>NJDD01001845.1:435440-456476 GCA_002245505.1 Calephelis nemesis | reverse complement strand
AACTCTTTATTAATTTATTTTCGTAAATTAGTACGTTTAATAAACACCACACATAAGTACATACTATAATAAAGTAAATGAATATTTTAGGATATGATTTAAAATACTGTACGCATTTTTAAATTCAAGCCCAGTCCCTGACGGGTTAGGCTCAGAGTATGTCAAAATACTGTAAACAATAAATATATATTTATCTACATTGTATTATGGAGTATCGACGACCACTAATAGTACGAAATAGTAGTAAAAACGAGTAGACTAATCTGAAACAGCTTGCAGCTCACTAGAGTGGTAGACTATACAAGTAAAAACTTAATAATTACTAAATTGCATATTTTTTTAATTATTTGCCTAAAGTTGTACGAAAACTTATTTTTTGTCCTCATCATTCCGATTACGCTCTTGAAGCAATATACTCCTTTACCACTCGGAAAGCCCGTTCTCGTTGTAAGATGTAAAAAATTACATGTGTCAAAAGGAAGCACGATAAAAAATTGGCACAAGTACAATGTTGCGTCATTTCGAAGGAACGTGACATATTCTTAGAGGACACAGGGATAGGCAACCGAGAAACAGAACGGTCCTATTCAACACGAGACGTCTGGCCACATTAGACATAACTCTTCCTTGCTTGACAACAAAATTATTCAGGTAGAGACGCGGGCAAGGATTATTATGCATTTCAAATTTCATAACAAAAATTCAAATGTAATTCATAACTAATAAGATTGACTGACACCTCCATGACATGATGGACGTCATAAATCACGCGATTTTCCGATCACCATTTTCCTTAATCACTGGGAAATAATGATTAAGTAATAATGATTAAATAGTAGTAATAGGTCGTTTACATTGAGCAATTAGTTGCCTACTTTAAATACAATAGTAGAACAATTAATCAGAGTAATATAGACAGAAATAGTGTTGAAGTTTCTCATAGACAAATCGAAATAGATTTTTTTAGGCATGCTATTCTTGTGCTATGAATGTATATATTTTATTTTTATCCGTTTGTAATGTCCCTGGTCCTCTGTGGTCTAGCTTAAATTAGCTTAAATTGTAGTCCGTTTGTAAGGTCCCTGGTTCGATCCCCGGGTCGGGAAAAAACAAGATACTAACAAATTCCAATTTACTAACAAAAATATCGTTACTCGGGATTTGATATGTGCCCAGTTGGCGATAAGCTTGCCACTTGTCACATTGTGGGACTTTGTGTTTTCGGCTACTCGTGGGTACCCTGGGGGCTAATTATGTATCTCAGTTGCACACTCAAAATGGAAAAGTGTACAACAAATAGTTGTCAAATGATGTGTTATACATTTGCTAATTCCAGTAGCATACACAAATGGATTTGGCCTCGAAGATTCTTTTTTTACAATCATAATAGGGCTTGTAGACGGTTGCAATCATTCCTTCCAACTTAGTTGATCTTAGATCAAACTTTGTTTCCATCATCCGATTACTATTAAATTTGGATTAAATCTACGGTCCAGACGGATGCAAATCAATATTTACAATCTGTATTTATAACTGTCTGGAACGTCCTTTATTTTAATATTTTAGAATTTAGACCAATGGCGTATAGGTTATCTTACAGGTAAACCAAAAACTAAAATAGAAGATTGAGTATATTTGCTAATTACTAGCACTGGTAAGTTTTGCGAATACTCAACCGAATTAGTACCACACAACTTATCCTTAAAAATTTGTTTTATTATAAACAAAGCAAATTTTCCCACCACATTTTTCTCATGTCTTTATTGAGCAATATAAACTGCTGTTTACCTATTAAGCGTCTGTGGTTGACACTATCACCGTCACCATGTCTAAGGTAGTAAAGCTCAGTTTAATATCATTGCCAAACTTTATCCTGCCGCTGCAACGCCATTGCTCCGATTTTGACCATCATATTTTTGTATTTGGTGCCTATAGGCAAATATATTTTGACCATTGCAATAACATAAATGGCAGACAATCTTTTTTTATAGATAAAAGCTTTTGTCTTAAAATCTTGCAAAAGATGCAATTAATGCGGTTTCAGCCTGCAATGAAAAAACTAAAATGTAATAGATATATTAATAAAAAACTTAACAAGAACATTTAATTTTTTTTTATAACATTGGAAGCAAACAAGCAGACGGATTTCCTGATGGTAAGAAATTCCCGCCGCCTAGAGACACCAAAGGTGGTAATGGTGCGTTGCCAACCAGAGGCCGGGATGTTAGGCCTCGAGCAAAAGTAAGTTTACCGGCTACCTTACCCTCCGAACCGGAACACGTCATGACGTTATGGCGGTAGGAATAGATAAGGCGGTGGTACCAATCCGGGTGAGTCGCTGTGAAACTCTACCACCTATTCACATGTCACGGTGCTAGTGACGACAAGCCTATGCTCGCCTTTTACGAGCTGCCTGACACAGGAAGGCAGATGGTCTATTCTACAAAGGAGCCCGGACCAACACGTTATAATCATAACCACTGGCCATAAAAAACACAGACGAATTTTTGATGTCTATAGACATTAATGGTAATGAGTTGCCAATATCAGGTTAAGATACTAAAAATCTTACATAAAAAGCAGTCCTCTACCTAAATTGTTAAATGTCACTATGATGAGCTTGAAAACATATTATTTTTAAAATAGTAAGATAACGTTTGGTTTTAATACCATTTTTGATATATTTTTTATTAAAAATTGTTGTATCTTCCAAAATATACGTTGATATACGTTATCAAGAAAACGGATAAAAAGGTTTTGATTGCGGAGCGAAAAAAAAAATTAAATAACAGGCTTTCCAAAGCATGATTCCTTGCCTTGTGAACTGGTTAAAAAAAGGATTCGATTATTGAATGGTTTTGGCGCGAACACGTGCGGGGATTCCGTTACGTCAGGTGCCACCACCCTCGCAGGTGAGTATAACGACCTTAAGGATACGGGAGTTCAACGTAACCGCTTTTGTTGTTCACCGATAATTTCTTGATCTGTTATCTGTGTTTCTATAAAAAATAGACTGGATATTTGGTTAAAATTAAAGAAAAGGCTGTAGGAAGTTTTGTCTGTGCCTATTGAAAAAAATAAAAATAATACGGGATTTTCGAATTTATTTAAATAGATAACAAAACCTTTAAAAACGCGGCATGATATAATAATAATTCGCCAATCACAATCACTTGAAAATTGTGGATTGAGTACCTACATCATTTTCTTTAAGGCAGAAAATTATTAAATTTTATACAAAAAATGTAATAATAACGTAAAAAATATAATTGAGTCAAAGGTGTTAGACAACCGTGGCTGATCAATATACCGCTTAGTAGACCTCGAGCCAATGTGGTGGCCGAAGGTGTAATGTACTGCTTCAATGTTTTTTTTAGAAGATAAAAAAAATATAGTAGGTAAAGTGGCTAATCCCAAGGCTCAACTAAATTTTGTTAAAAGTATGTTGCGGTTAAAAATAGCGTATATACATGACTTGTGAAATTGCGCTCGTCTGATTTAGCCCTTACACTTAAAATCAAACATTGAATAAATTAATTAAGTGCATTTATTTAAGAGATAATATCTAATATATAGAGTTACAGATGTAATAAAACCAACATAATAATTATAATATGTTAAGGAGTCAACCGCCACTGATAAGCCAGCTGACGTACTTATAGCTAGGGTTGGCACATAACTTTTACTATCGTAATATAATTTGTTTTTGCTATTATATTAATTGAGGTTTGACGACCCTGAATCCCATTGTTTTTGATAAAACCTAGCATGAAAATAGGAAATTTTTACAACATTTATTATTACTTATTAAGGTTTCAATCTCACAGAAACAAATCTTAAATTGTAGAATGGAGATGCTCTATGATACAACTATCAACATTCATTAGGATATTTTTATCATACTTCCAGTAACATTGGTTAATATACGTTAGTTCATTCAATTTATTATAAATGCAAATGTTAAAGGTGTTTGAATGATTGTTACTCAATAACTACAACATTCCTAAACTAATCATGATAAGGGGTACATACACGAAAATGTAGATACGTGTCTATCGATTATGGGTCCAGGCAAATCGTTACTGAACACACCACCGAAACCTCAGTCACTGGGTTTGTGATTTCGAGTAGTTGAGGCCGGAATACCTAATAAAGTTTATTTTTCGTGTCATCATTAAATTTTCACATTAAAGTCAATGTTTTTGTTACAAATTTTGTCACGATGAGTCTAATCGTCAAGCCAAACATCCCGGACAAATACACAAACACATATTTTAACATATTTTAATCGCCTCTGTGGTCTAGCGGTCCGGGTGTTGGACTTGACTGCATGAGGTCCCGGGTTCGCGTCCCGGGTCGGCTAACAAATAGAAAATTGTTTTTTTCCAATTTTCTTATTACAAAATGTTGGTCGGGATTGGAAACGTGCCCGGTTGGCGATAGGCTTGCCACCTATCACATTGTGGGACTTAGTGTCTTCAGCTAGTCGTGGGTGCCTTGGTTGTACCTCTGCCTACCTCTTCGGGGACATGGGCGTGATGAAACTTTTTTTTATTTTTTTTTATTTTAACATGTATGTTACAAATTAAAAAAAATGTAATGTAATGAATGGCGGAAAAATTACATATTCTTCTTCTTTTTACATTAACTATTAGTTTTTTTATAGTATTGTTTAGTTTTATATTACATATTTATTAGAATGTTGCTGTTTTAGCTTTACCTAATAATATCAAATCACGTAAATCTAAACGAATTATTATATTTACTTCATTTTAACATTATACATTGAATGATAAGGTAAAAATATAATAAAACTATGGAAGTATCATACTTTAAAAAAACTGGACGAGTAAGTTCATTATTAAAATAAAATACGAGATATAGATATATACATTTAATTTTGAGAGGTATTTTTATATCACCAAAGGAGACAGAAACCGGTTCATTCTCATTACAATTTCTGGTAGTTGTAAATTTAATACATGTGATGTATTAAAACTAACTAAAGAAACAATTATTTCTTTCCAAAAGTTTTTCTTAAACTAAAAATGGGTTTTTATATTCGGTCAAGATACAATCTTTAAAGTAATTATTTGTTTTTACAGCAGTAATAAACTCCAAAACAATTAACATGATTTTTGTAATGTCTTTAATATTAGAAAGCTACAAAATATTATTACCTACTTAAAAGTAAAATAGGTTAGATTTTTATCAAAATCAAAATTATACACGAAATCGTAGATGTTTGCAAATATTTATTATTTATTTATAATGACAGCATAAGTTACAAAATGATTTTGAGTTATAAAATTATAAAATGAAATTTAAAAAATGTAGTAATATACATATATCTTCACACTCTAAGGAATTACATGTATACCTATTAACAATTATCTGTATATCACTTCACTTCGCCTTCTTATACAATCAAATATAATATTAATAATAAGTAATTCACAGTTACTTATTATTATTGTTATAGTATAGTGTGACTTACGAAATCTAACTATGACTTTTTCCTTACAAGTGGTGTCAAAATTTATACTTATAATATGATTCACTTACAAATTGTGGTGATGGCCAAGGAGTGGTGACCTTTATTTTCTATTAGTTAGATCAAAGAACTTATTTTTCGTCGAATCAATGTTCAGCTTGTTGTGTTAATAAGTTTGCCAGCTAGGTACACTTTATTCAAAGAACATTAAGGCGGCAAGAAAATAAATTTTGAACATGGTTCAAATACGTTACAAATGTTTAGGTTTCCCACATTACTAAAACACCTGTTATTAATAAATATTTAAATTTATTTAAATGAGAGTGCGACAACCCTACCGTGTACAAACGGAATGGGGTAGAAAACGCTAAAATATTGTAGCATGTAACATCCAGAGTATTACACTTTTTAGATGTTTTTATGTACTTTTTACCAGGTTGGAAGGAAATGGCTAAGTACATTTTAATGTCACTTTTTACTATGGCAACATTTACTGGTTTCGTAATTACCATATTAAAATATTTTGTTTTGTTACTAATTATTGCCAAAATAAATAAAAAATCATTGATATAACATTACAGGAACACATATGACGTAAATGTAGTTTCCTTAGAAATATCTAAAAATATTTATGTGAGGAAATGTCGTTGTGTTTATTTATTTTTTCACTTGATTTAAGTTAAGAGTCTAGCAAACCTTATTAATTTCAAAAATAACTAAATAAGGACACTGTTGCATGTAGACCGATTTATCAATAAACACTCCATTATTGAAGTTGATATATTTTTTGTTGATATTGCAGTGTAATAATAAATAAATAAATATCTCAAATCTGGACAAGTTACACAAATAGAATCTAACCCCAAAGTAAGCAAATTATATGTTTGTTATATGGGTGCTAGTCAACGATACCAATACATAAAAATACTTAAATAGATATCCAGAACAACTAGAATAAACACTCAGATACAGAAATGCGGACATCTAAATTTTAATGTTCATCACACAAATGCCTGCCCCGTCGGGAATCGAACCCGAGCTTCGCGGTTAGTCGGTGTAGATAGGTGTGTATGCTTGCCACTCGACCAACAAAGCGGTCGTAATAAAGACTTTAACGACAACTTAAACCTTGGAGTATACTAGTCTTTGATTATAAATAATACGAGAAGGGTTTTCGACGTAAAAATATCCTAAAACAATCAAGTTACGCGACTTCGCAAACCGTATTTCAAATTACATAAAAATACTTTATTTAAACGTTTGCATGGGTAAAACACAGCACCAAGTATAATATAATTTAATATGTAGATAGATAACCGAGATCACTAGACTGGAAACTCTAAAACTATGAATGAATGAATACCTTATTGCACGCTAAAAAATTAAAACATTTATGATTCTTATTTTATTTGGTAAAAAATACTATTACCTATATTTTCGTTGACTCGGCTAAAATTAATTAAAAAATGCATATTTTTTGTATATTTGGATGATGTGCTATTGAAATTGTATCGAGTTTTGCAGTTTTAATGCGTTTAAGTTATTTTGATATAATTTTCTATATTATTTCGTTTCAGCAGTTTTACAATGTCAACTCTATGCTACGGAGGTCCCAAGTAGAATATACAGCATATTATCTAAATGTAATAAATGATACATAAATAAATAAATTTGTCCAATTTGTAATATTTTTTGATTTATTTATCCCCGAATAAATTATGCAAAATGAATCTAACCCCAAAATACGTACATTATTAACTTATGTTATAGGTGTATGTCAACGATACTAATATTTATAAATACTTAAATATATACCAGAATAAGTTTAATAAACACCCAGGCCTACAAATGCAGATTTCTCAATGTTCATCACACAAATTACTGCCTCTAAGAATAAATAATATACCTGGACAACAATTTTACACGAATTAAATCTAACCCCAAAGTAAGCAAATTATATTTTTGTGACATGGGTGCTAGTCAGCGATACCAATACATAAAAATACTTAAATAGTTATCCAAAATAACTAGAATAAACACCCAGACCCGGAAATGCAGACATTTAAATGTTCATCACAGAAATGCCTGCCCCCTTCGGGAATCGAGCTCAAGCCTCGCGGTTAGTCGGTGTAGTTAGGCGTCTACGCTAGCCAACCAACGAGGCGGTCAAAATTTACATTTTCAGTTTAAAAATGTAGCCTAATTTAAGATAAAACAATAATACCAACAAAAATATAGTAACATATATTAAGCTCCCCTAAAAATATTTGTATATTACCATGCACTAAAAACCAACCTGCCATTAAATATAATAAATAGAATGGAGTTAGACATCGACTAATTCTACTATATTTACTACATATATATATTTACATTAACCGTCTTATTTAACAAACGTGGACTAACGCAGGAGTAAAATTAAGTTGTTATTATAGTCTGTAATACATTGTTATAAAGACTATAATACCAGGTTGAACCTTAGAGCGCGTTTATTAATAAGACAGTTAGGGCCACTTGCACGTTCCTGTGTTAAGTATTTAACACTGAGTTAACATCTACCTTACCTTTACTTCTGCTCGAGGCCTAACATCCCGGCCTCAGGTTGGCAACGCACCATTACCATCTTTGGTGTCTTTAGGCGGCGTGAATTTCTAACCATCGAGAAATCCGTCTGCTTGTTTGCCTTCCAATATCATAAAAAAAATATCAAATGTAAGCCGGTAATGTACAAGTGTTAAGGTATTAATTTTTAGCAAATGTACAGACCAACAGAAACTAGAGTTCCTTTTTAAGTAATTTTTATTACGGAAACCTAAAAACCGGTTTACCAACATAATTAACCCTCAAATGAACTCTTCGAGTCACGACCTAGGTTGACATTTAGTTGCCAGTTGAAAAAATCACAATCCCTCACGTGGCGCCCGGTGTTGCCACCTGTGCGAAAACAAATTATACGTTGCGGTTCGCGCTCATCGCTTGTCTGTTATTTTAGCGGGAATTTATGACATTTTTTAAACGATTTTATTGTAACAGCGGTGTTTGTTGTTATTACTTATTTACGTATATCAAACTTGTAATTTGTTTGCATGTGACGATCCCATCGTCTGCTGGTTGTAATCTAAGTATATTACTAGATTATTCGACTAATGCAGTCAGATCTGTCTAAATGGTAGAATGCTGTATAGTAGTTAAATCAAATTGGCAGTGTTTGCCACTGCCGTGTTCCTATTTTAGAGTGTACCTACTTCACTTACCGCTATGAATTAGTTATTTCTACCACCTTCGCGTTCATAAATATAGGGTAGCTGACATATGTGCATCTCAGGAAAGCAATTTTACTATCTTCCTACACTTTAACATAGAAAAATCGATCAGAAGGCCAATACTTGTGTAGTTAATGTTTTTTTTGTTTGATACTTAAAATTTTTTCAAATATTTTACTAGACAAAATTTATATTAGTAAGGGAGGAGAAGAGAGGAAAGAAGAGATAGTGATTGTGAAATAAATATAAGATCAGAGAAGAATAGAGAAATAATGTATTAGGTGCTTTAGATTATTAGAAAGAAGTAGAGAAAGATATTAGGTGAGTATATTTATCGGTGTAGCGGTTTGTACCTATATGCGCATAAATTCACAAAACTGCTAATCATAAATAATAAGTATTAATAACTAGATACATCTTATACCTACTTACCTACTTAGTGGCACAATGGTCTAGAAATGTTGAAAAAAATGGAACAATCTAGTGTACATACCTATTCAGATATTCTCTTTAATCATCTATCGACAATTATTTTCGACAGTTATTTAAATTTCAAATGGTAATAGCATACCACATGTTACCAGTATTAAAAAAGTTTTATTCAAACGGCACGTGGTATCATCACGCCGAATTATATAGGGTGAAGTCATTTCCTGCGATGACAATGATACGGAGAGTGATAAAAAAACGCCTCCCGTATAATTAGAAGGCGGTTGCAACGGAATAAAGATTTGGCGGGAAGCATTTGACACGCTTTTTCTTTTTTGGGATTTCCTTATTGGCTAAAGACTAATGACTTAATCAGCCAAACAATACTAACAAACTTCACAAAATCATTTCCCTATTTTATTTTGTTTGTACCCAAACTGCACTTTTATGTTATTTAAATATTTTTTACTGTCCTCGCATGTCACCTGTAACGTTTAAAAATGGTATTGACACTAAAATTTTTTATTTTGGTATTTAAGTTAACAATACTTTCATTCGTTTGTTTAAAAAACACGTATTCATAATTTTTTTATGACATTGGAAGGCAAACAAGCAAACGGATTTCCTGATGGTAAGAAATTCCCGCCACCTAGAGACACCAAAGGTGGTAATGGTGCGTTGCCAATCAGAGGTAACTAATAAAAGAGTCAAAAATTTGACAGCTGTCAAAAATTAAATAAATGGTTACTAATACTATACTATAATGGTTAACTAAGTATAGTCAAAGTAGTGTCAATACGTAAAATTAAAATTATTTCTGTAGTTTGTTACAAAAATAACTTAAAATTAGTCTCCATGATTACGAAAACATAAAGTCTGCAGATAGTAAGGAAAACCGTTTTTATCACATATCACGGACATCGTTGGGGTCCTTAACCTAATACTTAACAGGTGGCTACCCTTTCGCTCCCCCATTGACATCAAGAACAAAAAAATAACCTTATAAACCTTTAATTTTAATTCGCTTTCTACTATGTTGTTTCTTAACAGCTGATATGCCCAGTGCTGGACTTTATCTTTAAACGATTTTTTTTTTGGTTTTTATATTTACGAGATTTTTATAATAATTAAAGAAAAATTATGATTTAAACCAGCATCGTCTCTTACTGACAAATACTCAAACAATTTGAACTATGAAGGATTAAACTACAGTCGTGAAAATTGTATTTCCTTTCTTACTAATTACATGCCAATTTTTTAACCATCAGGTAAATGTTTTCTTAAAATGTTTCATTTCAATAAAATTGTTGATAATTTAATTTGAATCATTATCAAATATTATTTTTGCAATGAAAAACAAAACAAATCAAATAATTGCGTTTAATTATATTAAGATAATTTTGATTACAGAAACCAAAGGTGTTAACGATTCGTTGCTGACATTGTTACCATTAAAAAAATTATATAGTGATTACAAAAATCTTCTCCCTTATTATAGTTTAAGTGTTATTGATAAAAAATAATCACTCACCTCCAAAAAAATACTTGCTAGTTAAGCAGTTATTTTTAAATTATCTCCTAAAAATATGTCACCAAAAGAAATATTATATATTTACTCATCTTGGCTAATTCTTATGTTTAAATGTCGGTTTTAAGGTCGGTCAGTTTGTACGATTTGACGTAATAACAATTTTATTTTAAAAACCTGATCCATCCGGAATATGTTAGACCGGAACTACAATAGCTAATGTCATGTTCGGGGTTGTAGTTTAGGGAGTAAAGCCTACACATAAAGCTTAATAAGAGAGCAACGCACAATTAGAATAGAATAACTCTTTATTGTGCACCAAAATACATAAAAAATAAATACATTAAAAGATTTGTGATTTTAAAAGGTTTTTGGTAAAAAAGAGTTGTGGTAAAAATTGTGTGTGATTGGAATAAAAAATTTGTGGTAGATGCCCTTTTCTGACATATAAAAATGTCTTTAGTTCAAAAAAAAATACTTTCAATTTTTGTTAATAGTTGCAGGATAAGTTTATAGTAAAAAACTGTGTCACTAAACCCTGTCCCATAATAATATGGTCCCTAGGGCTAGGTAACCGTAGCCTAGATTCAAACAAAATTATAACCTAGGATAAACATTGGTTTTGCGTGCTGTACCGTTAGTAATAACATTGGATAGATCTTTTTATGTCCAGACGGTATTATAGATTCAGATTCAATACTTTATTACACAATACTTTATTCACATGGAGCATAAAAGGATTTGTGGTCTAGAGATTATGTATTGGCGTTGACTACAGGAGATTCAGGGTTCGATTCCCAGGTTGAACAACTAAAAGGAATAATATAAAACGAATTTAAATTCATTAAATTTATTGAATGATTCTTTAAATATAATGATAACAATGACGTAATGATCTAAATATTATAAATATTCGACACCTATATTTTTTACCTATTTAAGTCGATTTTTCCGTCATGTCTTAAACTATTTTTTTTAAAGCATAACTTCCAAGGTAGTTTCATTCCCGCCAAGTCTGATTTTAATGATGGAATTCGGACTGTTTAATTTTTGTGCATTAAGACGGCATTGAAGCCAGTCAATGTTAGCAGTTTCAGTGCACCTAAATTATTTATAAACTAGTTTTTACCGGCGGCTTCTCTCGCATGGCAGATAACATGGTTAATGATCTGAAGTTGAATTAAAAGCTGTATATATATTCCTCTTTTTGAATGTATTTATACACTTTAAACAATAGTTCATTAATAACTTTCACACAAACTTACAACCCCTTTTTCACACCTTTAGGGGTTTTATTTCCAGAAATGCTAAAATACGTATTTACTATTTTTTAACAAGTAAATTATTTTATCTTAATCTATATACTAAATAAAAATAAAGTTGTGTGTGTCTAACTTGAAAAATGACGGTCTTCCATACTAAATTTAAACAACTATTTCACCCTATTAGGGGTGGAATTTCCGAAATTCCGTCCTTAGTGGGTGTCTACTCAATAAAATGGGTCATACCTTACCAAATGTCATGGCTGTATCTTAAATAGTTTTTGCTCGGCGACGATGAATTAATCAATCAGGACATGTTATTTTATAAGTATACATATACTAAGGAAACTGTGACAAACAAAAATACAGACACATAGCTGACGCACACCCATTTTAGACACTGAACCCGAAAACTTTACTAACTTTACACAACGAACAGCAGTTTAAGCCTGAGGGCTATTTGACTAACAGAAGCCACATAATAATGACTTCGATCTCGATACCATTATTAAAAAATAATAAACAAAATCGAAACACTGTATTGTATTTTCTACTCGCAAGCGGTAGCGCCGATTCAATTGATTAGTGTTGCCCGCTATCGATATATCATTAAGTTCAAAAGTAATATTATTTTTGTAAGATTTATATTTATTTTTAAAATTATATGGGAGCATACTTACTACCAGCTACATAACTTTATTAAGGTACTCTAATTTGTCCTTTATGTTAATTTAAATACTTAAATGTTTTCACATAAAACAATTGATTTTAGGTACAATAGCATTCTTATGGCTAATGTAAATAAAATTAACTACATTAAAAATATTAGATTTAATAGTCACGGTATTTATAATAGCCTTTTTTGTAAACCAGTATAACTTTTCTGTATATAACAGTAATTTAGCGAATGTAACATTTTTAAATTAGAACCTCGATAAAATATTGCTACAACCAGTTTTAACTACGTTTTCTAGTTTCTATACCTATAGCTCCTCTTTTCCTATATTCAACAATCCACATTTAATGCAATATGTCAACATAAATACAAACATAATCGTTTAAATATCGATTAGTCAATTAAAATAACCCAGCTAAAGACAGACGTCTGGCAATTCACACTCAATACTACAATGTAAATAAATACTATTCATAACATCTCTACATCCTAACCGCAACGATTATCGGCTGTTTACCACTACCAGCCACTAATTTGCCCAATGATAGCAATTCACACCGAGTACAATATAGTTCGAATATTTAAAAAGTATCGACATTCAAACATCGATTCACCACATCCCTACATCCCAACCGCAACGATTAGCGGTCTGTTTACCATTACCAGCCACTGATTTGTCCATCTGTAGCAATTCACACCGAATGCAATATAGAACAAATAGTTTGTAAAACCCGTACTTACTTCATTTCTTATACTACTTGACATTAAACAGAAAGTTTAATTTTAAAGGTTTTTAATCCTCCGTACCTAACCTTTTACTGTGGTTGTACTGGGTAAGTAGATAATTTCCCATGTTGTTCCGGGTTCCTTGTATAAAATAGATTATCTAACTAATACTACTTGATGTCATACAGTAAGTTTATTTTTAACCTTCGTAACCTTTTCCCGTGGCTGTATTGGGAATATTAATATGATAAATAGATCCTTTCCCGTGTTGCTCCGGGTTCCTTGTATAAAATAGATTATCTAACTAATACTACTTGACATCATACGGAAAGTTTATTTTTAAGATTTTTTACCTAAGTTTTTTCCGTGGCTGTACTGAGAACACTAGTATGACAAGTAAATCCTTTCCCGTGTTGCTCCGGGTTGTTTGTATAAAATAGACTATCTAACTAATACTTCTTGACATCATACAGAAAGTTTATTTGTAAGGTTTTCAATAATCCATAATCTTTTCCCGTGGCTGTACTGGGAACACTAGTACCACAAGTAGATCATTTTCGGTGTTGCTCCGGGGTCCTTCTATAAAATAGATCATCTCACAGTTAGGTACTTGACATCATACAGAAAGTTTATTTTTAAAGTTTTATAATCCTCCGTGACCTTTTCCCGTGGCTCTACTGGGAATGCTAGTATAATAAATAGATCCTTTCACGCGTTGCTCAAAAGAAAGTACTGCGAAACATACTGATTTGAATTCAATTAGTATTTGAATTTCCAATACTACTAGGACAATTAATTATATTTTGTTCCAAAATCAAATAAGATCGATCCATAATCGTTGATCTATTATCGTCGCGCAGGCACTCATTGTAACGTCTTGCCGCGCCGGATGTTCCGCCATTGCTCGCTCGACCGTTCCAAATTCAAAACGGAGTTGTTTCCGGAGTGACGTCACTGGCCGCCATTTTACCGTCTGCGTCTGAGCATTGTGATCATGGGAAACGGGAGCGAACAAAACGAATTTCCCTCAGGATGTTAAACTCTACTAAATTCGTTACAATTCACTAAATGTTCACCACAAACAAAAACAATAAAGATTAAAATGTTCTTTTTACAGTTTTTAATGAACTTTATATTGGAAAGAATGAACGAATGAATGTACTAATTATTGAAAGCAATCAAACTTTCGCTTTTTTAAAATATAGAAGGAAAATAAATAGATGGATGTCGTGATGGTAAAAAAATACCTACATGTCCTTTAGAGTCGCCAAAGATGTTATTGATGTGTTGTAAATGTGAGATGTAGGCTCAATCAAATCAAATCGGAAAATTTTAGCCCGCAAGTGTAATTTGTATCTTATTCTTTAAACTGGTCAAAAGTGGTAGTCAAATCCGCGTAAGTCGGGATCCGATGGTGAATTCGTAGGACTTTACAAAAGCCGCCTAGAGACACCAAAAAGTTATAATGGTGCATTGCCAACCTGAGGCCGGGATGTTAGTGCTCGAGTAAAAGCAATTTTACCGGCTACCTCATCCTCCAAACCGGAACACGTCAACGGCAAGCATTGATGTTTTGGCGGCAGGAAAAGGTAAGGCGGTGGTACCAATATCTGCCACCTAGTCAGATGTCACGGTCTTAATGACACTAAGCCTTTGCTAGGCTTTTAAGAGCTACCTGGCAGTAAGGCAGATGGTGTATTCTGCATAGGAGCCAGCACCGACACGGGGAAAAATTTTAGTGACTAATACACTCGCCACTGACAAACTACCTAGCAGTAATAACAATTATAATTTATAATATAGGTCTTATAGGCCAAGAATGTAGGCCATATTCTTTAATGGAATTCGGGACCAATTCGAAGATTTTTCTTACATTTCCGAGGAAATAGTTTATTATTTAGAGATTTTAGTTCATTGTTAAGCTGGTTCTAACTACCAGTAAAGTAAGCGCTATAGTATGTAAATGGAGTTGATAAGAGGAGCGGTTTTGCGTAGTTTTTGAAGGTCAATGTTTATAGCTAATTTATCGTTTTCTACTTTTGTCTTGCTGTTATAAAAGCAGAATTACGATTTATATAATAAATTGAAGTTTACAAGTATTCCGAAAATGTAGATTTTTATACAAAACTAGCTGTTGCCCGAGGCTTCGTATACACATTGACTTTTCGTGGTTAGCAGGGGTTGCTAACGATTTTTCCTACAGTAAAAAGTATCCTAAATGTTGACCTGGAACATTTAGTTGTACACAAAATTTAGTAAATATCCGTTCGAATTTTTATTTTTTTTTTTATTTTTTTAGCACTTGCCCTGTGCGTGGGATAAATTTCTATAAATCTTAAAGAAAGAAAAAATCTTAAAGAAAGAAAGAATTGTGTATCTGTAGGACATAAGTACCCGCGTTAACGGGTTAGAAAGGAATTAAAAATTTCGCCACGGGACTTGAATCCTCAGTAGCTCAATTGGTTAGAGCATTCGTCGGCTTGAGACGAAAGGTTACAGGTTCAAATCCTGTCTGGAGCGAAATTTTTTCTTTCTTTAAGATTTATAGAAATATCCGTTCAGTGATTTTTGCTTCAAAAGTGAACAGACTAACAATTCAACAAAAAAATAATAATCTTCGATGTTCTGTTTTTGAAAAAAGTCAGGTTCAGATTATAGATAAAGTTTGTATAAATGATAGCACACACTTAGACGAGCCGCAGCGTATGGCAGTTGGTTTGCATCGCATTGCACATTAAACTTAAGCACAAATCCGTCTTGATGCGTTGTATGCGTTGCATAAGAGCAATCTAGGCCGATTGTTGCTGAAAATTACAAAATTGTAGATTTTATGAAAAACCAGCTAAGCTGAAAGATATAGTCCTTTCCTAGCTATGAATATTGAATTGCTTTAACATGAAATTTCTATTGATAATAACTAGCATAACCTTCTGCACGGTGCGTTGTCATCTATAGTCGATTATTTTGCGCAATGATTCATAATATTAGTAAAGTCACTTTATTCACGTGTTTACACGTGGAAACCTGTAGCTGGTATTTTACTTCCTTACCTAACACATTTTATTTTGTAACTAAACATGGATCGTTTTCCAAAAAAAAGTCGTAAGTATGATTTTTAGCGTATATGCGGCAGACTCTATAGTGTAATTAAATGTGACTGGTTAAAAGTAATATAATAACTAGACAATATTGAGTATATTGTCGTTCAACAAAAGATTCAAATCACTTTATTGACGCAGTTTAGTTCAGTTGGCTTTTATACCTACGCACGTCGACATTATTAAAAAACTACCACTGGAAAGGAACCGCAGTCTCACACTTAAAACCTCCTGCGAAAAAAACTCAGACTATTTTTTTGACATAATCCTAAAATTACCAATTTGAATAATTTTTTGGAACACTAGTATGTAATGAAGATAAGAACCATTTTGAACAGGTCAGCTATAAAAAAACAAAAAACTCATTCAAATCGATCCATTCGTTCAAAAAATTATCAAGACACATCAAAATAACCTCTCTTTCCGTCAAAACCATCGTACTTTTAGTCCAAATTAGAAACCTGGAACATGTGAGAAACTGTGAAAATCATTTTGAGATGGTGCCTGCATTTTTTCACTATAATAGAACTTGGCGGACAACAACCACTAAATATAAACAAATAAACGAGATAAAGGTTTTGGTACATATTTTACATCTGTTACAAAGGGATTTCCGTAAAGTAACGCATGATTCAATAAAATAAAAAAATCAAATTTGACATACTATTTCCTTAAGGCCTTAAATCGCAAAAATACAATTTTTTGTTGATTTGTGTCCTCTTTTTTCGATATATCTAAACCTAAACATAATGAAGGCTTAAGACTAAGGACAATCTAAACTTGGCCAATACCCGAAAATATTTATCAACTGTTTTTGCTTTGATCTCATTAATGTCACGAAATATAAAACCTTAAGCTTTTTCAGCAATTACATTAGTGGAGATATCAGGGCTCTCCCTACAAAGGGACCTTAAAAAGTGCTAACAAACAAGCAAGGTTAGGCCAAGTGCAGACAGAAGGCCGAACGATTGAATACGGTTAATTTTTTGAGCGAGCACAAAGGTTTAATTATTTTAATTGTGTGTCATTGCTTTTTATTAATAGTTTGTGACGATTACGTTTCGTTAAAAGATTTTTGGTTATGTCAAGATCATCATTATTAGTATTATAAGCAAATTTATAACAGGAGTTTTGGCAGGATTTAGAAGTTCTTTTTTTCCTAATTTTTCATGTAGTGTACAAATTAAGCTATGTTGGTGGAATCTTGTCTATTTTGTTTAGTTAAGATGCACAAGTGTAGTCGGTATATTGTGTACTTTTCTATGATTGAAATCTTACTGAATGAGCTTAATTAAGTATACAACCCCTTTATAGCATGATTGATTATAACTACTTATAATTCTAAATAATATATCTTATATTTTAAATTATTTAAGCGCAGTTTTGTAAAATCGGAAAAATGATGGCAAATGCTCACGCTTATGCCAAAAACAAAAAAAAAACTAACTATAATGCCCGTCGTTCGACAATCAAAGTTCAAGCTTGCCAAGATGGCGTTTGCTGGCTCTGATTAGAATAATTTGTGTATTTTGTCTAACTTTTATTTATTTACCGTGAAAATAGATGAAAAACATTCATAGTATATATTATAGTACTAGCAGATTGAACAAAGAGAAATGACCAATAACATAAAAATATTTTTTCGTCTGGTCATAACTTAGAGTTAACAATAACTTAATGAATATCTACGAAAAGAAGCAAGAAATAAAAAACACTAGAATTTCCCTAAACTACATATAGAATAGAAAATAGACTAAATTTACACAAACCGACAACTATTAAATTAAGCAAGTAATTGTTCTCCAAATCGATTTTTGAATGTTGTTAATTTTTTTTAAACATTTTTAAACTTTTCTCTACTTATTATTCGTAACTGTGTTATAGTCAACGTGGACATCTTTATTAATGTTAAGAATTGTTTTAATTTATTATTATTGAAATAAAAAAGAATTTGTTTACTATTTACTTTAAATATACAACAATATGTATAAAGCCTTTATTCATACCCATAAAAAATAGTGTTGCGCAAACCCCAATAACCTCGCAAGTAATCGATGTCGATAAAAAACTGTTAGTCAACTATCGACCTCGGTTTTTGTAGAGGGATGTTCCGACGGTCATGTTTTTTGTTGGATTAAGAGATTATTAGGGTCATTCACAAATGTAGAGTAGGACAGGAAGACCATGACTTTGTTTCTGAATTTTCAAGACAGAATCATCTCCCATAGCTCAGTATGAATAGGATGATTAATAACAGGCACAGGTTTAATTTTTTTAAAAATGAAGTCATTACAAAATTTGTCAGTACAATGATTATATTAAAAAAATATCTCATGTATGTGACTGAACCATTTCTTAACTGGAAAAAAAAACTTTAAACGTTTCTTACTTAATAAGTACTGAAATTTCTAGGAAGTACTTTTTTTTTATTATCACATAAGGTAAAAAACTTGACAACATATAAATCTGTATTTTATTTGAAGAAACGGTGGAGATTTTCATGCGGGTTTTTATATTAGATCATTTATATTTTTAAAGTATAGTAGATTTGATCATTGTTTTTTTTAATTTACCCACGAGGCGGTATAGTATAAATTTTATTGCAGAAAATAGCCCTAACATATAAACAAAATACACAAATTGAATCTGAACCCAAATAAATAATAATAATAATAAATAAATAAATATCTCTGGACAAGTTACACAAATTGAATCTAACCCCAATCTTAGCAAATGATATGCTTCTGTTATGGGTGTTATTCAACGATTATAATACATAGAAATACTTAAATAGATACAAGAACAAATTTAATAAACACCCAGACCCAGAAATGCAGACATCTAAATGTTCATCACACAACTGCCCGCGTCGGGAATCGAACCCGAGCCTCGCGGTTGGTCGGCGTAGTTAGGCGTGTACGCTAGCCACTTGACGAGGCGGTCAAAGCCAAAGTAAGCAAATTATTTGCTACTATTATAAAATAATCACTTTTTAAGATACACTTTTTAATACGTATTAGACGACACTACATTGAAATTGATGTCGGTTTTGTGTAGTTTAAATTATTATAAAAATAATGTTTACTTAATTCTTAGTATAGTTTGAAATACGAATATTATTGTTATATCTAAAATGACAAAATGCTGTAAGAATTACCTCAGATGGCTTACCAAATTAATAGAAGAATTAAATCGTGAAGATTATGAGGTAATAATTTAACGGTACGTTATTTATAAATTGACCAAATGTTTTGACATTGACGAAATAAGTATGAAATAAGTTTAGACAGCTTCACTTCAATAAGTATAGAATACTAACTTTCATTGTCTATCGCGCCATGATATATGTACATATCTTTACGCCAATCACCTTTCCGGGTAGACAGTAAAGTATCTTCACGCCCATGTTCCTACCCACGATGCTGCCATTTGTTAAAAAAATATTTTAACAATCATAAGTCATTATATACAAAGTCTTGTTCAGCACTCACAAAGAATGTGTGGGATTCTCACTTTTTATTTTATTTTGTAATGATTATCACTTCTGTCTACGTAAAATTAGTAATTGGAATAACTTAATGTCACAGTAGCGCCACTGTTTACTGAACAGATAAATTGATCGCAATGTAACAAATATTACAGACACACGCACACAAATATACGCTTGCACGCATAGAAATATAAACGTAGGGTAATTAGAAAATAGACTTATCACAATTAGCACAATCTAATAGCTAAGCATATAACAGTAAAATTAAAAATGGTCAACAGCACCGGAGAAACTAAAAAACGAAACTACATGCAATTTAGCTAGAACTATCTCAGCTTTCAAACAAATATCTGCATCAGAATCATTCCACGCACACACACAAATGCGTCAACCCTTAACACATTTCTTTTTCCGTCAGGGGTTAAAATGATGTCGTATGCTTAACCCCTTGTACACCTAAAATAATTATATAATAGTAAATAGGGGTAAATGTTTCTTAATATGTAACATTGTGAACTGAATAAATAATTATGATCTATCCCAACATTAGCAGTTAGTTCAACGAACAAAATGTTATGTTCAGCAAAGCATCAAGTGTGTCCAACAACCCGAGTGAGTGAGCAGACCCACTCATTGTGCGAATCAAACAGTTTTTTTTTATATTATAAGATGAACACAAACAGCTATCTTTTTTGATGATCAATATCCATACAGATATTACTAGTGCAACGCGGCTTTATGAGTCTTATGGTCTCTGCTCACATATCAACTTGGAAAAGGATCACGACCCACCAACCACCCATGGCTCTACCAACCATCTCGGTTATAAGAGCCGAATCGTGAGAGATGCACGAGGTCTGCTCTTAGGCTCTCTTCCTCGTGCATTTCTTGACTTTTACAAGTTATTTCACTCTATTCCTGTCTCCCCTTTCTGGGGCGGACTTCACATTAATAGTACTTGTTCGCTTACTCTCTCTCTTTTCATTAATCCTCCAGGGTTGTTCTCTTGTCATGCCATGCATGCGCGAACTCTCTGAGCGGCTTGAAATTCTCCCCGCTGCTACCCAGAT
>NJDD01001845.1:332641-435417 GCA_002245505.1 Calephelis nemesis | reverse complement strand
ACTGGTCCCTCCTCTCCCCGACTCTGCTGATGTTTTGCAGAAGGCGGTTCCTAATGTCAGCGAACACTTCCAAATAATATGGTCTCTGTACTCGTCAAAAGGAAAAGGATCGTCACCGTATCGCCTCGAGCCGTTCTTGATTGTTTGTATGAAACTCCATAATGCAACGCACACTAATCGGAATCGTAACGTAATCGCCGCGTCTCGGAACAGGCTCGCGGTCGGCGAGCCGCAAGCGCGGTGTCGTTTAGCCGTAGCCGAGTTGATGTACAGAAGCTGCTGATACTGTTTGGTTACTTGCGTACGTTAGGTTGAAGGCGAGGCTCGAGGCAATACAGTGACGATTCCTTTCCGAGTTAGTATGTGTGTTGAAACCTTTAGCCCACGTCTGCAAGTCTCTAAGCTACACAAGTCTCACTTGCAAAATAGAATACGACAATGGCGGGCATTAATACCTTAGTGGTAAAAATAGGTAGTGGTGGTACTGATATAACCGTTCCTTTTTTTATGATATTGGATGGCAAACAAACAGACGGAATTATGGCTGATGGTAAGAAATTCGCGCCGCCTAGAGACACCAAAGGTGGTAATGGTGCGTTGCCAACCTAAGGCCAGGATATTAAACCTCCAGCAAAAGTAAGTTTACCGGCTACCTTACCCTCCAAACCGGAACCGGTTATGGCGGCAGATATAGATAAGGCGGTTGTACCAATCCGGGTGAATCACTGCGAAACTCTATCACCTAGTCAGATGTCACGGTGTTAGTGACAGTGAGCCTATGCTCGCCTTTTACGAGCTGCCTGATAGGAAGGCAGATGGTCTATTCTGCAAAGGAGTCCGGACCAACACGGGGAAAACCTGATTAATAACAGTAGAGTAATCCAGTTACCACAATTAATTGATTCACACAAACGGATAACGGGATAGCCACATACATTGAAAAAACACTGTTTCTACGTGGTTTATATATACAAATTTTTTACAGTGATATATATAGCTTACAATTTAAATTACATTATAAATTAACAGTATTTTTTGTACTAGCGGTCCCGGCATACTCTACTCTACTCTGCCTGCCTTCCGGCCAACAGAAAAAACAAAAGTGTATGTTTAAAAAAAGGTACCAAGTATTATAATTTTATTGCATCGGACATTGCTTTTTAAATACGTATTCCTTTTTACGGTGACCTAATAACACTACAATAGTAAGCACTAATGTTGTACTGGCAGAAATAGGGAAAGCAGTGGTATCATTTTAGCAAGTCAATAATAAGTACAAGAAGCAAAACTTATCACTTTTTCTTGCGGTTTTAGTAAGGGCTTGCATTTCACCCATAACGTCAATCATAAATAGGCTACGGTTGTCTCTTACCATCAGGAAAAACATGTACCTGTTCATTGACCTTTACTTACACAAACTTTTAAATGAAATGAAATTAAAATGGAAGTAAAAGTTCTAGTCATTTTGTTATAAAAACTAGACAGTTTTGAGCACGTGGCAATCAGTAGTGCAGGACGCAGGATTGTTTGATTCGCATGATGGATGTGCACTCATTCGGGATACACTTAATGCTTTGTTGAACCGCTACGTCATCTTCACGCTTCGGGGAAATAGGTCTCGTTAGGCTGGCCGCTCTTCAAATTCCGTATATTTCGGCTTTGTAGGGAATAGGCCTCTTGTGCAATGTAAACTAGTTTTATTTGTAAATGACTGAAAGTTGAGTTATTCAGAGGTAACTAGTTTAGAATCAGTCAGTTTGACATATTTCAAGGTTTTAGGCGATATCAAAAAAAAAGATGGTCGAAGTTTTTTCATAATTATTTAATTTCGTGTTTATATTGAGCGAAACTAGTCATATTTGGTGAAATTTTGTTCAGTGCAAGTGCACAAATAAAATAATCGTGAAGAATGTATCGTGTATTTTCTCGTTTCCGCCAAATCTCAATACATGAGCTTGAGTAATGAGGTCACCGCTTTATTCAAGACCCTGATATGACTTATTACGACTGAAGGATGATTATGATTGAATTCCGATTTTGGTAAATTTAATGCAAACAAATCCAAAAATCTACTTGATTTATGGAAAAATGCTAACGCGCATGCCAAAACCTAAAGAAAAAAGAAAAAGACATATTTCAATTTGGAGGTATGGTTTTTAGAAAGCCTAAACATAAGCTCGAGGAATTTCAACATTAACCCTCAGATTGATATCATGCATCCGTGGTGAATCCATACGTCCTTTATTTATTATCGGAATTTGTCTGCTTTCTTTTCTTTTAGTGTTATAAAGATTTACATTTTAGAAAAAGAATTACAAAAAATGAAATGACGTCATATAATACATTTCTTCTATTATTTTGACTATGCCTTAAAATCAAAAATCTTTTTAAAATAGTTTTATTATTAACCTTTAGCATAAACGGCTCCAATTCAAAGGCAACTTCAGCTTGCCTTTGAAAAATGAAAAAAAAAGTTTTATAAGTTGGCTATGATTTACTTCCATAATGCCTTAACATTAAAAAAAATGTATTAAAAACAGTTTCATTTTCAACATTGCAGGACTGGCACTGACGTCAACCGTGCGCAGTCAACAGGCGAAACACAACGTCAGACTGACCACTGGTTCGAATCCGCAGCTGATACCACCGAACCATAAAGCATGCTCACCAGCTTCACGGATTTTGAACTCAGGCTAAACATGTGTATTGGTAGTCATATGCGTAAAAAGTAATGACCCATTCAGGTCTTAGATACAAATGCACTATGACCTTGACGAATTATAATTTTAAGCAAACAAAATCTTCAAAAAATGCTTTTGATTTTTTGAAGATTTTTCGACAGAATTGTTGAAGGTTGTAAGCTTCGACGGCTTCATACTTTTTATTTTATTTTTTTAAGATACTGTAAGGCAAACAAGCAGACTGATTCCGTGATGGTTAGAAATTCATGCCGCCTTGAGACACCAAAGGTGGTAATGGTGCGTTGCCAACCCGAGACCGGGATGTTAGTCCTCGAGCAAAAGTAAGTTTACCGATTACCTTACCCTCCAAACCGGAAGACGTCAATAGCAAGCACTGACGTTATGGCAGAAAGAATAGGTAAGCTTTTCAATAATAAAGTTTGTATCACATTTTACAGTGAAAAATAAAAATCTATAACTAAAAATCATAAAAATGTCCAATCTATCAACACTAGCCACAGACAAAGAATCTTAGACAGATTTTTTTTAAGTTGTGAGAAGTGGCTACCAAGCACTCGGCTCCCCTGATGGTAAGAGATAATCGTTTCCATAGACACCATAGATGTTACAAGTGCGTCGCTCTCTGTGGCCTTGATGTTAGGCCTATTGTGTAAATCTACCGGCTACCCTCTATTTAGAGAATCATTTACAGCACAAACATTTTTTGAAATGAGTCTGTAGGTATGTGTGTGTGTACCTATTTGTGCAGAATTATTACTTTTCCGTGATTTAGCAGCAAAAAAAAGCAAGTCAACAAATCAACAAACATACCAAAACCCTAAAAAAATATTCAATTAAGTAGCAGTTTTGTCTTAATCATTTTGGAATATCTTTAATCTTCCTTATGACTTTATAATATACGGACTTTGAGATATACTACTTAAATAGTATTCAACATAATATCACTAGCTAGTTTATCGTAAAAGTTTGCTATTTTTAATACATTGATTGCGTATTACGGACGGACGTTTAGAAAGTGCTATCGATCCATTGTCGTTTTTGTAATGTTTTTTACCGACAAAAAACTAAGGAAAGGTGCCGCCGCCGTCATGTCGTTTGAAGAAATGCGGGATTATAAACGTCAATAAGTTATACAGTTTAAAAACAACTGACACGCGTTCAGAAATGAAAACATAGAATTAAATGGTTGATGTTAGGAAAGACAGGTTTGTTAGGATCGTAAGGTCTAGCACTAGATAGTCTCTGACTACCTCGTAAGGGACTTGGCGTGAAGATATGTATGTGTGTGTGTTTGTGTGTGTGTGTGTGTGTGTGTGTGTGTGTGTGTGTGCGTGCGTGTGTGTGTGTGCGTTTGTGTGTGTGTGTGTGTGTGTGTTTGACTAATTAGTATGTATTAAAGGAAAGTGGCACAAAAAAACTATTTAGAAATAAAAGCTTGGAATGAAATAGTGTACATCAGAATAAGGGAGTTACAAAAGTTTTTGTGAAGTATGTAATTAGAAGTATTATACATTTTATTATTTATATTTTTTTAAGGTAATCTTCAAGCCTGTACCCCCGAATCGATAGGCAGAAGTACAACCAGGCCACTTACGACACGCCAAAGACACTAAGCCTCGCAAGTCACATAGGTGACAAGCCTATCGCCAACCGATCACACATAGAAACCCGGACTACATTATTTTTTATTAAAAAAAATAAAAAAAATACATTTTCTTGCAATTGCAGGGCTCGAACTTGGCCTTAAATTAATAAAGTCCGAGACCGTATGACCGTATGAAAAAAAAAACCGTATGACCGTTATTACCGAACCTCTGTACCACAAAGGCGATAATTTGTTAGGTATTTTTTTAATATAAACAAAAGGCCGTCAAACAGGAAGGGTTAGAACCATATATGTATAACCTAGTATATCGCGCGGCGCGAGCTGCTATGCAGCCCGCGTGTGATCCGCCGCCCATGTAGACTGTTGTCCAGTTTGGCTAGTCGTGGCTACACTTTTCAGTTTTATTTTCTTTGAGTAAAGAATGGTGAAGAGTTGTGTTTGATTGAAAGGAGGTTACCAGTAGTAGTTTGAGCTCAACCTCTGTTAAACTACACATATAGAGTGCTGCGCGAGCAGCAAGCAGCTCGCGGTGCTTCTGGCAACACCCTTTAGATATTGAAGTCGACACTCAAATCTATATTTCCCATAGGTGCATTCTCCATATAGAATTTCGTAAAATGCCACCAAGTAAAGTAAGGGATGGTGAAGTCTTTTCTCGCTTGAAGGGACTTATTCAAGTGTACTTAGAGTTGAAACTCATTCAAGCTACTCATATCGCGTGCTGCGCGCTGCTAACCACAGGATTGTCACGTACTTAGAAGTTACCATAGAAGTTAAAGGTACCTTTGACTCATATGGTGTTTACAGGCCACGGCTGTCTCTTACCATCAAGAGAGACAGGTGCTTATTCACTGTCTTATGTGACAAAAAGATTAGGTTTTGAATATCGATGATGATTAGGAACATTACTTTGTATGTCTAGCTTTAATGTCTAGCTCACCATTGATGTTTTCTGTTCTAGGCACACGCAATATTACTAACAGATTGGCCACAGATTCTCAGCATATATGGTGCCTAAAGACAAATATAGTTTGTATGAAAAGGGCAATGAATGTGAAGGAAGCCGAAGGTTTGTCAGGATCGTGACTCGATACCTTCTGCCTTTCCCGGAAAGGACTTGGCATGAAGATTTATATGTAAAGACAAATGTTCTTACAACCAGGAAATTTAAAAGCTAGCTCTTTAAAACCTTAAAAAATCCTAAGAAAACTCCAAAAACTAAAAATCCACGTGCGACATTAGTTTTATCGTAAATTACGCAATATAACATAAATTACGCGATAAGCAGCCAGTGAAAACAAGTTTGGTATCAATGTATTCGCCAAGTGTGTGAACGTCTTTGTGCAGAGGTCTAGGTTACTTTGTCATTGTTTCACTGGTTTCCCATGACGCTACCGCCATGTTCATTCTAAAAACCATTCTTCCGAACGTTTACTTTGTAATTATTAGATAAGTTATGTTTAAGTAAGCACGGATTACTATTATTAAGTATTTTTGAGTGAATTGCTATATTTATTTTATTGATTTTAAATTTGTTTACGCGTTTAGCAATGACAGAATTTAGATCACGGGTAAGGTATACGGTGAACTTGCTTTTGATTGAGGCCTAACATCCTGGCCTTAGGTTGGCAACGGACCATTACCACCTTTAATGTCTCTAGGCGGCGCGAATTTATTACCATCAGGAAATCCTTCTGCTTGTTTGACTTCCAACATATTAANNNNATAAAAACACGGATATAGAAGAGTATTTGCAGGGAATAGTGTGAATGGAGCGCTGGGAAGGCTATTTCAAAGCGAGGTTTTGATACAGGATGCTAGACTGGCTTCGCATAATACTGTACTTATTCCAACGTTACTTTAAAGAAGCGAGAGTTAGATAGGTAAAAAAAAACATGAAACTAGAATAAATGCGGATGGTTGTATGGATGCTCATCGCATGCGCAACAGTGAGATCAGGAAGAGAATGTGACTAGAAGAAAGTGATGCGTTAAAAATGAAAAACCAAATGCTCCGTTGATTTGTTCATAAAAATGTCAATTATGCCGTAATGGAAGGCAAAAGATAATGGGAATGTGAATGGATGAAGTTACCAGGGAGACCTAGGATGACATCCGATGATGAAATCGCTCAAATTTTATCTGAGGGTAGTGTTAAATCTGAAATCAGCGTTTTTAATGTAAAAAGTAATAAATGTGGAGGAAACTAGACAAGTCTGATAGGTTCGTAACACTTGCCATTCGATACACTCTAAATAACACGCAATAGACTTAGCATGAAGAAGTATTTATGTGTACCTACATATTGATACTAGAATCATTTTTCTTTACAATCTTATTAACATTATACTTTTGAAGTTAAAGAAAAATATGAATGTATTTATTATAAAATACATACATTTGTTGTGAGAAAAATAATCAATAATCAAAAATAATAATTCTGTATTCTCAATTCACTTTCTCAATAAACAGTTATAAATTTCATTACAAATACGAAATTAGTTTTAATACCCAAAATATTTCAAATATTTATTACGAAGTTCTCTCTCGTTGGTCTTCTACTTACTAAAATCTATACATTTTATAAAACTAAATCTGAAGACGAAATATTTAAAAAAATAAATTATAGACATACAGGTTACAGAACTCCAAACGAGGGTTATTAAATTTGTTTGTCTGTTCGTCGGTTCACTTTTTACGTAAAATTACACTATGGGTTTTATCAAAATTTTGTGTAGCTTTTAGCCCAGTAGGTTTACTATTGAATCTCGATATCATGCGAATTGGAAATTGATATCATTTATTTATTATTTACTATTAGCAAAATGTTAATAATTTGCTATTATTGTATTCAAGGATACCTAAAATGACCTACTCGATTCCAATTTCTGATATTGCATGAATCGGGCTTCAAGAGTAACCCTACAGGTCAGAATTTATGATACCTTTTGCGCGGGAAAAACTTTCATTGATCGTCACTAACCGCAAAAAGTTATCTTAAACTGTGTACGAAGTCGCGGTCAACAGCAAGTTTGAAATATTGTTATTTTGGTTGATTTAATCAGTTTGCTACTGCTCTAACTGCAGATTTTTCTGTCGAAATTGTACTGTAATTTTTCAATAAATGGCGTTTATCTCGAATAACAGTTTTTTTTTATGTAAGCTTAGAGAGCTAGTAAATTATTTGTTTCTTACTTTAAACATATTTTTTGTGATGTGCATCTGAAAATATTTTTTTCAAATTTTGTAGTAACTTGTTAAGTTATGTTTAAGTTTTGTTTGAACTTCCGTTATAATAATGCGGTTATTCATTAAAGAAAGAAAGAAAGAAAAGAAAGAAAGAAAATTATTTATTTGCAGAATATGTGTGTAAATTAGTTGTTATACTTAAAAATATTTAAGTATATTAAAATGTTCTACCATATTTTGGTGTTCAAATATTTAAATATTTATAAAAAAAATATTATTTAATTACATATACTATTACTTTAATTATTTAAAGTTATAACTGGTTTAATTATTTATTACCAAACATTTTAAATTGTAATATAATGTAATTGAACCCTGTCTACCGTAAAACTACCATGGGTGCACTATTTGCAACTTTTTCTACTATGGATTTATTATGCCACTACTATTACATATTACTAGAATCGAAGTCCTATTAATAAATCCAAAAATTTTATTTTCTAATTTTTCTAGTCAAATCTTAAATTAGAAAAAGCAGGATCTAGGCTATTTTCTATCCTAAAAGGCTTTAGATTTAAGGAACAGACTCCTCTGAGTGATACAAATGAATTTAAAGCTATGATGACAGCATTTTCTTCAAATTGTGGCTGTCTAAGTACTGACCATTGTAAGGGCACGATAGGACTTCTTTCTCTATGTAAAAGACATAAACGGGTTTCACTTTCCGAGTTCAAACATTGTGTCACGTTTTAAAGAAATTATATTAAATTTTTCATTACATCATTACATACTATATTTTAAATATGGTGTAATATGTCAGAAGTTTCAGTATCACATAATATTTGAAATTATATTTTTGATATATGTTATATGTTTGATTTTAAGGTCTTGTAATATTATGCTACTAATATATAATTTCTAACAACACAGCGTGGAAATATATGTTAATTAAACCAACGGAAAAAGAGTGTTATAAGTATGACATATCAGTGTGTGTGTCTGTTTGTGGTATCATAACCTCTAAAGTCTAAATGAAAGGTCAGATTTTAAAGCGGATTTTTGTTTGAAAGCTGTCCTGATCGAGATGGCTCTAGCTACATTACGACTAGGATTTGTAGGCGATTGATTGCTAAACGATAAAGGTTTTTTTAACTTGTTTATTGTTATTTAAAAAAATGTACCTGTAATAAAAAATCTTCTTAATAAAGATGATAAAAAATAATTTCTACAAGTAGTTACAATAGTCTAGAACAAAGCTAGGGTTAATTGCTAATGGTTTTATAAGCGGGGTCATTCAGACCCACCCCGCAAAGGCCATGAATGTTCACCTGTTACTTTTCACCCCTCGATGGAGTTGACCATCAGACCGTTACGGGTTTACTTTGATGAACATAAAACATTCGTAATTTTTTTTATGAAGGCAGAAAGAACAGGTAAGATCTGCTTGAGAGTTTTTCAATAATGAAAAAGTTATTGTTAGCTTTCCAGCGAAGAGTTTTGGAAAAATGAAGAAAAACTCCTAAATAGTAAGACTGCACGACTATTTTAAATGTAACAGATGAGCATTCACAAAAACAATGGATAAAATCTATGTAACAACTTGATCAAATTGGTATCACAGTCTTTCATATTTCTGTCATAATGTTAGTACTCATCATTGTAGTGTTCCAGTTTGGAGGCTTTCTTTTTATGTGTATGTACACAAAGCAATGAACAAACACAATGCTCTCTCGATAGTAAGAGCCTTGGCCTATAGACACTGTTATGTAAGAGATGTTATCCAGGGGTATGGAGTGGCTGTTATTCCTGCTGTGCTACAGGCTACCCTGCCACCTGGATAGGAATGCGATGGTGCGATACACTATCACTATGGCGGTAGTAATAGATAACCCGGGCAAAGTTGCTACCCAGTACTCTTTCACCAGGTTTCGGTATAGAAGACCTATGTATTTTATCTTCCTAGTTTCAAAAGGGTTGACAACTTTTTTATACCATATTTTTAAAATATAGTACTAATAAAACACCACTTATTTAGTGAAAACTAAAATAACAGTCTAGAATGAAGAATATTGTATGAGATATATTATGCTATACTAAAAGAGACTAAAAGCTTGTAGTTTTCTGCTATCTGTTTTTATTGAAGGATGTTATATAAGTGTATTTGAAAATAAACGAATAAGTATCTAACTTAGTATGATTAAATCTACAATATATTCAATGTCGTTTACATTATTTTATAGTATAACAAGAAATGAATACAGTAAAAAGCTAAACTAATGCTTTAAGCCTTGATCCTGAGAAAACATGTTTTAAAAAATCTTACTAGAGACATTAAATTGCAATATCTGGCAATACACAACAACTTCTTGCTGCCAATAGGCGACATGAAGTTATTCGTATCCACAGAGAATTTGTTTACACAATGGTAACATTCAAAACATCCAAAGCCAACGCTTGCCTTTAAAGAACCCAACTAAAATCGTTGTTAAAAACCTAATTAGTAACATTAAACCTTTGCCCATCTCTGGCTTAAAATGTATATAAACGTCCATCGCATAAATTACAATGATAATTTAATAAAATAATTCCAAGTCGCAAAACATAAGCATGAATAAAATTACTGTGATAAAATATGATCCGCCATTTTGAAATTTCAGCAACGGTATTCTTTAAAATAATTATGTTTCAGTTTTATTTTATACAAGCAAAGGTTATGGTTTACGTGTATATTTTTTAATGTGTTTGTTATAAACTTGGTATTTTTATGATTATTATAATAATATGTACTTTAAAATTAGTTTCATTTTAAATTAGTTTAATAACAAAGAAAATTGACGCGAAGACAAAGCCGTATTAAATTTTATTTGACTTAATTATACTTAGAGTGAGATTTTTTAAAACATGTTTTTTCAGGATCAAGATTTAAAGCATTAGCTTAGCTTATTTTCCAGTATTCGTTTCTTTTTATACTAGGTATAAGAGAATGTGATCGACGTTGAAGAGATTGTAGATTTAAGCATACTATTACATGCTTATTCGCTCATTTTAAAACACACATATATTACATTCTCCAATAAAAACAGAAAATCAAAAGTCTTTACTATTTATTTTAGTCTAACATAATATCTCTTATCTAATATTCTCCATTCTAGACTCTTATTTTAGTTTCGACTAAATTAGTGGTATTTTATTGAAAGTATTAGTAACACACTTATTTCAAATTTGTTCTTAGTGGCAGAGCCCGCGTGGTTAATGGTCCCCCAGAAAAAAAAATCTGGGTAAAAATTATCCAATGTGTTAATCCAAGTTACCCTCTATGTGTGTGCTAAATTTCATGAAAATGCGTGATGGAATAACAAATAAACAAACATAAAAACTTTCTCATTTATAATTTATAATATAATACAAATTATAAATACTATAATGTTATTTTATATTTGATGTGTTATGTAGTAGGAAGAAAAGTTGTCAACCCGTTGTCCCCTTTTTAAACTAGGAAGTTAAAATCACAAATTTACAGCCGCATTCCGAGACGTCATTTTAAATTTAATCTACCATTAAAACGTCTTGACTTAATGACTGGTTACCAAATAATTGATGTTTTTGAGTGCGTCTGCTAACTGTCTAAATGGTAGAGCTAGAAATAAAATAAAAGTTACTAGACACATAAAATGTGTTTTTCTCAGCTGGAAGGCAAAGCAGCAAACCGAGTTTTTAAAGGTAAGAAATATACGTCGCTTACAGACGCAAAAGGTAGGTTAGTTGAGTTACTTATATCTTGGTGGTATCCAGTCTCCAAAAAACCTCTAGCACGAGTAAGCTTCAAAACCGAATATGACAGCACTGAGTACTGAAGTTATACCTACAGAAATAGGCGAGATGTTCGTACCAACCCGGGCCCGTCACGGTATTTCACGGAAGTTGTTTGGAAGTGACACAGAAGGCTTATATTCTTGCAAAGAACACAAGATTGATTGACCATAGAAATCATTTACTAAATATTTAGAGAAGTACATTAAAACGTGATAATTTCTATAACGTTATAGGAGGTCTTAGTCATGAATACTCTTTCACATGAACAAATTGATGTTACAAAGACATTTGATAAAGAGCAATTTTGCCTAAGGTTTACACATAATCAAGGCTTATTTGTCAACCTGGCTCTTGTTAGTTACCCATAAAATCAAAAGAAAGAGCACTGATGTGTGATAACAGATAGGTATATGGGTATGATGTGTTAGAAGTTTGGCTACAAAAAATGTAAAGACACCACACAACCTTGGCTCCCAGTTAGTGGCATGACTTTATGAACACATATTTTTACATTTCTTTTGAGTGTAATTTTAGACTCTATAAGAGTATAAGGCCAAAGACATATTGTTAGCACAATAGAAAAGACATGTGTTGGCACAAACTCTAACATTTTGTTAGTTAGTATATATATAGTATAAGTATAAAACTTTAAGTCGATTTGGTTATTATTTGAATAGTTTTTAAAGCTTTAAAATACTTCAAAACCTTAAAATACTATCAAGACTAATTTCAATCACTACTAACCAATTTAATGAGGATAAAAAATGTATTCCTCTGCTAGCATCTAAGACGTTGTATTATATAAACCATGTGGTGTGCTATAAATTTAACCTAAGTTAGTTATCACACATTTTTTTAAAGTAAATTACAATTTATATGCATGTAAAAAGAGTTACTAAATGCATTTTTTAGTCTGTCTAATTTTAATTCATTTTGAAATTAATTCGTTTTTAGGTTACACATGTGCAAAGCCGGGGCAGACTACTAGTAATATATAAAATGTCTTAAGTATCTTGTTTGTAAGGATAAGCCCAAAAACTTGTACGCAGTTAAAGTTTTTCCAATTGGAAAACCTATTTAAGCCTCTGACTCATAACAGCAGAAGTTTTTATTATGTATTCTTTTGTATGAGAACCATTTTGATTTAAATTCTTTGTATCTTACCATGTGTCTTAATTTTACTTCTAAAACAAAGTGTGTTTATTTATGTCACATCTGTTTTTGTCTATGTTAAGTTTTATTATATAAAACGTTTGTTTTTTTGCTAGAAACCCAAAAACTTTGTGAACCTTTTAATCATGTAACTGTTTTAACTTAATTATAACTTAATCATAAAAAATAAACGACGATTGTATAAAATTAGGTGAGTTAAATGATAAAACATCACAAATAAAGACATTTCAACCTAAAACTATGTAAATGAATAACTTAAATTTAATAACTTTGATATAACAATACTGTTATGAATTAATAATTAGGTGCAATACGGAAAATGAACTCATTGTAAGTAACTCAAACGAAACTTAGATTTCAAATTCAACAAATGAATATCAAACGAAACATTTAATACAGTCTTCATAAACATTGTAAAACTCTACAAAATGTAAACGAAATCACAAGAAAGTGAAACAATAATCGATATCATTATAAGTAATTTAACTTAGGTAAAACTTAGTTTTCAAGCTCTACAAAGCAAGTTAAAGAGAAAATGTCGAATTGTAGTATAGTTACGGACACTGAAATTTCATAACGAATTACAAAACGAAAAAACATACCTCAAATCGTTTGACACTAAATCACGTAATCAAAAAGAACTTAAAAGAAACTATTGTACACAATGTTTCACAGTCAAAAACACAGCACAGACACTTGAGTTTTTTGTGGACCGCGAGTCGGCACGTCTGTCGTGGAATAGAGCCGACATTCAAATGCGGTTAAGTGGAACCAGTCGACTCTTGCGCAGGCTGCCACTGGTCATATCAATGTGGTACACATACTCACACATGCAAGAATAAGGCGAGTCCTTATATAAAACGTATATAATTTGATTCAAAACGGAAGACACTTATTAAGTTTGAGTTTTGAGATCGTGGCGACAGATCCATTCAGTTCTGAAAATTCTGAAGGTAGTTTTATGTTAATTAAAACTTGTTTTTTTTTATTTTTGTGATTAGGCAAACAGCATGATTTATACAGCCTTTTTAGATATTACATGTCAATAATACACAGATAACAAGGTTTAAATTTAACATCGTTAATGTTTTCTCTCTTTTTTAAAAAAAGTAATTTCTAAAAGACCTTCTAAAAATTAGGTATGCACCTAACTGATGATCTAAATCGATTTTGTTAAATCAATATTAACCATTTAAAATTGTAAAGATAGCTCCAAAATAAGAGTTGTTTTAAAAATTATCTTCACGCCCCTTTCCCCCAAGATGACAAACAAGGTGCTCACGACTAACTGAAGACACCAAGTCCCACAATGTGATAGATGGCAAGCCAACCGGGCACATATCCTAGCCCGGACAACGTTATTTTTATTGGGGATAGAACCCGGGACCTTAAGAAGTCAAGTCCGAGGTCGTATCGCTAGACCACAGAGGAGAGAGGTAAAAGTTGTATTGTTACTAAAAATTTGCTTCTAAACAAAAAACAAACATTGACATATGAAAGAAAAAGAAACGGAGCTGGTGTGATATATTTGTAACTTTGTGTCACTTTAGAAATAAACTATTTTTTTCGAATACTAGGTTTTAAAGGAAAAGGAAAATTTAAAAAAGTGGCTTTAAGCCCTTTTAGCCCCTCGGTAAAACAACATGTTGCATATTTTTAGATATAATGAGATATAGATTACCATTAAGAAAAAATAGTAGTAGTAGTAGTATGGGGCCAAAAATTAGCCTTAAACCTCAACTCCGTAGCTGGTAACAAAAATTCTATCTATCACATCATCATATCATTTCGTGATTACAATCGAATTTAATTAAACCGATTTTGATATAATTTGAATCAGATTTTAACCTGTATATAATCCTTTAAACTAAAAAGTTTTTTCAGTAGTTTTTATGTAAGATGAAAACCTACCTAAGGAGATTCGTCAGACGTTCAGATGGACGGATTTTGAATTAAATTGACGGATGACGTTTTCTTATCGGATTTCCTCATGATAAGAAAGATACCAAAGTTACTAAATGTGCGTTGCCAATCAGAGGCTAATGGTGCAAATTAACCAGTTATTCTACCATTCATACTAGAACACTATAGTGGTGAACACTGACGTGACGAAACCAGGAATGCTTTAGGCCGCGTTAGTCCAGACGATTTTTGTTTTTGTATTTTGTAAAATTTTTCTTCGATACTAATTGACATTTTTAAAACGCCGAAGGAGTGGGTTCAAATCCAACTTAAATTTTTCATTCATATTTTTTCCTCACTTGGTGCTGTTAATCAAAGTACCTACAGAAAATGACTGCAACAGTAAACTTTCCACCGGTCTACTTTCCCACTTGTCGTTTGCAGCACTGCATATTTGCTTCATGCTACGGCTAAAAGTGGAAATCAATTGATGAAAAAAACGGCTATTTTTTTTTTTTTATGAACTAGTTCCACTCTATTGGTTTCTAAAGAATACCGGCTGTCAGAAATCTTGAGAGATGCAAATGTACGGATATTTTTACTAACACCGTGACCCTAGTTGGTAGATTTTTATGACGCCTTCCCTACTTCCATAGAGTACTTGCACAAGTTAGTTGAGTTCATAAAAAAGTTAAAGTGTTTACGTTTCTGCTTTTTTTGTTTCTTTTCTTAAGCTAAAGATATACATAACCATTTAAAAAAATGTGTTTAAAATATCTGTATGTCATTGATGTACATTGACTATAATATTTTTTCTTTTAAATTAATATATTAAATACGTTTCAGCAACCTTTTTCAATGGTATTTTTGATACAATCCTTATTGGATGCTCCCATAATGTATTTTATTATCCATTTAGGTGCTAAGCCATAATATTATGAATAACTAATAATTTTTTTAACAAAATTGTGTATTTACGTGACAGGCAGCTCGTAAAAGGCGAGCAAAGGCTTACCATCACTAACACCGTAACATTTGACGAGGTGGTAGTTTCGCAGCGACTCACCCGGATTGGTACCACCGCCTTACCTATTCCTGCCGTGACGTGTTCCGGTTTGGAGGGTAAGGTAGCCGGTAAACTTACTTTTGCTCGAGGCTAAACATCCCGGCCTCAGGTTGGCAACGCACCATTACCACCTTTGGTGTCTTTAGGCGAAGTGAATTTCTTACCATCTGGAAATCCGTCTGCTTGTTTGCCTTCCATTTTCATAAAAAAAAATGGTCGACGCTGTTAATTATGTACAATAACTAAAGAACTACGAAACTTTCAAAATAATTATTAAATCTGTAAATATAAAAATTAATCCCTTGGATCATTTCGCCTGGTCATCGCATCACGCCCGAAGGTATAAATTTTGCTAATTCTTTTTCTGTTGTATTGTTTTTTGTCAGGAGATAGTTCTTAAGAAAAGAAAAAGTAGGAAAATTGCAAGGAAAATGGGATAAAGAATGCTTCGATTCATTAATTCAATAACTGTTATCTCAAGCGATACGAAGTTAGCTGGGTTGACTAGTATATGCAAAATATAAATTAACATGAAATCTTCACAAGTATAAAAAGACTATCTTTACGCTTGTATTCTTGAAGAGGTAGACAAAGGTACAAACAGGTTACCATTAGTAAGCCGAAGGTTTTATTAATTACAATGTGATAGATAACAAACCTTTCGCCAACCGTGCACTTTATGCAAACCTTGCAACATTGTTTTTATCACAAAATTCAAAAAGTACATTTTAGTTGCTTGACCCAGGATTCAAACCCACGACTACATAAAGTCGAAACTAACACCAAATCATCAGACCATAGTGACGGTTGTCACTTATATACCACAATATTCACTTTTTTTATGAAACACGCTGGTTTCGGAGACACTTTTGACATCAACCTCGGTATCTCTATAGGAGTTTTGACACTTGGTACTTAATACTCTGCGCATACTCGGAAGTATTTTGGCGTGACGATATATATGCATATAATCTTCACCCGCCAGAAACCGTAAGTACCGGGTCAATTAGTAAACTATAAAAAAACATTACTTCATTAAATACTTGATTGTTACTTATCTCAGTTGGATTTTAGAATTCGAGAATTTTTATGTAGTAATTAACTTTTGAGCCAATTAAAAGAGAATTCTTCGAAAAGTATTACGTAAATAACTAAGGCAGTCGTGAAAATATATGGACCTATTAGCGGTTGCTTTTTCTGAAATAAGTAACTTTTGCAACCCTTACTGGACTTAATATAAGTAAAATACTTTAAGAATGCATTATTTTGGATCAGCTTCCAATCGCGGCTATGTCCGTGTACCAAATTATATTTTTCTAATGCCTATTTCTTATAAAAGTACAGTAAAGTACCTATATGTTATTCTAAAGTATAATCTGTATTTCCGTAAAGTTTTATTTAAATTTGTTCAGTAGAAAGTAGGATTCAAAATACTAAATCCATGCCAGAGTTGTTTCTGACGAATTCGAAATTCTGCTTAAATAATAATAAAATTAAAATAAAGTTACCAATCTCTGACAAAACCTATCCGTAATGTATCTAAGTAAAAACCATCTCGAATACGTGAAACTTATTATACCCTTCCTTTTCCATTAGGGGCTAAAAAATATCTTCGCGTCCATATCTCTGAACAGGTAGACAGACTAGGTGGTAGAGTTTGGCAGCAACTCGCTCGGATTGGTACCACCGCATTACCTATTCCTGCCGCCATAACGTCATGACGTGTTCCGGTTCGGAGGGTAAGGTAGCCGGTAAACTTACTTTTGCACGAGGCCTAATATCCCGACCTCAGGTTGGCAACACATCATTACCACCTTTGGTGTCTCTAGGCGGCGTGAATTTCTTACCATCAGGAAATCCGTCTGCTTGTTTGCCTTCCTATAACATTTAAAAAAATCATCCCGGGCAAAGTTTTTTACTTCAAAACTAGCTGTCAGGACGAACTTCGGTCCACCCTTTCAATTTGTATGGGAAAAATTAAAATGTTTTTTTTTCCTAGTTTCCTTGTAGTTTTTCTCCTTTTGTTATCTTTTAAATATTTCCTGGCATTAAAAAAATAATTCAAATCCATAGTTAGCCAAATCTGTTTAGCCTTTCTCGAGTTTTAGCAAAACTAACGAATAGCAATTGATTTTTGTATATATAGATTTAAAAACCACGTTTTGAGTTACCCCAGATGGACCCGGGCCCTTATGTAGTCAAAGCTTACATCAGACCACTGGATCTCAGGTACAATTCGCTACTTGGTGCTACTTTGTGTGAAAACGATATCTGAGGCTCGTTAAGAAAAAGATTTTGACAGTGATAGTATAGTGTGGTTGCTTTTTTTGTCAAAGGAAAGTCTAACATATATTGTCATTACATATACGTAAAGCTTTGAGAGCTGTAATCCACGATTTGCCTCGTTATACATCTTATACTTTTGCTTATAAAAAGTAGTTTTAAAAAAGTCTTAGCCTTATCTCTATTATGAAAACATTAATTGGAAATTGATAATAGACACAATATCGCCTCTATGGTCTAGCGGTCCAAGTGTTGGACTTGCCTTCATGAGGTCCCGGGTTCGACTCCCGGGTCGGGCAACAAAAAGAAACCTCTTCAGGAAAATGGGCGAAGATACTTTTTGTAATTGATTCAAGGGCAGGGATGGACTAAGCTAATAAAAAAGGAATAAGCAGCTTACGCACTCTATCTTTACAACCACTAAAACTGTTGTCATAAGTATTTTTGCAAGAAGACGGTCATAGACCTAAGCTATGCGAATAATGAGGAAAACTCAAAACTCGTATATAATACTTAATCAAAAACTGTATTAACATTATAAACACTACATTTTAATTCCCTGGTATTGCTTTATATTTTAATTTCATTTTCGCGACGAAAAATGTTCTAATTTCAATATTTTTGAATAAAATAGATCTAAAATTGTAATAACAAACAGATAAACACACAGTCAATCTTTTTAAACATCCCATCCATTTTATATTTCTATTTTAGCCTCAATATTTTAAATCTCTCTCTCTTTTCAATTGAGGTAGTTTTGGAAGAAAAGAGAGAAGAGAGAAGAAAAGATATTTTATAAATTTCTTGCACACGTTGCCAACTTAAGCAATTCCTGCGACATTTGGTGTAATATTGTCCAGTTAAGTGTTATTCTCGATACCACCAAATTGTACTAGATAAGTTTAAACAATTATACTGCCGCTTTAACTAAGAGCCTAATATGAGTGGTTATGAAGACTTATGTCCTATTTTGAATAACTTGATCCCGATTTTGCAAAATTGGGACGTAACTTGATGCAATAGAATTAAACTTAAGCAATGACAAATGCTTACGCCCATGCCAAAAACCAAAAAAAAATTAGATTTATACAGAATGCTATGTATTATTCTGTATTAGTCTTACACTTACTTTACTTACTTACACTTTGTGTATTGTGCATACATTTTAAATAAATCTGTATACGTGATGCCAAAACTTTGAACCCCTTTTTACGAAAATTGCGCGGGCGCAGGTGCATAAAATTTGGCACACTTATAGTTTATGTGTAGGAGAAGTGCAAAACGCTAATATTTTTCAATAATAATGCTTACACAGTACATTAATTCAATAAATAAAACATTCATTTTACACACATAAATAAATCACAGATGGCGCACTAAAAGGTTTGGAAACAAAATAGTTCGTCTTGTAAATTGAAGATAACGTTCTTATCAACAAGATGTTAAAATTTATTATGGTCAAATTTCGACCAACGGGTGACCACTAGTTAAAATAAATTGACGAACAAGAATTTCTGGAAAAAGATATTTCTAAAGTATTCAAGTAATCCAATATTTTTGCCTTATAATTAATGCCTTTAATATTATCTGTGGATTTCGGTCGCCAGGTTGCAATCTACCTCCATTTGCTTCTTTCTTTTAATACTGTTCATTGCTCCTAGGCATACAAAAGTTAAAACAACAGGTTTATCAGCACGTAACACAAGATCGTAGGTCGTGATATATCCACTCGAAAGTAACGGCGCAAGCACCGGAACTAATTGTTTTAAATTTTTAATTAAAATCTCAGTAATGGACTACCCCGTCTATAAAGTTTATATTCTGTATTTCTTTAAATTTGCTAAAAAAGACAAAAACATTAACATATAATAAACAAAGATCTTTCTCTGTTACTGTCAGATACCAAACAAATATAGAATTTCTTTGTAAATTGTACGTAAATTTATTTAAGTGCTTTTGGAATTAATAGTACTTACATAAAAATGAATTCTTGAATCTTAGAACGAAGGCACATTGTTAAAATTTTCCGAAAAATTAAAAAAACTTAAAAAAATATTTGTGTGCGCTTGCGTGCTTGTGTGTGTGTGTGTGTTTGCGTGTATGTGCGAGTGTATGTGTTCTTACCTACAATCTACTGATAGGTTTGTAGACGATTATTGGATGTATGATATAGGTATATTTGTACATTGCTCTATGCCTAGTTAAGTTACTACCGCTAACATCCCCCGTCCCGTAAAATGTCCCCCGTGTTGTAGAATAGACCATCTGCCTTCCTTGCCAGGCAGCTCGTAAAAGGCGGGCATAGGCTTACCATCACTAACACCGTGACATCCGACTAGGTGGTAGAGTTTGGCAGCGACTCGCCCGGATTGATACCACCGCCTTACCTATCCCTGCCGCCATAACGTCATGACATGTTCTGGTTCGGAGGGTAAGGTAGCCGATAAACTTACTTTTGCTCGAGGCCTAACATCCCGGCCTCTGGTTGGCAACGCACCATTACCACCCTCGGTGTCTCTAGGCGGCGGGAATTTCTTACCATCAGGCAATCCGTCTGCTTGTTTGCCTTCCAATGTCATAAAAAAAATCATTTGTCGCACGAACTTCCATTCGTACATAACCATTATTTTACGTACAGGTACAGTTATTTTGTAAAATAACCAACTGCGCATGCGCCATGCAACTGTAACTATACACCATTGATTGATACTATCGAGTGATACTAGAGCTGCATAGATATCAGTTCTGCAATCATTTAATACGCTCAGTCTAATACTAGGTATTACCCGCGATTTCACCTATTTTTTTTTATGTTATAGGAAGGCAAACAAGCAGACGGATTTCCTGATGGTAAGAAATTCACGCCGCCTAGAGACACCAAAGGTGATAATGGTGCGTTGCCAACCTGAGGTCGAGATGTTAGGCAAAAGTAAGTTTACCGGCTACCTTACCCTCCGAACCAGAACACGTCATGACGTTATGGCGGCAGGGATAGGTAAGGCGGTGGTACCAATCCGGGCGAGTCGCTGGCAAACTCTACCACCTAGTCGGATGTCACGGTATTAGTGATGGTAAGCCTATGCTCGCCTTTTACGAGCTGCCTGGCAAGGAAGGCAGATCTATTCTACAAAGGAGCCCGGACCAACACGGGGTTTTATATTATGATATGCGAGGTTAAACAAGCAGATGGATTTCCTGATAGTAAGAAACTCATGCCACCTAGCGTCAATAAAAGGTGGTAATGTTACCATCCTGAGACCGGGAGGTTAGGCCTCGAGAAAAAGTAAGCTTACCAGACCGGAACACGTCAACTGCGAGCACTGACGTTATGACGCCAGAAATCGGTAACTAAGATCGGAACGGAATCGGTAAGTCAGATGCCATGGTGTTAGTGACGGTAAGCCTATGCTCAACTTTAACAGGCTCCCTGGCAGGAACTCAGGTGGTAGGTATATTCTGCAAAGGAGTCTGGACCGACACAGAGGGAATATGACTTGAATAAATGTGATGTTATTTGTAAAGTAAAGATGACTGACTGACCTTTCAACACACAATATAAACTGCTGAACTAATGGAGATGAATTTTGATATAGAAGTAAATATAGTGACACTATTAATTGGCTAAGAAATGGGATTGAGAAAACCTATCCATAAAGATAATAAGTGATGTAATCGCCTGTGTGGTCTAGTGGTTCAGGTGTTGGACTTAACTGCACGAGATCCCGAGTTCGATTCCTAGGTCAGGCAAAAAAAAAAACAAAAAATTGGTTTTTCCAATTTTCCAATAAAAAAAAGTTGCTCGAGATTGGATATGTGTCCGGATAGCGCTCGGCTTGCCACCCATTACATTGCGGGACTTAGTATCTTCGGCCAATCGTGGGTGCCCTGGTTGTGCTTCTGCCTATCACTTCGGGGATATGGGCGTGAATACTTTTTTTAATAAATGTTGTAAAAGTTTAAGAAAGTGTATCAATTTCGAGGTTAGCAAATATGCCGAAATTTGGCAAAGGCGTAAAATTTGGCAAAGGGGTAGTCTTTGACCGGGATAAGGACAAAGTTTCTGAATACAACGCAGCGAGTTCCTGCGGAAAAGATAAAGTCAGAACCTTAATACTGGGAGAAGCTACGGGAAACAACTGGCTTGAAAGCTTGTTCAATATGGAAGCTGTAATTTTTTGTCAATATCTGAATAAATATTTATTTTTGGCCAAAGTGAGTAATAAACAGTTTACTTACACGACTTTCTTTTATTTAAATACATATATTAAAAAAATGATGGTACATAAAATTTGTTGGAAAGAGATTATAAAGCCTTTGGTTTGAAAGTTCACCATCTTTTGGACTGAAGTCAACCTCGTCCGCAAGTTGATACACCCTGCTATATAAACGAGTTGGCTGTAGTACAATCTTCCTCGAGGGGAAACCTGGGGGTTTCGCAGGTCAGACGGCAATAGCTCAGGTAAAGCTACTAATGCCAAACTATGTGAAAGAGTGCAAATAAAAATCTGGTTGTCGAAAGGGCGTCCGCGTCGAAGCAAAACAGCAAGCAGAAGGTACGCCCTGCTCCAGCGATAAGTGGGCGAGAGCTACTGTGCCCTGGACGAGCATGGTTAAATAAAATATTCCAAACCAAACTCCGCTTTGCCACACTGAAGCTCACCGTCTAGGATGCCAAAGACCGTGCAAATTGGAGGAAACAAAAGTAGACCCTAGGTTTCCTCACTTAATGAACAACCGGGATGATTTATAATCATCATAAAGATAAAAGCCTTTATTCAGTGGGAAAGTAATTTTCACGTTCATAGTCACCATCCAAAACTAGACTACTCTGTACATTGCTTAACTTTTTTCCAATCGCGTCAGATCTTTCATTCAGAGTGCGATGATGAACAATAATTAATACCTACTTTCAAGTTTCAAAACCAAATTAGAATCAGAAGCGGGTATTGCACCAGTGTAATTATAATTAAACAAAACAAAAAACTGGGAGAACAAAAAGCGATGCCACTGTGGCAGGTGGAAATAATGCTGTCTCGTTCCAGCATAAGGGTCCTCGTATATTGGTGTCCCTTTTAACCGGAAGAGCTGTTGATGAATAAATTGTAACGGCTGAATGTCGTAACTGACTTTTATCGACAGCGGTTCTCAAAGTTGTGTTAAACGTTGCACACTAATACAAAGTATTTTTCTAAATGTCAGTTTTATGTCTTAATATTAATGTAAGGGATTATTTAGCGCTTATTTAGCGCGCTAATGCAAGATAAACAATAAAGCTGTCATAGCTGAAGATATGAAGTCTTTGGATAAGTATGTTTATGTATAATGCATTATTATTAAGATAAATTGTTACAGAATTTAGTAAATTAATCACAGCCAAAGTGTGACTCTTACACACATACACACACGCACACACATACACACACACACACACACACACACACACACACACAAACAAACAAACACACTGGTATTATAACTATATAATGTATATTATGTAACTATTTATGTTTATAACTACAAAACTGATTATGTTTGTGATGCTTTACTTTTATTAGTTAAAGGAAAATTTATTTTTCAAATTATATTAGATTTTCAATAATGTTTACATCTGTCTAGGGAAAATTGTAATTTTAGAAGAGCGGAGTCCTCTAGCACAGGCTTTTCATGCCTAAAAGATGGCTCCTACCAATTATTGTAAAAGATTATTCCCTATTTTATGAAATAAATAATTATTATTATTAAAAAAAGTGTTAGTGACAAAGGAGATGACGCTACTTACATGTAAATACACAGACAAACGCAAAACGCACACCCCTTGCTGGCAGCTGAGTAGTAATGCTGTGTCTATAAATATTCTGTAAAACTATCTGCTAAATTACATGCGATTTTATTTGAATCGCTTATTTTTTATCTAAATCCGTATTACATTACGGCCAATATTAAAAATAACAGCGGTTACGTGGCAACTCATCTATATTCTATAATATCACGATCTCTTAGGCTATTAACATTGGACGTTATTATTTAAAATTACATAAATACAGAAAAGGCCTAACATACTCGTCCGTAACGCATCGATATCGTTTGGGATGTTATATGCAAAGTTTCCTGTCAGAATATTTGTCTTATTATTCCCCTTCCTGTATTATAAAATTGTTAGATAAATAAAATTAAAGTAAAAGCATTGAATGTTTTAATTGTTGTTTTTTTTACAATATACTGAACTTATTAATATAGCTTTTTATGCTAAAATGATTCTGTTTTGCTTATTACAGCATTATCATGGCTACTGAAGAATTAAACTACTTAATTTTAATATAATTTTGAGTTGTTACAGACTTGATAGAAAAAAGTAGGTTGCACTCCATTTACACACAGTTTGAGAAACGTTGCCGTAATAACAAAGAACTCGAATGGCGGCGCACGCGCAGACCACTTTACCATTCATTTTTTAAGTTAATCACATGATTTAACTACATAAAAATTCATGATCGATGGAGTTATAATAGTTACTTTCCACCAACATCAATGAATGTTGATGTTTATACCTATCTTATATCTTTAATTTGTCAAGATTTCAGTATATTTAATCCTATCGTGATAACTCAAAATTGGTTTATTAGTCCGGTGCAAGTCGTAGTCTTGAGTTTGATTCCCGGTACGGGAAACTCGAAATTTGTGTTTTCAATGTTGTATTAGAGACAATGTTTCTTGGGATTGGGTTGCCTTGTTGAATAAAAGTTTGACACCAATTACATGATTGGGCTAAGCTGTACCGTTGGTTAATCGCGGGTGCTAGTTGTACCCCGGCTAACCTCTTTTCTGGAATAAGCGTGGTGATAAGGCTTTAGTTCTTTGATCTGATTTAATCCTTCGAAACAGGTGAATAATAACGTCATCTTCGAGGAGTGACAAATGTATACATTTAATATACTTAATAATTATTCTGTAAAAAAGTACTTCCTAGACTGACGTCCTTGAAATTTGAAAAATCCAGTTGAGTTTTTAAAAATTTAATCCATTACAGGCAAACAGAATCAGCAGAAAATTAAAACTTGCAACATTTTGCAAGTTTAGTTACCAAGATGATTTTTTTGTTTATTAATTCATTTCCTAACAAAGTACTTAGAGATTAAAAGAAATAACAAAAGATTTTTTTATCTGTTATTATTTTAACTTAAAACTAATACTACAGGTTTTATATAGAACAGCTGTTTTACAAGTTCTAAGAACTATAACATACATTACATACAACATACTTACATTCGATATAGCGAATTCTTACATTTTTCAAAGTCTAGGTAAGGTTATATTTTTTCTTTTATACCTTCTCCTGACAATAACACAACAAAACAAGAATTAGCAAAATTGGTCTGTTCGTTTACACATGATGCGACAGCCATAGGAAATAGAACCCCTATTTTCAATATATATATGTTTATATGTTTTATATATTAGATAGATAATAATAAGATAGCAAAGATATTTTTGTGAACTTAACACAAAGATATTTATTTAACTTTTTGGCATGGTCGTTAACATGTCCGATTTAACAAAATTGGGTTTCAGTTATTATTTCAATAATTATTATTATACTAGCTGTCCCGGCGAACTTCGTTCTACCCGTTCAGTTTGTTTGGGAAAAAGTAAAATGTTGTTTTTCCTAGTTTCCTCGCAGTTTTCCCTGTTTTCTTATCTTTTAAACCTTCCCTAGACTTGAAGAAATAATTCAAAACTAAAATTAACGAAATCGGTTTAGCCGTTCTCGAGTTTTAGCGAGACTAACGATCAGCAATATATTTATATACATATAGATTATTATCTTAAATTAGTTCAGAATCGCTCAGCGTAGTGTGAAGTGAGCTATGCTCGGTGTTTCTTTGCGAGATATGATCCGTAATTCGGTGAACCTCAAAAGAACGAGTGTAACCGGCATAGCTCAGAGAGTTAGCAAGTTGAAGTGGCAATGGGCACGCCACATTGCTCGCAGAACCGATAACCGCTGGGGAAGAAAGGTTCTCGAGTGGCGGCCCTCACCGGACGACCTCCCACCGGGTGGACTGATGACCTGGTCAAAGTCGCGGGGAGTCGCTGGATACAAGCGGCTGGTGACCGTGACTTGTGTCGCTCTTTGGGGGAGGCCTATGTCCAGCAATGGACGTCCACCGGTTGATGATGATGGGTTTCAATTATTTAAAATTAGTCATTTGTCGTCAAAGACAGTCATTTCAAGGTCTTGAGTTAAGTGGTCGATTCCTTAATCAAACCCATTTAGTGAGACTTAGCGGGAACGAGGAAATACTGATACACTAGTTTCTTCATGATTATATTTCATTTGTGCACTAGAACTGAACATAATTGTAAAAATGCGACCAAAATTGATTAATACACTCAACAAATACACGAAATTAAATGATTACGAAAATATTAAAATCATCTTTTTTCTTGATGGTGCCCGAACTCCAATACAGAGATTACAAACAAATAAGTTTTTTTATGATACTGGAAGGCAAACAAGCAAATGGATTTCCTGATAGTAAGAAACTCACGCCGCCTAGAGACACCAAAGGTGGTAATGGTGCGTTGCCAACCTAAGGCCGGGATGTGAGGCCTCGAGCAAAAGTAAGTTTACCGGCTACCTTACCCTCCAAACCGGAACACGTCATGACGTCATAGCAGCAGGAATAGGTAAGACGGTAGTATCAATCCGGGTGAGTCGCTGCGACGCTCTACCACCTAGTCAGATATCACGGTGTTAGTGACGGTAAGCCTATGCTCTCCTTTTACGAGCTGCCTGGTGGGAAGGCAGATGGTCTATTTTGCAAAGGAGCCCGGACCAACACAGGGAAAAAAAAGTTTAATTGTCTATCTTTAGAGCGTGAAGAGTGTAGAACAATGTCACCTCTTCATCAATAATTTGGCGATTAAATCTTTTAGTGGGTTTGTTTCTGGAAGGTTAGGTAAAATTAAAACTCTGAATTCTGTTTCCTTTTGAACTGACTCATTAAAAAGAAGGACGTTATATATACGAAACAGATTTTTTTTGAAAGAGCGTAGTTTTGACGTAGTCCCATTGCCACCAAGTTTCGATTTGATGGTAGGATCCTAAGCAAATCGAAGAAAATAATTATTTCGCGTATTCCTATTAGTTATGGAAAAAAATATGCTTAGAGTTCTACCAAATAATTATACTTTTCCGTAAAAACCAGCTGTACCATAGTTGGTATGGAAAACTTGTTATGGAATGCCAGTTTTTTGCAGTACGAATGAACAAATGAACTAGGAAATCTATTTGTTCCTGTACAGGTAACCTATTATATACCTCATAGTAGGTTTTTAGTCAAAATGAAAGAATGTAGATTTTGGGACTAATTAATGATGGAGAACCTATTTAACATAAATTAATTAAAATAGTATAATGTATCTCCGTGTTAGCCCTGTTCTCCTTGTAGATTATAATTTTTATTTTTCTTGGTAGTCATTGGTCCAAAAGTTTGGCCGGATGAGTTATCTATTATCAGCAACTTTCTCGCCCGCCTCTGTGGTCTGTGGTTCGATGTTGGACTTGGATTCGTGAGGTCCCGGCCGATCTCCAAAAAAAGAATTATTTTATTTTATTTTTAAATATTGCCCGTTATTGGATATGTGTATGATTGGCGATAGGTTTGCCAACTATAACGTAATGGAACTTAATGTCTTCGGTTTGTTGTGGGTGCCCTGGCTCTGCCTCTGCCTACATTTTCGGAGATACGGGCGTCAAAATATATTTTTTTATAGAGAGAGTATTTCGCCTGCCCTATTTTTGCTATAATGACAGCGTCCTGTTCTAGTCCAGAGGGTAAGACAGCCGATAGATGTAGATATTAGGCTATAATGACAGCGTCCTGTTCTAGTCCAGAGGGTAAGACAGCCGATAGATGTAGACATTAGGCTATAATGACAGCGTCCTGTTCTAGTCCAGAGGGTAAGACAGCCGATAGATGTAGACATTAGGCCTAACACCCGAAACACTACCAGGGACCGGTTATTCTATGGTTGTTCACGGCTGTCTCCATTGAGTGTATGCCTGTGAGCTACCTTATTACAATCGTTGAATTTTAATGTGTTAAGATTCACCCCTGTCCTTACTTGCCCAAAATAATACCAACCCCATCACTCACTGACTCATGGTAATTTACAATAATCTATATATTTTGCATGACTAAAAGGGTTTTAGGACGACTCGCTATTTTAGTACTACCGCTATACCTTTTGCTACTATAAGTTAGTGATTGGCACTGTCGCGTCCTGGTACAACAGAAAAGATAGCCAACAAAATACTTATGCAATAGGCTTAACACTTTGGTTTCAGGTTAGAAACACAAAATTATATATAGTCTTTGGTATCTATATGCAATATGTATACTTCGGCATTAGATGATGCTACCTATCTCACAAGAAACTTGATGTTCTTATATGTATGTCCTGCCATCTGTAAATCATTTTGCTTGTTTTCTGAAATTATAAAATAAAAATAACTCGAAATGATAATACCACGTATCTTCTTCTATGTAGATTATTCGATACTGAAGCTTATCCCCTTCACTGTTACCAAGAAGGCTCCATATGTCTTATAACAATTGTTTCAATAATAAGAATTCGTTTACTTTGCTTATCGTCAGAAGTCCGTCTAGTGAGGGGAAGACGCCGCACAATTATCGCACTTCCGTTGCAGGACGTTAAGGTTGAGCTCAGTTTACAATTTCTATATCGATAAACTATACTATACTATTATAAGTTTTGTAATAGAAACTCAAAAATAATTTGTTTATAAATGTGTGCAGTTTTAAACAACAGTTCGTGAACAGTTTTAGTTTTTTGTCTGTAAAATTTATAGAAATTCATAGATTTTTTTGTTTTCTTGATTAAAGCATCTAAGATGCCATAGCAAATTAAAAAGCTAAAAAAATTACTTTGACTAAATCTTTAATTGCATTTTCATTTTTATGATATTACTTTTAAGATAAATTTATAGTTTAAGAAAATATTGATAATGTTACCGTGGGTTGTTATTCAATTGACAGTAAACGGCTGCTGTAATGTGTTTGTGTAAATAGCGTTTATGTTTTACAACCAAGCAACTTTTCTGTTTTTGCTTATGCATACAATATCCCAATCATATTTGATATTATTACATATACTACGCAGCCCTTTCTCAGATTGGTAACATAATATTAATAACTGTCTAAAGGCCACTTGATTTTTATTGTCCATTAGCTTTTCTTTTCGTAACATATATTTTTTGCAAAGTAAATGTCTGCTCAAGAAATAAATTTAAAAACTAATTAAAACTTCAACCTTATAAGATATATTTGTTACCATAACAAAAAAACGTTTATAAAACATCCATGTATTCACGATAGCTCAGATGCTTAATACTTTAGCAGATATTTCATATAGGGACTATCAATATTCGCAAGAGGTAAGTTATTGTTTTAAATTTTGTGTTTTTTTTTGTTAGCTTACGCTACTTAACTAAGCATAAAATTATACAAAATGAGAATGTTTTACTGACTCAAAACATAATATCGATATGCAATATAAATATCGATAAGTGGGTCAGCACTAATAACCGCGCACGCGGCGAAGCGAAACAAGAAAGCACAACCGTCCTAACGGCTAACACTCACCAAAGAAATTATAAGAGTACACTCTTTTAAATAAACATAGGTCATAAAATAATCGAAGGCTGTTTCCATTTATGACTTACCAATTGTCTCGAAACCCACCCTGGTTAGTATTTAGATAAAATTTGATCTTGACTTCTTTTACCGCCATAACGCACTTAGCGACAGAGTGCCAGACTCCCTTTTGCCATTCTACGCCTATTCTAACGTTGTTGTATGGAAGCGAGAGTCGTATATGTCAAAAAAAAGGCTGAAAGTAGCTATGACGTCGAAATGAGCTACAGAAAATCTGTGGTCAAACGCTCACTATCCGCATTAGCAAAAGTGAAATCTGAAAAAGAGAGGAAATTCATTTATTTTTAAAAGAGATTTTAAAGAAAATGTTGGTGTCAAAATGAAGCATATGCTCTGTTGGTTTGGCAATGTGGAATGGCACATGAAAGATTGACAAAGCACATATACAAAGCAATGGTGTTAGGTATGAAAAAGGTCGACATTCCACGACTTTTTTTCCACTTTATCAGATGGCGGTGTTAAGAGTTTCCTAAACATGAAGAATGTTTGTCTGATAAGAGTAATGAAATCGTATGAAGCTAGCCAGGTTTGCAGGGATCGCGATATTTGGCAGTCGATACTCTTTGCCCACCTTGTAAGGCAATAGCGTGATGATATGTATATACGTACGTGCTCGTTGTCACACTCTGATGTAGAACGTAGCGTTGCCAGCTTAACACTCCAGGCTCATGTTGGCATCACACTTTTAATATTTTCGGGTCTCAACAGGTGTGTATCCCATACCATTTTGTCATATGGCTGTTTACCAATGAAACAAAGAGGATGAACCGGATATATAACTCTCTTTAACCTCTAGGAAAGATCGAGGTATTAATAGTTTGATGTATATATGTTTGTGTCTGTCCGCGGCATTGTAACTTCTTAATGATTTTACAAATTTCGATGGAGTTTTTTTGTTCGAAATCTGAGAAGGTTCTTAGATTGTAGGGGGGTGATTGAAAACTTTGAATTTTACTTTGTTGTTTTCTTTTATAATGTCTTAGAATATTTTTCATGTAACCATTTTAAATAAATATGACGCCAAGTCCCTTGCAGGGTAGGATGACAATATCCAGAGTAACACGATTCCAACAAACTTGCCTTACTTCCAGTCACTTTCCCCTTATCCTTGTCCCTTAATTTCAGTCGGTTAAAATTTTATTATATTTACGAATACGAGTGTACCTGGACTTTACTGGTAAACAATTTTTTGTGTATTCTTGCAATGAAACAAATACATATTACACCTTATTAACTATTACACTTTTAGCACTAGTCTTTCTCTGTTACTTCGTAACTATCAGTAAAAAAATATTGGTCTAGTACAGTTTTGAAATTATTGGCACGGATATGTACTAGCGTCTTATTTACTAAAGTAAGTCAGTATTTACATGCCCATATCCCCGAAGGGGCAGACAGAGGCAAAACCAGGGCACACACGACTAACCTAAGACACTAAGTCCCACAATGTGATAGGTGGCAAGCCTATCGCCCACCGGGCACATATCCAATCCCGGGCAATGTTTATTTTATTAGAAAATTGGGTCTAAATTTTTTTTTCATTTCGTTGCCCTGCCCAAAGATCGAACTCGGGATTTCAAGAAGTCAAGAACGCTAAACCACAGAGGCAGATCGACTACAGTCTAAATAATATCTATGCTCGCCTCTGATAAGTCCAAGTCCAGATAGTCGGGAAACCAGTAAATTTATTATCTCAAAAGAGCATTTGTACGAAGAGTTTTACTGTACGATGATCTGATTTTTGTGGTAAGATATGGCACTTAATAAGTTTTGTATAGTGGCTTATGCACTATTTGTGATTTCACTGTCTAACGTTTTAAATTTCACCATACCGGAACGTTTTTTTGGTCGGAGACAACAATCAAGAACATATTTGTGTTAAGCATAGAGTTGCCAACTTTTTTTGACCAGAAAAACGTATAAACTGGTTAGGATAGGAAAAAAATAAAGTGTTACGAAGAAAAAAAAGTATTTTTCAAATATTATATTGTTACGTATTTTTGTGTGCTTTTAGCACATGCTAACATTTTTTTGTTATCTTTAAATTGAATTAAAAGTTTAAATATTGCAAAAGCTTGATTGACAATCAACATAATTTAAATAAATAAGCAATTCATTTAATTCAAAAAAAAATTAAAAAATATGCTCTTTTTCTCTCTTACCACCACTTTTGATTCATTTGATTGAATCAAAATCAATTGAATAGAGTGTAGGTACGAAATATTTTTTTTTTATATTTATTAAGCTATCAGATGCATTTTTAAGTAGGTGTACATTTGCCATTTTTCAACTGTACTTTTCAAAATGTGTATTTTATTTTGCGCATCGTAGTAAAGATTCAAAAAAAGTATTTTTGCATACTTTATTTGTATGTAAAAGTACAAAGTATAATTACCAAAAATAAAGTAGGATATGTTATTATAAAGTATGGTTGGCAACCCTAGTTAAGCATTGCGTCTGCGATCCGTATTTCTGTAAACATTCGGGACATCCTTTTTTGTGGCACATCGGTCCGTCGGCATATTAACATTAATATTCCCTATTGTGCACTAACTTCCAAAAGCTTAAAACATCATAGTCTCAGGTTATAAACACATTTATAGTGTTTGTAAGAGCATCACCTTTCATGTATAAAGCCTAAGTACAACTGCTCGCTTATTTGTCTTAAAATACTTTTTTAAAAAAGCATCACTACTTTGGACAGTAAGCCAGTTTTGGCGGCATCGAGAGCAAAGATTAAATTTAGGCTACCTACTTTTTTGTAATTTTTTCTGTGGTCTAGCGGTCCGGCATCGGACTTGACTTCTTGAGGTCAAAAAAAAATAGAAAATGTTAATTTTTTTTATTTTCAATTAAAATATAACGTTGCCAGGAATTGGATATGTGCCCGGTTGGAGATAGGATTGCCACCTATCACTTTGTGGGACTTAGTGTCTTCGGCTAGTCGTGGATGCCTTGGTTGTGCCTCTACCATTCTCTTCGAGAATATGGGCGTGAAGAAGATTCGTATTTATTGCATTTCGTCTCCATATTGAGTGAAATGAGCTAAATTTGGTGGCATTTTATACAATTTTTTAAAGAAATTAGTATATCGCGTATTTTCTCGTTCTCGCCAAATCTAACTAAATGAGCTTCATTAAGGACGCCACCGTTTTTGCATAAGACCCTCACAAGACTTTAACGACTAATGACTAATTTTGAATAATTTGAGCCTAATTATGTTAAATCGGGTAACATAATTCAAATTTTTAATTTAGCTGATGGCAAATGCTAACGCTACTGCCAAAAACTAAGTATAAAGTTTATACCAAAGAATACCTACACAAAGTATTTAAACTAATAATTATTAATTATAGACTTGTATACGTATACCTACTTGTCTATAATTGTTACCTACTTTAAAAAATACAAATAGGTATTTTTACAGTCGTTTAAAACAACCATTAATGTTACTAAATACAATATTTTACTATGATATACGAATTTTTGACTAGTTCATAAAATACAGGAACATAATAACATAGCCACAAAAAAAGAAAAACAAGACATTTATTAGATAAAATTATTTATTTATTAAGTACAATAAATTTAATTTAATTATAAAATTTGACAAAGGAAATTTTCCAAGTTTAAATGGCGACGATCAAATCACGACATTGGTCGGTCAGAACGCTCCATACACCACAGCAATAATTATACGACCTGTTTGTGAGAGGGAGATGAACATAGTAAAATCTACGAGTAAGAAAGAGCTGGAATTTTATATAGCGTCATCGGCGCAGGAGTGGGTGCTTACACACACGCCCATATGTAAACACACACATGTATATATGGAAATTTCTAGTAGCTTGACATCAAATGTTATAAAGCCAAAATAATTATGAAATGTTGGTATTATAGTAGAAATAATGATATGTAAGTTACTAGGGTTGGAACTTCCGTCATTTGCGGTCATATTTCTTGAGATTTTATAAAAAACCGTCATACCTGACTGATTTTTTTACAATTGTAATAAAAATCACTATGTATGTATGTATGTTAATTATTTGACTAGCCAGAACGACTCTGCTATAGGTAGATAAAAATCCTTAGCTAATGACCATACTAAATAAAACTTTAACTTAAAATTGTTGTAAAATATCAGTTCTTCAGAGGCGGTCATCGGTTCATGTCACTATCACCGTGACTTGCTCGGATTGGTAGTACCTAACTTAATTTTGTGGACATGACTTCATTGCTCACCATTGTCGTGTTACATGTAAACTTAATGCAATTATCTCAACTTGCCAGCCTCGGGTTGGCAACTCCCTGTTATCCCTCTGTTTGATAGCCTGCTTTCCAATAAGATAATTTTATGACACCAGTAATAAAAAAGTGTACTTAGTAACTGCTTAAAAACTATGGCATTTTAAAATAGTAAACCAGCAGTACCCCGCGACTTTGCTCGCTTTTTTTAATTACCGAGATCTCCTACCAGAAACTGTTAAGTTTTCTAAATCATAATTAAGCACACTGAAACTACAATAACCGACTCCAACTTTTACATTGGGTACCACGTCGCGATTTGATAATAATTCTTTTTTAGAAATATAGCAAATAGTTCTGAAATGGTCCCACATAAATTGATCATGTAGATAGTCTTATGATATAATTAGTATGGGGCCACCTCGGAATCATGACCGATCATAAATATAAAAAGGAGTTATCGCGTAACGAACATTCAAAAAATAAAAGACGGGTTGCACTCCAATGAGTGCTAGTAGCAGTGAAAAAAAATATACACGTTGTGCATTTTTGATATTTTGGAATGGTTAGGGAATAATTTTGCACGAATTGCTTTAATTATCAGTATGAAAGTACTATCATTTATGTGGTAGAATACACTATTCATTTATTGCGCTATGTTGTGTACGAACACAAACATAACAAAATGAACATTCGCGCAAGCACCCTGCGCCCTGCGCACTGCGCGCTGAATTTTCATCTTGCGAATCAGGTCACGTGTCCTGACACGAGTTTGGAAGTTTTTACCCATTCCAAAAAAAAGTACGCAACGCCGCTAAAGAAGTTTTCACTTCAAAAACATACAAGTACTTAGTCAAATTTAGTACGTCCTCCTTTTTTGGAGTTGATTAATATAATTTTTTTTAGAGTTTGTTAGATTCATAGAGATTGAAATCTTGTTTCTATGCATGACTTATCAAAATGGCTGACCTGAATCTATTTCAACCAGATTAAGAGATATAGACATACGCACTTCGCATTTGTATTAATTTGGATAAAGTTTACACTTAACTACAAACTTTAACTTCATAAATAATTTTAAAGTAGTAGGTAAGGTAAGCGTACCCACTACTATGCAATTTTTTATACTATTATTTTTTATACTTTAATAGTTATTCTGCCATTCCTCTTTGTTGGTTATCTCTTTTATCATTCGAAAAAAACTTTATGCCAAGGGAGATGTTTCCTAATGAATATATTTGAAGAATTACATCAGGCGAAGAATTACTAGATTAGTCACTTTGGTACACTTTCAACTATCCCTTCACCGATTTTCTTTAGAGTTTGCGGTCTTATAAAAATAGAATTGGTTCGGGCTCCTATGCAGATTAAAACGTCTGCCTTTGTGCCAGGCAACTCGTAAAAGGCGAGCATAGGTTTATCGTCACTAACACCATGACATCTGACTAATTAGAGTTTCGCAACGACTCGCCCGTATTGTTGCCACCGCCTTACCGCTTTATTCCTGCCGCCAATTTTGTCAGTGCTTGTCGTTGATATAAACGGAGGTTAAGGTTTATGGCAACCTTACCTTTGTTCGACGGCTAACATCCCGGCTTCAGTTTGGCAACGCACCATTACCACCTTTGGTGTCTCCAGGTGGCCTGAATTACTTACAATATCATAAAAAATATGATTACATAAAGGTTGGTCGAGTGGCTAGCCTAGTCGCCTAACTACATCGACCAACCGCGAGGCTCGGGTTCGATTCCCGACGGGGGCAGGCATTTGTGTGATGAACATTTAGATGTCTGCATTTCCGGGTCTGGGTGTTTATTAAATTTATTCTGGTATCTATTTAAGTAAATCTATGTATTAGTATCGTTGACTAACACCCATAACACAAGCATATAATTTGCTTACTTTGGGGTTAGATTCAATTTGTGTGACTTGTCCAGGGATTTATTATTATTATTTTTGTGGAATGTATTAAGCATATAAATACGGCTATTTAAAACGTATTTTTGTTTGTATATTTAAAAAAAAGAAAACATATTTTTTTAAATAATTATTTGTTAATACATTTTTGTTGTTTTTTTTTTAAATGCGTCTTTTTTTATATTAATTCACGTATTTTTGTACGTACATGCAGATTAAAAAAACGAAAAAAGATATTTTTAGTAATGTATCTTTGGTATTTATTAATTTATTTTGTTTGTAAATTAACTTTGGCTGAACATTTCGACCACTTTATTCTGTGTTTTCGAATAAGGAGATTCCATTCCATAGAGAGAAAAATTAGGAAAATGACAAAAAGAAATCAAAACAATACTTTGTATTTAACCTACTCCAAAAAGCAGAGGTTATCAATTTGTCACCTTTTTTGTTAGTTTTTACGTGATTGCTTAGCCTTTACACGTTTAAGTACACATTTTTGATTTACCTAGGTAACAGGGTCATGAAATTGAATTCGGGTTTTTGAAATTTTACAGGTCTTAAATAATTTACAATAAAACTGTAACTGGCTGTTCATTAAAGGCCATTATTAATCGGCGTTTGGTAAAAAAAAGAAGTAACTCAAAATTTCAATAAGCACAATTCTCAATTGGTACAAGGAAATATGTTTAATCGTAGATTAGTTGCTTGCACGTTCAAAGTTTAAGTATAACAAGGTAGGGCCGCTTACATATTTCTAAATTAAATTTACGTATAAGTTAAACTATACAATATAAAGTAATTCAACCGCAGTGACAATCTAACTCAAAGTTAATTACTTAACCCAAAATGTGCAAGTGGTTCAAATGTCAAATCTAAAGATATTTAACGCTAATCAGAAGTTAATGCAGAAGCTACCAATGTTTTCTTTATTTTAAAAAAACACTATTTCTTTTTGTTGTTTGACCCGGGGATCGAACCCGGGATTTCATGGAGTCAAGTCCTACACAAGACCTCTAGGCCAAAGACGCAATAAATCGTGGAAAAGTACAAATGTAATTTGAAGTAATTAAACAATGGAATATATGGAATGTCTTTAGGATAATAAAACGACGATGAAGAGTACTTTTAAACTATTTTTCCCTACGTAAAACATTCAAATGGAAAAGTAAAAAAGGTAAAAATAATACCATAAGTACAAAGAGGTACGTTGGTGGAACTATTCGACCGTTTCACCCTTGACAGGTGGCGACCCTTCACGGTCAAGGAAGTGAGTTCCTACGATCAGGGGAAGAAGTTTTGAGGAATAAAATTGTCTGTGAACTGGAAGTTTTGTAGATAACTTTTATAATAAACAAGAAGACTTATAGTTATATACTTAAACGTATACTTTTTTAACACATTTACTTATACTTACATACACAGTTTGCCTAACACGCTGGACAGCAACGCGCTTGCTTTATCTTTGGTATCTATTTTTGGCAATCATTAATGTGTTGAGTGTATTACCTATTATACTAAATTGTATCACGTAGACTTAGTTGTATATCTGTTTGTAATTATTAATTGAGTGTTTAATTAATCTATTTGTTTTTGGCATAAACTAATTTCTCCTACTCATATAGTAAATTTAATTGTCTGAATATCCGGTTCAATGTATGTTAACGGGTAAAAGAAGTATTGATGTCGACCATACGAGTACATGACGTATACAAATACATAAACCATAGAGCACAAATTGCAAAAAAGGCGGTAGACCACAGTCGTTGTTCAATTTTAAAGCAGCAGGTAGACATACAGCCGTGGTCAACTATTTAGGGATATGCAAGATAGTGAAGAACAATAACCGCTTATAGTACATACAAATATAAAACCCTATTGATTTCTCAGTAATTATTATTTGCATAATTTAGTCCGATTATTATGCTTTAAGTGGCTAAATAAAAGAATAAACAAATAGAAAAAAGTATTTAATACCTATCAAAGGTTGAACATGTATTCAATTTTAAAGTATAATTCTGTAGCTGGACATTTAATAAAGGACAGTAAACTATAATGAAAATAGAGTTAAACAAAACTAATAATCTGCAGTATTAAAATATCTTTAACAGCTCCATTTTATTACGTGTAAAATCAGTACCCAGTAGCAAAACCTTTGTTAGTAATTACCGCTTGACATCGATGTGGCATAGACATTTTTTGGCATGTTTCGACAGGAATTTTTGCCCATGCCTCACAAAAAGCTTCATTAAGTTCATCTAAGGTACGTGTGGTACGATAAGTGGCTACTTTTTTCTTGATTTCGTGCCAAAGGTGCTCGATTGGGTTAAGGTCCGGGCTATTTGCTGGCCAATCTAGCACCGATACTGACTGACTGGTAAGAAACGACTTGACTGAACGGGCGGTATGTTTCGGGTTCCTTATCATGCTGAAACGTCCATATAATAGGGAGATGCTCCTCAGCATAGGGAAGCATCGTTTCCTCCAATATTGCCTTGTATTGATGTTGGTCTAAGTTACCCTGAACTGTCCTCACAGGTCCCACTCCACGTCCAGAAAACGAACCCCACATTTTAATGTTTCACCTGCTTTTTTGTGAATCTTGGATTCATTTCCGCTTTTACTAGACGCCGTACATATTGCCTTCTATCTGAAGAAATCAAATTAACCTTGGTCTCGTCAGAGAATAATACATGTTGCAATTGGGCGTAGGTCCAATATCCATATTTACGTGCAAACGCCAAACGAGCATTTCTGTGTTCTTTCTTCTACAACGGTACTTTGCGAACCACTCTTCCGAACAACTCTGCTTCTACCAGACGTCGTCGAAAGGTCCTCGCTGAGACACCAGCTCTTTCGTCTGTCCCAAACACTTCGTGATTAATTAAAATAGAGCCTAGAAACGGATCTTTCTTAGCTAACCTGGTTCTTCTAACGGATTTGCTTTTCTCCATCTTTTTGTTCTGGGCACATTTAAATCTGTGTTATTGCATCTGACATGTTGCACTGCATTGTATACCATAGTTTTTGAACAATTTAAATGTTCTGCTATCCTTCGGTATGGCCAACCATGCTCGACAACAAACTTCATGATAATTTTTCGTATTGTTTGATCGCAACTTTTATTTTTACCCATTTTTCTTCAAAATATTTTTCAAAACTTAAAATAAATATCGGGATTACCGCCAAAACTACCGCGAAACAATAAGAGAAGAAGTAAAAAAAAGTATTGAGATTCAAGTTTTGAAAATAGAACGCAATATCTCAGTGTCCCTAATTAAATGGCCAGCCAGCATTATTTGAACAAGTAGCACTACGATAAACTATCAGCTATACTGTAAAGATGTTTAATGTTTAAGAAGTTGTTATTGTTTGTATAATCGGGCACATAAATGACTAATTATACTTACATGTAAGAGGTAGGTAAAACATGGTTTAGACTCGTTGGGAAATAAAAAATAAATTCACTATTCGGTTTAACCAAAGAGTATCCCTAATTGGTTGACCACGATTGTATTTTGTTACAAGCTCTAAGTTTGTTTTATTGGAAGAATCCACCAAAATCCAAAAAAAGCTGATGGTACCCAGTTTAGTACAACCAATCTATAGTTTGCCTGGATCTAGTGGTCTTGTTTTTTTTTGACCTATTGAACCAGTGCTTGCCTCTTACCAGTAGTCTGGGTCTTGCCAGTAATCTCATGGTCCCGGACCTTTATATATAACTAGAGCAATATTTCTAACTAACTTAGAAATGAAGGAGATTCTCATTTTAGCTTGTTGGTACGTGTCAGTGTGGTTGTTACGCATATACTCCGATAATTATAAATTTATTGAAAGTAACCGTTTATAAATTGTATGAAAATCGATTCAACTTTTTAGAGTAAGTTTTCTTAGTTTTCCAAAGAAACCTGGATCAAATAAATTCCAGTTTCGAATCGAAATCGGTCCAAATAATATTTACAGTTTCTGAACGTATAAAATATTTTTTCTGTGTTTAAATTATTTGTTAGTGTTTAAATCTTTTTTACTATGTTTAAATTATATTTGTATGTGTCCGTACACATTTTGTTGAGTATGCGTCAGGCTTGCGATGACCCACACAAAGTTAATTAAGTAATCTACCTTATTAAAGGTAGTTATTAATACGCAACATACGAATTAAAAGTTAATTACGAAAATAAGTGGCTTTTCTTTTAGAAAGTTGTAGCTATTGAATACTAGCCTACATCCGCGGGTTATCATAAGTAATTAAATACTACATTTTTCCTTAAATCATAAACATTATCTTCTCCTATTTTAACGATTTTGTTGAAACACGTACAATGTACATACTTACGTACTACACATATGTACTTTACGCCATATGCCGGAGGTAGGCAGAGGGTATCGAAAGCCAAATAGCACGATCCTTGCAGACCTATCTGGTTTTCCTACCTATATTTATATTCCTACCTTTTCATACAAACACGCCGGTAATGGAGATTCTTGACACGACCTCGTTTTCCTTACCACGGTTTCCTCGGGTACCTACGTCCTACATCCATCCACATTTGTATTGTATATCTGTTTTGTCAATCTTTTATCTGTTATTCATGACTGAATCAGATCATGACCTTTCTCATAAAACAGAATATTAAATAGAAAATAGGTACACTTATAACAAATGTAAGACACATATCGTCTTATTAATAAACATGGACTAACATAAGAGTAAAATGAAGTTAATATTTTAGTCTGTACTATCACGTTGTAATAAAGACTATAATTTCAGGTTGAACCTTGGAGTATTTTAATCCGTGTTTAGTCGGATAAGGCATTATAGTAAAAAATAAAATAGGTATCCCTGGACAAGTCACACGAATTGAATCTAACCCCAAAGTAAGCAAATAATATGCATGTGTTCTGGGTGTTAGTCAACGATACTAATACGTAGAAATACTTGAATAAATAGCAGAATATAATATTTTATTAACACCCAGACCCGGAAATGCAGACATCTAAATTTTCATCACACAAATGCCTGCCCCCGTCGGAAATCGAACCCGAGCCTTGTGTTTGGTCGATGAAGATAGGCGTGTACGTTAGCCACTTACGTTAGTTGGTGTATTTAACTATTAGGAGAGCCAGTTGATTGTTTACAGTCTTACCAGATAAAAATCCTACTTCAGTGATTTTGATGAAACCCAGTTTGGATTTGTTTAGCCCAAACGAAATTATGTAAGTTTGACTATTGTACTCTAAAGAATCTACTCTCTCAATCTACTTCAAAATCCAACAGCTTTCTCTGAGGCCTTTCTGGCTGGCAGTACGTCAGAGGCAAGCGTATGTTAAATGATTATTTTGCAACGATAGCAGTGCACTGGTGGTAAAGTGCTGTACAGCAACATGTACAGAAAGGGATCCACCACCTTTATTATTCCTGTTGGCATAATGACAGTGTAGGTACACCGGAATAGCCGAAAGACTTGCAGAATAGAAATTACAGACATGACAACATTACAGAATAGAGTGACCAATTAACGTGAAAACCTTAATTGAGAGAAAAGTTTGACCGTACAGGACGTCATATTATATACATACATATCTTCACGCTTCATGCCAGTCCCCAGAGAGAGTGCTTAGTAAACGAAGTTTGCCAATTTTGCTACTTTTCTATCAGTCTATAACATCCATGGTCTCTATAACCTACATATGCCTCTTACTATCAAGACTTGGTTTACCTTCCGACTTCGTATACACTTTGAAGTGACATTTCCGGGTAAGTAATGAGAATAAAAGATTTTTCTGCATTAAAACTTACACCAAATGGTAGCCCGAGCTTTAAGCTATTAATACACATAATTTTATAAAAATCCATTAAGCAGTTTATGCGTCAAAAGTGAACAAACCAACCGACAAAATTTTAATACTTAATATCTTGGTAAGGTTCTGTAGGTATAGCTTAAAACTCGTACTTTTTTGAAAAAAAAGTATTTCATGTACGAGTACAGATTTAGTTTTATTATTGTTGTACTTGTTCGCTGTATTATCATTTAAGTGTCTAACGGCGGCTCTCAGAGATGTCATTTATTTTTTAATCAGTCGACATTTTTTATACAAAATTGTGACTTAATGAAAGATTAGAAGGAAGACGCCTCTGAGTGCAGTCGTAGAAACGTTTTTTTTTTATAAAAATGTCGACACAATGACTGATTGAAAGATAATTGAAGTCTTTGTGTTAAGCCGTTGCGGTGTCACAATCCTACTAATGCCATAAATGTGAAAGTTTGTATGTTTGTTTGTTACTTTTTCAAGCAAAAACTGCAGAACCGTTTATCATGAAATTTGGCACACACATAAAGGGTAACTTGTATTAACACAAAGGAGTATTTATCCCAAAAAAAATCATGTGGGATTATTAACCACGCGGGCAACACCGCAAGGGACAATTTTATAGTCCAGGAGACAACTCTTCTTTTGAATTTCTTTCGCTAAAGCCCCATATCCTCAACGTTGAAGCAACATGTCTGGTGGGTTCTACAAGTTGGTTGACCCGGGCACACGTGCCATTTATTTATCAATTACGGGCGCCGGAGATTTGAACTTCTCGCTCTACCAGCCAACTGTGGCCGCCCGGAACGACGGCCGCTATGTACACCGGCAGGTGATATACGTGTGATATATGGATACAAGTTTTTTTGATGGTTCATTATAACACATACTCTACTGTCACAAGTATAATATGTTCTAACCCAGACCGGGTTAAGCGTCATCGACAGAAAAGAGGTCCATTTTTTTTGGAGTCATTAAATTTCGTGTCCATATTTAGTGAAATTAATAAATTTGATGGAATTTTGTTCAGTATCGTTCAATGAAAGTGCAGATATAAAATAGTCATGAATAATTTTGTGTTTCGTGTATTCGATATCGATGCCAAATCTCAATAAGCTTGACTAATGAATCTACTACTTTACTCAAGACTCTGAAATGGCTTTCATTGACGACTGATTTTGAATAATTGAAAGCCGATCTTGTTACATATAAGCTAAATATAAATTTAAACTATAAACAAATGGATCAATGTTGCTACTTCTTTTTGTGTCGTATTAGTTATTGTCAGGAGATGGTTCCTATTCAATACAAATTGTTAGTAGTTGTTAATGTCAAGCGATTTGAAGTTCGCCAGGTAGGCTAGTATTTACATAAAAAATAATTACTTTACATGTGTTTTAAGATTCAAATAATTATTATCTGTTACATTAAACACAATTTAAATATAGTTTAAAAGTATAAATAAGTTTAACCCTATCTGCCTCCTATCTATCTATCCTACCACCGTCTCCAAACTTTGTCAGGCACGAGAAGAAACGCCGAAACAAAATCCACAACCTCGATTTCTGACAATACAATGAACTAGCGGCTTGTCCCGGCTTCATATGGGTATACATATAAACCTTCCTCTTCAATCACTTATCTATTATACAAAACCACGTCAAAATTCGTTGCGTAGTTTTAAAGATTGAAGCATACAAAGGGACATAGGGACAGAGCAAGCGACATTGTTTTATTCTGTGTAGTGACGATTAATATTATTAGAAACATTTTATTATTTATGCTTGTTTGCAAGAAAATCTTTCACACTATGTTTTCTCTAACAGTGGAAGACGAGAAGGTTAGTTAGTATAAGTAAATGTAATATATATTTATACAATAACTCTAATCCAATTTCCCCTGGCGGTATACAAACCTCAGCGAACAAGTAAGGCACACTTAGCGCAATTTTTTATACCACAATTACTGTTCGCGTGTGTGCATATGGAGGGGAAGGGGCGGGGTATGTATGTGTGTAACTGTTAACGGGCACATCGCTAATGCGACTTTCAGATTCTGAGATTTTAAACATGTTTTGCACTTTTATGATGGAAATTTTATATCATGTCATAAAAGTCTCATGTTCATGCTAAACTTTTAAAGAGGCAGAAAGAGTTAAGGTTATTTGTATTGACTTCATTATAGTAAAGAAAAATTATGTATTAGGTATGAACTTTGAATCGTTTTTTTTCATGTTTCATCAAAATCAATTCAGTAGATAATAAGCTACCAGGAATAAAAGAAGGTGGCGGCTATAAGAACAATCTCGAATTTAGACAACTGGATCATTTTGACAATAATTTAGACTTAGCGGTCATACAATGCACGACGAGTCTTACAAACGAATCAACGATAATATACCAACTAACCTTTACCTGTAGCAAAGACAATCCTATAGCCATAATGCCAGTGCTCGCCATTGTCGTGTCCTAATTTGTAGAGTAGGGTGTCTGCGAAAATTACGTATACCTGCCTTGAATCCAAAATAAATACCTAGGTACCCGATTAAAATTTAAAAGAATGTCTAGAATCCTGAAGATGAATTATTGTTCAGATTCAGAAAATGGATCAAATTTTCAATAATTGTTAATTGATTTTAAAATGTGCGCCAGCAAAGGGCTTGTAACTTTGTGGGTAGGTAGGTAGGTAGTAAGTAGTATTCTAGTACTATGCAGTTCAAATACATCTGGACCCAAGTGTATTTTAGGCTTTATTACTTTTGGGACAACACGTCATAATATATTAATAATGATGATGACAAGTGATTATTCTAATATTTACTAACTTGAATTAATACGACTAGTGACATCTAGTGGTATGCTTTTGTACTTATGTACACACCGTATTTCTTTTGCTGTTAAACAATGGTTATCTTCATAGTTCTAGTTAAAATAAATAGATGGCGTAAAACCATTTTGTTTAAACATAGATATACGAGATGGCGCTTTAGATTTAAAACTTAGTACATATTATGAAAAAAATCTAACTAAGAGGAAACGATGTTTAGTGACGTGCTAGTTTTCTTTAATCAAGTCACCTAAAAGCGCCCTTAAACAAGTATGCACGCAACAGCTCTAAAGTAACTATTTTTTGCCTGCCGCAGCTATAACTGCTTCGTCGATTGAATATTTTGTTATCAAGAACCTACCAGTCGCCAATAATTTAAGCGCAGACGGTACCTACTTATCTAAAACTGCTAAAAACCGATTACGATTTCAATAAGTAAGACAACTACTTACACAAAAAATACCTAAGTACTTCCCTAAATTTTCCTGAGGTTTTATCGTTAGCTCTAGATTTGGGGACCATGGGACGACCTCGAAGGATGTTCTTTAAAATAAAAAAAGATTTTCATAAATCAGTTTAGAAATTATGAAGAAATCGATTAACATAGGTACATAAAAAATATAGATATCGAACACATAACTTCCTACTTTTTTACAAAGTCGGCAAAACTACACCCACTCTCGATAATGGCAAAATGGTTAAATTTTGAACAGACAACCATAATATAATAGGTGTATATAATGATTTTATTGAGATTATCTTAACGATAAGTGCCTTACGCCTTAAAAAGAAAATAGTGACGAATATCACGATGCTTGCGGTCTGCCAAACTTCCTACACATTCATTACTACTTTCATATGAATATGCCAGTTTTAGGGACTTTTGATACTGCCGTCGAATAAAGCTCGAGCAAATTGATCGTCAAATGGCAACCTAGTCCTAGATAGTGGTTAACTACGTCTTCTTACACTCGTAAAATATATCTATTAGTTCTAAACTTTTGCTCTGGGCTTATGGGCTGGGCTTAGCTTAGTAACCATATTTCTCAATGTCATGACATCAATTTATTCTATGTCAATATTATCATTATTTTATGAGCACCATGTCACTTACCCTGAATGCACGCACCCTATCGCTCAGCACTTACAATAACATTTTTGCTAACCACATTTCTCTATGTTGTGGCATCAGTTTGCCGTTTGGAAATCATATGAATGAGTTTATTAGAACATGTTTGTATCCTGTATCCGTAAAAGCTTTGCTGGAAAAGGCCAATAGGTACTATTTTATTTATCATACTATTTATGCGTTGCTGAATATTAAATAAATACTGCGTCTCCCTAACTATACTTGCACTGAAGAAGAATTATCCTATTGAAACACATATTGAGTATGACATGATACCTAATATTTTTTAGATATATGTTATCTCCAGTACTAACATTGCTTTATGATTCGTTCTCTAGATGCTTAACGTCTTATTTTAGCTCGCACCGCACAATTAGCACACTTTTGTATACAGTTTTGTATACAGTTTTTGTTGTAGTAGCTTGTAGGCTTTAGAGCCTTCTTGTATTTTTTCTAATTTTTTCTAATCTTAAAATCCGCCCGCTTGTTCGCCTAATCTTCGTAAAAGTGTTGACTTTGAAGATTACTCAGGACATCTTTCAATGAAAAAATACTAAACAGGGAGTTCAAAAATAAAATATACCATGTTTACCATTATATACAATTAGATTTATTTCTCTTTTTTCAAAATAACATTATTCTAAAGGTTCAAAACCGAAATATCTTAAGTTAAAACTCTATTTCACACCGATTCATAGTACTCTCACCATTTTATACAAGTTACATTCAAAATATTAAAATGTGGACAAAATTAGTTAAATTACATATTTACGAAAAAATTGCGGAAGATAGTTTAGAGTTATAATAATAAAACTTTATTTTTCATAACAACTGAAGTGTCGCTACTAGCAAAACATCTACAAATAGTTCTCCGACAGCAGATTAAAAATAAAAATGTCTGATTACAATAATTATTTCCAAAAACAAAATGAAATGTTTATTTTAAAAAAACTTATGAAAATGTGAAAATATTATCCATATATCATATTTATATTTGCTTTTTTATTTAAATGTTTTAAATTTTATTTATTCATAATAACGGCACAAATATTCATCAAGGACAGGTATGTCAAAAATACTTGGTTAATTAAGCTATACCTAGTAATTTACTGGGTAGGTATGTTAATTTAGACGTATCTAAATATATTGTGAGCTTTTTAAAATAACTGTGAAAAAATATATAAAATTAAACAATTTTGTTTTGTAACAATACATAAAACAATATATAAAAAATAACAAAGACGCCACTGTCAAATTTTCTTAACCGTGGCGAAATTTGTACGAAAACAAAATATAGGTCACCGTTGACAAAAAGTTAATTCAACTAACAGACAACACTAAGGCTAAAAACTCACGGGGCGGTTTTTACCCGCTCCCGATTCCTTTGAGGTGTGATTTTCTGTACAAAGTAGATTTATATGCAAAGGTAAGAGCATCCAATCCATCCAAGATCCAAGAAAATCCAAGAGCATTTCAAGACGTTTTAAAACCGCGGCGTTCGCGGTTTCTGCGGCACCGGTTGCCCGCCGTTAGAATCGTGTAAGTTTGCGAGCGATGATTTTAATCGCGACGGATGCGTGACCGTACTTACCGGTCTTGTGAGTTTTTAAATAAAACCGCAGTTCCACGACCGCGGCGCGCGCGGGTAAAAACCGCTCCGTGAGTTCTTAGCCCAACTTTGTGAAATCGACTATTTTCCCGAAACTGAAAAAAAGTGACTAAAAGAGAAATAAAAAAATATACAGCAATTTCCTAAAATATTTCCTGATAAATAATTTCAACAAATTTGATCTTCATATTAATGGTACCAATTAAAAAAAGAATAAAACTATTAAAGTAGACTCCATTATTCATGACCACCACATTGGACCACACTCCACATAACAACTAGGGTTCCTTAGGAACAGTCGTTAAGACTTAAACTTATCACATATTAATTAAATATTTAAAACAAATAATATATTAGGTATATATAAATATAGGTAAGATAATATAGGTAAGGTATACAGGTTATTGAATTTTAGTCGAACAAAGCAGTATCTACTGAACATTTTTACGGCCGCTTTTCAATTATGTTCGTAGAAATGATATCAGTAGGTTTTAAATTAAATCCCATACTAAATTATTAAAAATATTTAGTCCACATTATTGATTTAATAACAATCTCGTTAAAATAATGATATCAATTTCCTTAAAAATAATAGAGGAAAATTAAACACGATTTTTACAAAGGCATTTAAATATCTTTTTCTTAATTACCGTAAAAATGTACAGCAAGCTGAGTTTAGCCAAATATTATTGACAGAAGGGTTTATAGGTTTTAGTTCTTAAGACATTTTAAGTTTTTCAAAGGGACCCAAAATATCGAACTTTTGTGTAGTGCTATTATGGTTTTATATGTCATAAAAATACTTTGTTGTGGCATACATCTTATTACTTCCAAATAATTTAACTATCACGTATTAAATCACAATATAAAATACGTTGACAGTTTTTGTACCTGTTAGTGGCCCTAAAAGTGCTTTATATAGATATTGTACGGAAAATAGATTAAGTAATTATTTCATCTACAGTCTTTGCAATAACAATATTGTAATTCTAAAATAAATTTCAATTCCAAATTCGCTGGTGTTCTTCTCAGTACGTATGTCTGTTTTTCAGTGAAGAATTGGAAAATTCTTATACTAAGGAAAATCGTTAAAGAATATGACTTATAATTGATATATTTTGTTCCGTGCATTTGTTGCAAATGTGCCGTTCGATTTGTGTCATAATTTTTAAACTAAACCTAAGTTTCAGTATTTTATTTTACCCTTAAGACCTTGTCTTTTAAGTTTATTATGTAAGTCAGAGGTCCGAAGGAGAAAGGAAAACTTTTGTATACGAGTATGAGTAGTTTTATGTGTTGTAAAATCTTTTTAACTTATGTATTTAAACAAGTTTTTTAAAGTATAGTAGATGCTTAGAATTAGAAAAAATGAAGTTTGAGCATTGCAATTGTTCTGTGAATTGATTTGAGGAAAAACTGTATAAAACTATTTTGCTTATTCAACTGGTTAAAATATATAAAATAATATAAATAAAATCATATGTAATTAATATTTAATCATATGTTTACTGCTTAATAATGCATCATGCAACTTGACTGATGGAAAGTGATGGGACAGTGAAGGTTGGAGAAAAAGAGTGTCCCAATCCTTTGGTGAAAGCTTAACTTCTTGAGTATAGTCTACCTACCAAGTAACGATAGCATTTATAAATTCATACTACAAGATAAGACATATTCAGACGTAATTATATTTTTTTAACAACCGATGTGTGCCTAATAAAAATTTAAGTTTAAGAAAACATTATTAAAAATCTAATTCATCGCTCAAAAGTTCCTTTCTCCTTTTAATTTGTGCGAAAAGAAACTACATAACATCATAAAATACATGACTTGTGACAAATAACAATATTTTATTAATTAGTACTTAATAAACTTTACAATTTTCAAACAAACAGTGAAAAAACATTCTTACACTTATAAAATTTTTGAATTTTTATATATTCTGGCAATATTTTGGAAGATATATTTTTGAATTCGGTTTTATGATTAGAATGATAGAGAACCCTTTTATGTAGTTTAAATGATAAAGATATCTACTCATCGTAGTTACTTACTTAGATACTAGATGTCGCTACACATAAACAAGTCACAGAAGCACAAACTCAATTTTTTTTTGGAATGACTATTGCGTTGCCAACCTCGCGGTTTTTACAACTTCACCGGGCTTTAAACAAACTCAAATTACGCATTCAAAGCTTTAATTGAATTATTGAAAGTGAATTCAACCAATGTTTTTAAATTTAGAGGTATAAATATTAATAAATATTGAATTTTATCCCACCATCGTGACTATATTTTCAATTGCAAGTAATAGCCATATAATGATGTAAAATACTGTAAAACTTTTGCCGGACATTTTATGTTTGATTAACTATATGCATTTAAAAAGTATCTATCATACAAAAATAAAAATTTTAGATTTTTTTTCTGCTATAACCCTGTCTAATGATTACCAGAGAATTTATAAAGCTCTTGATCACGATTTATATAAAGAGATGAATAACTGCAATATGACACAAAAAAAGGTATTTTCACTCCCGTATCATTATTATAGGGGACAAATTGAAAAGGAGATAACGTATAAGGCATGGCGACGTTCATAGTTTTGTGTTTGTGTTCAATATCTGACGAATCAGTAGATATCTATCACATTTGATGGTGACCAAATCTACCAAGTCGGTTGACTAATCAAGCGACTAGGACTACATGCAACTACAACATTTTGACACTGAACTTGTTTGACTAGACTATTAGGGATACCACATATAATACACGTAGTGTCGGGATTTGGACCGTTTCGATTTCGTGTAATTTAGCGACGATAACATCGTATATTTAAAAATGTAATATACTCAAAAGCTTGTAGTAATAGATACGAATATGTTTGTTAATAAATAATTCCTCAACACATCACCTGCGGGGCTATTTAGTATCTTTTTAGTGATGACCACTGAGTAAAGTGTACATCGAATATCTGTCAAATGGCGTGTTTTGCATTAGCTATCTCCATTGTGTTTCTGTTAGTCACAGATTTAAAACTCGTCCTTTGACAGCTAGTTGATCATTACTAAAAAGCTAGGGAATCAGCGCACTGATCTGTCTATGACCTGGAAAAAACATAGGCTACTATTACCCCTATCCGTTACCATATTTTCGTAAGACAGATCTATATTAATATGGAGGCAAATCCTCGAGTATTAGGTGGTCTTTAAATATTTATATAAATGATGGTAAGTGGCTATATATCGTTTATTATATTAGTAAAGTAATTTGCCACGTAAACAAAAAAAAATGCAACGCAGATATAAAGGTAACAACGTTTTTTGTAAGTCCTTGTGATTAAAATAAAAAACAAATTACCACGTTAACTGCTCGAAGATTTCATTGTTTTTAAAATTCATTGCGTATTTAGAATGTTAAAGTTTCAGATTTAAACACGCAATGTACAGCAAAACTTGGCACATAGCAATGTCTGTAGGCCACGATTATCTCTTACTTATGAGAGCCGTGTGCTTGTTCGCTGACAACTCACATAAAAAAATTATAAATAAAAACAGACTTTCATAAGAAATTGTTACCCTATTACACAAAATCGCAACGTTCGCGTCTTATTGTGATATACATAGTATTATATGTGGTACCCTTTAGGGCGACTCTACACCTTCTCTATTTTCAAAATTGGATGTTTATGCTTAAATTGAGCAGGTGTACAACCAACCTTATACACGCATCCAATGCACCACATCATTATTACATCTTATATTAACATTTAATTAAACTATATTAGACACATAAATTCATCTATTTATACATAACACTCTATTGCATTCATAAGACGTTAACTATTCGAAGATTTCATTGTTTTTAAAATTCATTGCGTATTTAGAATTTTAAACTTTCAGAATTGAACACGCAATGTACAGCAAAAATTGGCACGTAGCAATGTATACGAACTATTCAGGGAATTATTTATGGGAGCTTATTTACATATACAAAAAAATATGATAATTATATTATACAAAATTAATTATCGGATCATGATCTGCTCTATAAAAATGCAAACTTTTGATCCCTTTATACGTCACGATTCTTTGTGCGTGAAAAAATTGTAATATATGACCGTCACGTCACGATCGTAACCCGATTGCCATTTTATGTAGTGTTAAAAGTTCGAAAACTTTAACTTGAATTGAAATGAATAACCAAGTGCTGCAACTAAGCAGCACACCAAGTACCTTAAAAATAATAAGTTGTTCAATTTTTGTTGAAGCAGTATAGCAAAAACTTAATTTATTTAACTTTTAGAATTAGTACTATTAATATTATTTAATCTGTCTTACGTTTGAAAAGGACTGACAAATGTTTCACAAGTTTTTACTATATAAAGCGGATTTATTCAACTGTTTAATAGAATATTTCATATTTGAAAAACGTTGATCAACTTCCGTTTAAGAAACATTTGACATCTGATTTTTAAGAGTGTTGTAAAATAAGTACTAGTTGTGTAATAGATACTATCCGTCTTATTAATATACAAATACTAAAGTTTTCTAAGGTTTAAATTGATATTATAATTTGTATTACAGTGTAATAAAGACTACAATGTTAACTTAAGCCTTGGAGGAAGTTTAATTTACGTTAATTAATAAGAGGACCATTGCGTTATTTCTAAAGACAGACTCCATTACTCAAGGGTTAAAATCCAGGCTTTAATTTATGTTTATAAATAAGACATTAAACATTCATGTTACTTGTCTTACAACAACTCGTAATAAATTTGAATGCCGCTTTTCTCCTATCACTGAATATATATATAATGGACTATCCATTCTATGTTTTGAGAATCAACGTTGTGGTTGAGACTATTCCTATTGCTATTTCAATATTACTGTTTTATTTTCCCGTTTTAGATTGAATTGACCCGATGAAGGAACTAGCTATATTCAAATATCTGATTGATCGTAACGATAGCAAACGACCTTTTTTGGAAAAACATTTCCAATTTTCTTTAGTTAGTTCGATCCAAATGTACAATCTTATACGATTTAATTAAAGGTCATATAACATAGTAAGTATAAAAGCCAATCTAAGTGGCTGGAAAGACTCGCTACGTGCCTAAAGAGTAACATTTTATTATTACAATTCAATATCTATTAACTATTATTCACTAACACAGAGTAACAGTTTACAATGTTTTAACAGAATAATATCGAAGGCACTAGAGTACTAGTGGATTAAAATAAAACTTTTTTGTCATATTACTGACATAATATTTTAAAATTTGTTACTATTTTAATGCAGCGATATGATAAATGACATCAAAATCCACCAATCATCTTTAAATCTCATTAAAAATGTTTTACAGCGTGTCTTTATTACAGTCTCAATTTTGTATATCAATGTCAATTATCATTTTATGCATTGTATCTATTTGACATATTATGATATGACTTTCAACTATTGACTAATCCGAAATTCGAATTTTTTTGTCTTTTATTCGATTTTCAAATGAATCGGAAAATTCGAAAAACCTCGTTGTTGGGGCGAGATTCATTTTAAATATTAAAATTCTTATTAATACTGTTTATTTATAACTACTAATGAAAGAAACCACAAATGGACATGAAATATTTACATTCAAAAAAGATAACGCCAACGCTGAAGTTGAAACATATTCTTTCTATGTATTTATGTAAAACAACTAGTCTACGAAATACTTGTCGTGATAAAAACAACCCATTTTGCAATGGTAAATAATATTAAACTATCAAGAAATTTCGGTAATATTCCGAAACTATCTAGTTTTAAGTGAAAAAGAAATATGAATCTTCAATTGTGCTCACACATCTGAATTTAAGCATTAAAATTTTTTATATTTTACACACACACACTTCACTGTAGGTAACAAGCTCGCATAGTCTTTTTTGAATATAAATTCAATTGTTTAATACAAATATGATATTTTATTATGAGGCAGTATCGTGTTAAGATTTACAAGATAATTAATTTAGTAATTGTTTAAAAGTGTCTCTTGGAGATTTGGGGTGTTAGGAATTTTAACACTTCCACAATGTTATGTCAGGTTACACGTAGCTCTCAACATGAGCGCTAGTGGACGGATCCTAGAAGGATGCTTCCACTAAATAAGTCCCATCCATTGCGACACCAGTCTGGTTTCCTTGCACTGTGCTGCCTGCTGGAATGTATTTGCCACATGCTTGCTGTAAACAAAACAAAGGTTTTATTTTCAAATTGAAAACAATATACATCTTTTTGTTACAAAAAAATATTCACATTAATTATATCTATAAAGAAAATTTTGATAGTTTATTTAGACGAAATTCAAAAATTGTAGTTTTGTACATTACATTTTGTACACAATTGAAAAATCAAATCTGTATTGAGAGTATTATATTAATCTAATTACCGACAAACACACGTTAACTAAGACATCGATTTTCTTATACCAAACTCAATAATATTACATACACAAGTATAAGCCGATAATTTTGAGCTTACGTAAGCCAATTGATTTAACGTAAAAAGCGTGTAGAGGTCTTGCACCCCAGAAATAATACAGCGTATAAAAAAAAATGTAATGTGAAGGAACTTCGAAGTAGTGTGTGTGCTGTAAGCATGCCAAAAAATCGTAGACCCAATAGTGTGATGTGTTCAATGAATGAAGTGTTATACTGCGGTTTAGAATACGTTATGTCATCAGTCATGTGTTTATGGATGTCAAAATAAAATGTTACTCAATACGACATAGAACTACCTTCATTTTTAGCTACAAACCGACGCGCCAGTCCACTAACAATTTTACTCTTACTGCAACCTGCTTATATGCTTGCAGCGTGTTGGCGATCTTTGCAGTTGATTGTAGATTTAAGGACATCCTTTTGCTATATACGACAACACTCGTGGATCTACTTTTTATCACATTTTTCAATTTTTAAGACTAAGGCAGAGAACTCGGACTGCTAAGTTAAATAAAATATGTGTGCAATAAATTTTATAACAGCAAAATTAAACATAATAAATTCAACGTTTTTAGAGCATTTAATGAGCACTATTCAAAACTTAGATAATACCTAGTCATAAAAACTGAATAATGTGATCATTTACATAATTTACAATAGATATTTAAACATTTATACACAAAACACTTGACATTGAAATCAATTTAAAAGACAGTAGCAAGCTTACAAATAAAGACATTTAGAAACCTTTAGATACATTTTTATAGCACAATTTAGCAGCCAACACCCTGCAGACATCAAAAGCCTCTTTATTCTGGCATACCACCCAGCGATAACTATTTCATTAAATAAAAGCCAATTACATATACACCAATTAATTACAAGCCTAAATTACACATATGTGACAGAAGGTGTCACTGTATTACTGGCTGAAACGTTTTTCATTTTACTTATTACTGATTTAATATTATTAACGTCGATTTTCAAATATCTTGAAGCAAACATTTTTATGGCAAAATGCACAAAATAAACAAGTTGGTATATAATTATATTACATCAACATGATACTTATATGTCATTAAAATAATATAAACAATATGACCATCAATATCTATTTTATATGTTAAATGTTTGTAACAAATAAGAAAAAATTTAACTAATGGAACTTGTAAAAATCATAGTTTTAATCAAGAGCCACCATTATCAATGCACGTGTCTTCTGTCCGTAAGTCTTTTTTATTTATTGAGATATATAAAATTAGTTAATAACAATGTAAACTTTAATTTTTCATTAAATTAACAAAATAACATTAACATTGAATGTAATAAGGTTTGTCTCGGGTAAATAAGTGTGTCAAAATCATTAGAGACGGCAACCACCGTTAACTTTAAATGCTATAGATTTTAATAATAATGCGATACTAGTATTCTTATCTATGTTCCTATCATTTAGATAATATAACAATTGTATTTGAAATGTTAGATCTTATGTTGTTTCATACTAACTTCTAACGCTAGTATTTTTTTCATAACGAAGAATGAATAAAGTAGTTGAACTGACTGGAAACGCAAAAGAATTGAATTATATCCGATCCGGTGGTAGATTTATTATAGACCCGTCACAAGTGCCTCTTGTTGTGTTGTGTTGTTGTGAAATAAAGATGATTTATTATTATTATTATTATCTACTGGTGGCATGGTGGTCGCCTAGTATTATGAACAGTAATAATAAATATTTTATCCTTAATAACGCACGAGAAATATCCCAAAAAAAATGAAATCGGCTTAATTTACAATGTAATAAATAGGACAAAAAGTATCTTCACGTCTGTTTGTAGTCACAAAAAAATAAAGACAGGAACTGTCAGGGTACCCACGATTAGCCATAAATACTTTTTTAAATAAATGAAATAAATTTAACCTAGTTCGTGTGGCATATATATAATATATTATGAAACTTTTTTTTTCCCTTAGGATTTTATCAGTTCGTGCATTGTACAGAAAAACAAAGAACGTTGTCGCCAGATTTCGCTGTGTGGTAACACCAGAAAAACATACTGGTAAAGGATCTTCGCTAGGAGCAGCAGATACTGAAGTTTCCGAAGGTCGAGAGGTCGCCGTGTATCTCCGAGCACCCCGGGCTCGCTTCCTACTTGAGTCTAAAAGCAGGACCTGTTAGAGCCAATTCGAAACTCAGCGTCTTTTATACACATAATATTATGACAGTGTATAAATAAAGTAATTTATCAAAAAAGTTCCTGAAGGAGTAGACATAATGAAAAAAATTTAGCTTAATATTATTTGAACATAATAAACATGTAGGATATGGTACGTAACGGTATATTTGAGATATCCTAGTAATTGCTGAATATATTATACACAAGAATTGAAAGTAATAACACGTACAAAGATTGTTGGGTTAATTAAGATTTGTTTAAAAATTACTTTTAATTGTTTAGTCGTGTATTTCTAAAAAATAATAATACACTCCAAAGTAAAAACAAAAAAAATATATCAACAAAAACATTATAAAAGTGTATTTTGCTTATCCGTAATTAAATACTTACCTAATGCATGAACATTAGCGCATGTTAACAATTAAATATTAAATACAAATCGTTCCTGAATGTCTTTATTAAAAGTAGACATCTAAACTTTAAAACTTAGATTTAATTAGGACAGGTAACAAAAATGCATCAGAGGGGATCATCTTTGTCATTCCAAAATTGCTTGAATAAAACTTCATAAGTAAAATAGCACCATTCAATTATCTATTTTGGAAGACGTTTTGTTACTCGGAGTTTTTGTTAAGTTAAAGTAATTGCTTATTAGAACTTTAACAAATTATCATATTTTCACTACTAACAATTTCAATCACATTCACATCATAATTTCGTACTTCTAGAATTACTCACACAGATCAATAAAATTTGACAAACAACATATTACAATAATAAGCTTATATGGTTAAAAACAAAATACTTTAGAGACGCATTTTACCACCACGTAAAATACTATTTACATAAAAATTCTGAGTGTTCTCAGATTGATAAATATATGATACATTTTGTATCCTCAGATGGATACATTACCTCCATGGGCAGTAATTACCTGCATTTAACGTCGCTTTTTATAAATTTGGAAGCAGTTTTTATTCAAAAAGGAGATTTAGGATAGGTGTGCGGAGCTTGTCTTGAAGCAGACGTATAGCATTTGTTGTGCCGAATGCAAAGCATTTTTCTTTTTCACAAGCACGTCAGGGTACACGAATAGTTAGCGACACAAGCGACAAAATGGACTTGCATCACGAATATAAATAGTAAACGTAAATGTATTTCTTTGGCCGAAAATTTTTGGTTATATATGTTAATTTTATAAACTATTTTAAGAATTACATAATTTAAATAAATTTAATTTAAATAATAAAGAGTAATATTTTATTACAACAGTGATAATATACACAAATATATTTTTTTTCAATTGTAGAACATATTTGTATACAATTGAAAAAAATTAAAATAAATAAAAAATCATATATTTTTGCGATATTTTCATATTTATGTGTATATATAGTAAATTACAAAGATACTTAAAGAAATATGGTCCTCTAGAAAACTACATGTATAGATTTATCAAAATTCAATTTACATTTCATTTTAGATTATTTTATAATTAGGTACATTAGAAAAAACTATTTTTTTAAGCTTTCGTATAAAGTTACAATTGAGAAAACGATTTTAAAAAAGGCAGCAGTTCATAATATCAAAATAAAAGTATTAAAAAAAATACATGTTTCTTAGAAAACGTTGTTCCAAAATATGTCGGGCAAAGAAATATTACGTCAATTATTCGTAGGCCGTACGACATTTACCAGTGTTTATTTATACCTCACGACGCGGACACGTGTAGAGTCCGATCGGACTGATGCACCGTATTGAACGACGGCGCTTCTGTCGTGGACAAAACATATTAATTATCAATGTTATGTACCACATAAAATATGTAAAATACAATCTACAATATAATAATAATAACAAATAAAAATTACAAGTGATTGACTAGTACGTTTTTAAGCATACTTGAACTTACTTAAACTCTTATCCGTTTTTAAATTTCTTGAAAAATAGTTTTACTGTTATAGACCATCCTCGAGGCTCATACGCAAATCTCGAGGGGGACAAATGCCTGCTTTGTGAGATGGCTTGGTGTTAGTAATTTTACCCTAGTATTTACTGAAGCATTGAGATGTAGTCTCTGGCTAATATATGATCTTATATATACAACAACCATACAAACCATACAACAAACCATAACAAAAAAATATAATTTGAATATCTTGAAGTTAGGTCAATTAATGTTAATTGTTCAGAGTTATAGCTTTATTTCAGAAAAAAGTCAAAGTCGTAAGGAAAGCGCCCTTCAAGTGACGATTTTTGAAATATGTGTTAAATAATATTAATAAAAACTTACAATTGGCACAAACACAAATTCTGATTTTATTTTCAGTTGAAATATTCACTGCATCACGCATATCATGTATTTGGATGCTTTTGTTATTAAAGAATAAAGATACATTAGATAATCGTGTACGTGTAATTTAAAATTTACTACATAATGCAATTGCCTCATATCCTTTCCTAAAACCATAAAAAGTTAGTATGCGATCGTTTTCAGATAAGGACAAGAAAGAAAAAAAAAATTAAAACAGTCAATCGACGAGTACTAATTCGCAAGCGAACTAGATAGATAGATAGACAGTGTTACAGCAAATAATGAACTGTTTAAAATCATGTACCTACCTTGTATAGTGTACCTAAAAGTAAGTACCTACCTAAAACAAGTGCACTAGTAAAAACAAGAAACCCTACTACACAAAACGGGACAATAGTATTGAAATTGTGAAGTTCCCACATTGATGCCCACATCGCAAAATTTTAAGAAACAATAATACCTTTTAGCTGCTTTTATCTAAAAACAGTCAGCCTGTAAATCGGTTAAGCGAATTGAGAAACCTGAGGTTATGAAGGATACCTCAGTGCAGTGCTTAAATGCAGTAAAACTGCAAAATGACCGACTGCAATTATCTCATCACCATGTTGCTGATACTGATTCTAAGATGTTCCCAGATAAATTTTATTGACATACCACTAATAGCTCTGCTTTATTATGGAGTTGGTTAAGAACGCACAAGTTGTCATTGCAGCCTATTACCTAGTAAATACAACTTATCAGAAGACGTTAAGTGTAAAATTATGAAAAAATGTAACATACTTACCTATCAATAGTTGTGTGATAGAGATAAGTAGGTACTTACCTATAATGTCAAATCTATAAAATCTACTTTTATTTATTCTCTTAGCACAGTATTTATTAGTACTTCGGTATGAAGCAATTATTAAAATTTAATTACATGCTACATACTATTATTTGCTGACGAAAATAACAGTAGACATACATATTTTTTGAAATTACTCGTAATATTTAATATAATAATTATTGCGTATATAATAGTTAAGTAATGTTATAAATTGGTTAAGTTACAAAAATATCTAAAATCAAGTAGTGGGTAAATAAAATTATTAAACTTCTTTTTTTTCTAATTCTATCACTGAAATACGTGTAGATTTCTTATGGCTTAAGCTCTACATGAATCATACCTGGTATTTTGTTGTAACTTAATAGAAATCTTACTTACCCACAAATTGTGTTATTCCATACCCAGTGTTTAACTTGGGTTTTTATAAAAGCACCATCTTTTATCTATTTTCGCAGTGTGGTTTAAGTTTCGTGAACTACATAGGTTTGTAGATATTTAAGTAAAAGTTTCAGATAGTAGATAAAAGGGCTTTATCGGAAATTACAAATATTGTTTAAATAATTTAGCTCTTTGTAAGTATGTAAATAATGGTAAATTACGAAAGCGCCATCTCTTATCTAATTTTGACAGCATGGTTTAAGTTTCTGTGAACTACAAATTACGATGTAGTTACTACATCATTAGGGTTTTGGCGTCATTGAAACAAAAGATTAGTCGTCGTAATTTATTCGTAATTATTGATTTTCATGTTTACAATAAGTGAAATTTGTCAATGCTGGTGGGATTTTGTACAATTTTGTTTACTGTAGTTGTTCGATTTAACAGATTAAATCGGACAACTTGATACAAATTTCAACTTTACTAATGGCATCGCTCGTTAACACAGGTAGGTAGGTATTATTTAAAGAATACAATAACATATCGACGACCTTATTTAGCAACATAAGAACGCCGTGTTTTGACTTAAACAATATTTAAATGTTAATGAATATTTCAGTACAGGGTGACGTTTATTTTATGATATAAGTAGGTCCTACGACTCTGTATATTTAATCAAAAACAATGACCTATGTGGTATTTGAATTATAATAACTTTTAATCAATTTGCTTTAGGTGAGTAAAGATTTTGTTTCAAAAATTGTACCAGTAGAGGATAATAATTATAGGTATATATACAAAAATTATGTAAGTCTACAATTAATTAAATATAATAACTATGTAAGTCTAATCGCCTTTGTGGTCTATCGGTCCGGGTGTTGGACTTGACTGCATGAGGTCTCGGGTTCGAATCCCGGGTCGGCCAACAAAAAGAAAATTGGATTTTTCCAATTTTCTAATAAAAAAATGTTGGTCGTGATTGGAAATGTGCCCGGTTGGCGATAGGCTTGCCACCTATCACATTATGGGACTTAGTGTCTTCGGCTAGTCGTGGGTGCCCTGGTTGTGCCTCTGCCTACCTCTTCGGGGATATGGGCGTGAAGATACATGTAAGTCTTTACTAATAACAAACAATTGTTTTTAAAGACATCTTTAATACTACTAAAATATATGCAAGTTTTACTTTTGTAAGGACATTCTTACCTGGATTACAGGAAGCGACACATACTTTCGAAAGGCCTAGTGATGTAACCGACAGGTATTGTTTCGATAAACGTCCCACTACACAGTCATGCAGGCGTCCGTCAATTCTATCAGCCATGAATCACGTTTGAATGTTTGTTAACAGAAGTTATGATATCGACTTCATGCAAACATTAGTTACGCCCTTACAGACGTCCATTCCACGATAGGTTTTGCTATCAGATTTTACAGTCTGAATTGACTGGTGGAGAACCTAGCGTGTAAGCAGATGATTTATGTTTGCGTGAAGATGATATCACAATCATTGGTCTACAAACATTCACAGGTAATAAAATGACTGCAAAAACTGACAGCAAAATCTTCCTTGCTCAGACACTAATTTCCTTGCGGAGAAGACAGATCCACGAGCGCCAAGTATCGCGGTCCTTGCAGACCTGCCTTGCTTTCTTCACATTTATCACTACGTAAAGAACGTCTTAGTCGTTAATGTTTATATGACATTGTAGGAAATACAAACGGATGGATTCCCAAATGAGAGGAGATTGTTTTTTGGATTTGGAGTTTCTAAAATATGTCTATATAAAAAAACTCTAACCTGTTCTTTGACATAAGCAGAGCCCGTATAACGTTTATTCTAATAAACTATCAGATGGTTAATTGTAGTAATCCACAGATACATTATCTTAATGCAATAACGGATAAAATGTATATTTAAATATCAGATTAACGTCGTTTGTCCGAAAATGACAAAGTATCATCGAAGAGACGCCATAAAATGAAGGTTACTGCTGTTATTATGATTATATGTTTTAACCAAGCCAACGAAATCAATCACTCTCTTTTCACCACAGCAAACCAATCGTAACGAAGGTTTGTTTGTTTGTTTATTTGTCTGTTACGCGAGTTAAATTTTTGCCAGCATTTATTCAGTATCAAATTCGACTTTAGGCGATTCAAATTTATGGATTTATATTAGTTTTTTAACTATCCGCTAGAGACACTGGCAAAAACTCCGTCAATTTGGTTAAACGCAAATGTGATACGTGGCGCTATTGAAGTAGATTATTTAAATAACTTATACTCGAACCGAAGTAACAGGAGCTGAATATAGTTGTTGTACCTGTAGCTACTTTATCAGATGTCTTCTCGCTCTTAGTGACATCTCGATAATAGAGAGAGTGAACAAACGCCTTAAATATTAAGCTGTTGAAAGGTTAATAATCTAGTAGTCTGCTTTAAAATTTCTGAGCAAAAATCCAGCGAATTAGTTATCAATTCACGCAATAGATATTCTAATTGACGTAATCTGTACAAAAACATCTGAGAAGCAGTTCAGGATAACCTGATGGATTACCTGATATTTCTGAGGACAGCAGCCGCATCTCGCACAGCAGGCGAGCAACGCTGGAGCGCGGCCTGAATGTGCTGGTGAAGCTAGAGGAGAAGGCGACCCTGGCCGCTTAGCAGCACCATTGTAGGGATTCTCTATTTCTACGAACTCACGATCCTGAAATCAGAAGTGGGATAACTAAATATACGTACGTACGTACGTACTTTCTATCACGGTCTATGTTTCTTGATAATGTAATCTCTGCAATGGATTTATGAATATATGTGCAGTCGAAGTCGAAGAAACCTAACCTTTTAGTACCAGAAGGTCATACTTAAAGTTCATAACGTGATATTTTAAAGCTTTCCCTCGACTTGGTATAGTTTTTAAATTGACCTGGTAGAATTAGGATTATATTAAACAAGCAAAGGAAATTGCCAACGTAATCCAAAATAAAAACAAAAAAAAATATTATAAAGTAAAGGCAAAAACACATTTTTTTAGATAAAATAACCGCCTGCCGTCCGGGACTCTTTTTGGGTCCTTTTTAACAAATGTTGGAAAACCGGTACGTTACCCGATAACTGGTAGCGTGCGAACATCGTGCCCTTGTATAAAGGCAAGGGTTCGCGCATACGTTTAGCATACCAGTTACAGTTAGCATCAAATGTGCATTGAAAAATGTTCCAAGGGATGTCTTATGGAATGTTGAGGGAGGCTCATGGTGATTTCGGGTATGGAAAAAGAATACGGATCAGATATTTTTTCTCCACTTATCGTAGAAAAGAATTTGGCTGTAGGCTAGAAGGTTTTCTGTGATTTTATGAATCTCGAAAAGCGTTTGATAGGGTTGTACGTAAGGAACTTTGGAACATTTTACCAAATTATTGGATGCACGGGTGCACGGTTGCGTGCTGTGCAGTCTATATATTTACATAGTACAGCATGTGTGCGCGTGGACGGCTACATATCGCCTTGGTTTGATGTCAATATCGGCGTCGAGCAGGGTTGTGTGTTGTCAGCACGATTGTTTCTGCTTGGTGATCAAGTGGTGAACTGCCTACTTCATGCAGATGATGCTGTTCTTTTGGGCTCCACACTATCTGAGCTGCAAATACTAGTCACAGTTATAGAAGGTGATTGTAAGAAAAGGGCTTATATTTGAACGGAGACTTTAATATTAAAATATTGGAAAAATCTTCCCTGTCTTGTAGATTTCTCTTATATGTTTAAATCATATAACTTACAAAATTTATTCTTGGAACCCACTAGATTAACGGCCACTAGTGCTACTTGCTTGGATAGCATGTTTACAAATAAATCACCAGTTAGCTTTTTAGTTATAAACGAATTAGATTCTGATCACTGTGGTCAATTAGCTATTTTTTCTACAAAAAATGAAAAGTCTCAAAAGAAATATATTGCTTATAATTCAATAAATTCTAGTCGATTAGAACACTTTCGGGATGATGAATTAGAAAAACTGCCAAGTTTACCTTATAACGATGATCCAAATAAATTATTTAATTCGTTATTCAAATTAATTGACACTGAGCATAATAAAGTATTCATACATAGGAAAAAATGTATAGAAAAACGGGCATGTTTCAGTAAGGGGGCAACAACCGGTATATTAATAATTAGAAAACGGTTATTTCATTTATATTATGAAAAAATCATATAACACATACAAAATGTTTGCATGTGGGTGTGCTGCTATAGGCTGCACTACCAAAAAATTAATATATATACAAATGTTATTAAAATATTGTTATTTATAATATATTCTTTACATTTTAATAAATAGCTCATTAATCAATTATTTAGGTAATTGCTGATTTTTCTAATTATTTGTTTGACATAACTGGTCACACAGGCCTGCAAGTTTGTTCGAAAGTCGATGCCACCATTTTTATAAATACCTACGTTAGTTGATTCGTGAATATTTTGTGTAAAGTGAGTTGTGATTTCGCCGCATCATTCCAATTTAAAGATTACGGTGTTTTGACTGGTCCCAAGTGCTTAAATTTTTATAGAAGGACGCTCGGCGTATTATAGTTACGCTAGGAAACTTTCTAGGTTACCTTGTTAGTGATTTTAAGAAAATGGTGAAATCGGTGAATTTTGTTTAAAATGTCCGTAAACGATCATACAAACAATGCCAAATGAAGACATGAATGTGATTTGTAACAGATTTCTTAACCTGTTCCTACTGTTTTCTTGCATTCGTATTAGACACAAAAAACTGTTGGTGAAATGTTAAAAAATTAAGAATTAGATTATTTTAAAACAATTTCATTTTACTTCTTATTTTCTATGCATGACACTTTTTTAAATTGCCTTATTTGATAAAAAATTGAGTTGCCCCTAAAATTTCTATGTATTGTAATGTTAATGTACCCTTTGCGTTTGCAAGTGTTTTTGTAAGTTGAATAAACGATGTTGTGTTTTTTAAATTTTAGAGGCATTTTTTTTTATCAAGAGATTAAAAAGTAATTAAATATTAAAAAAATCCCGTTCCTAGAAGTTTTTATTCCTAGTAGTTTGTTTTTGCTATACCTACGGGGCGCCACTGTCTCGTAGCTGTGTAAGGCTATGGTTGCATTTATTATTTAAGTAGTTACAATTCTTCTCTGTGAGTAATATTGTTCCGTGTGTGATAGGTTCCTATGACAATTCATTTCACTTTCACATTTTGTGCACATTCACTGTCAAAGGTTGTCAAATGAATCCACCACTCCACCGAGCGGAAAAAGCGTGAATGCTACCAAACTTCTACGAGATACTAGGACAATCTGTTATTTATAGTTCTACTACAATATTAGGTTCTTGTTATTTTGATTTCTTGCTCTACTTATTCGTTTTGTATTTTTTTTAATTTAAAACTGTGTCAGAACAAGAAATAATTAAGCATAGTAAAATTGCAAAAACCCACGTATAGTATACTATACTATTTAAATTATGCGCTTCGGCTTTACACTTTTTACTGTTTTCACGCTTAATACTTTTATTTTTAAAGTGGCTCACCTATTCAAAATTTAAGCAAAATTATTAAGTATATTATAACAACTCTATACAGATCCAAAGAGTATATAAGTACTACGTAATAAGAGGCGGGACTTCCTTAGATACATAGCAAACCCGATTTTGTATGAAGTTTAGCTCAAATGACACAAGAAACTTGACAGATAAGTATAACCGTTTAATTTGAAAGTAAGTCTAAAGGCATTCAGATATTAGGCAACTAGTGACATATGATTTAGGCGAATACAAAACATAGCAAACTGATTTTTTAAATTTTTAATATGAAAGTTTCGCCAAACTGTACAGATCTTTAAAAGACATTCGGATTTCCGAAACTTCACGAATATAGCTAAAGCGCATAATTTAAATAATACTACTATATATTCGAACAACGCTTACCATCACTATTAATTATAACTCAAACACTACTAGACGGATAACGGATCATGATAAAACTAAAATGTGACCACCTTAGAGTCATCACTTTCTTCTATCTTCTATCTTTCAAAAAAAAACTATCAAAGTAGGGTAGCTATTGGCCGAGTAGTCACGTAACAAACATATAAAAAAACATCTGAAATTGAGAAAGTACTCCTCTTTTTGGAGTCTTTTAAAAAACTTTTACAGTATGAATTGAATGCGTAAAAAAGGACAAATTCTCAAAACACAAAAAAAAGAAAAAAATTGAAAACGAGATCATAGAAAAAAGTGTACCTAATAAAGTTATTTGGGTACGCGAAAGGAAGGGTCTGACTTAAACATCTCCTTCATACTGTTGGCCTACACTTACCGTAGTTCTCTCAAGACATCTCAATAGATGATGATGCTGCAACTCGAAGATATCCTCATCTCGGCCAGCATCATCAAGTTCCACCCCAGACTCCTGAGCTGCGAGGCGAGCCTCAGCCGCTTTCTTCTTGGAAACGAAGGCAGCTCCTGATGATGCTTTGGCAATTCGTATACGAGCAAGTCGGGCTTTCTGGAATCACAAATTTACTTTTTAGCTCTTCTACAACCATATAAGAAAAAAATGTAAGTACGAGCATCTGACTCTGTTGATGGAAGATACAAGCGTGGCATATAAACACTATTTAAGGATGCTGACAAGCAATAGTGCGTCAACCCACAAAAAGTTAGACTTGTGACTATTAATCTATTCTGATAGTGTAAAATGTTGTAAACGTCAAAAAAAGAGTTGTAAGTTTATAGATTTATTATATGTATAGATAAAACTAATGATAGTTTTATCTATACATATAATAAATCTGTAGAAGGGTCAATTCTGTACATTGAAAATATTGAAAAAATAAATGAATTACTGGATCGATACCAAACCCAAATATGTAATAAAAAAAAAATTGTCTGTCTATCTGCATGTTCAGGAATCACGTGAAAATTCGATTTCGATGAAACTTGGTATAATTATACCTTATTATCCAGGGCATAAAATGGGATACTTTTTATACTGGAAAAATACGTAGAAAAAAAAATATTTTTTCAGTTTTGTCAAGCGAAGACCCGACATCCGCGCGGACGTAGTTGCGGCCGGAAGCTAGTGTTACATAAATAAAAAAATGAGAATGTGCATTTTTATTCTTAAATAAATTTTGAAAAAAAAACGTAGGTAGGTACCTAATAGTTACTAATTTTACTTATTGTGGATTGAGACGCTATTGCTTATCACCATCCAATTATGTTATAAACGTCACTATCCTTAGATTGAGTCGTTGGCCGAGCTCTCCACATTTATTACCCTTTTATACAGGCTTCTCTACCGTCTGCAACTTAACACAATAATGGTAAATACGATCACTACTTTGAAAAAAAATAGTGATGGTGAAACCCTACACTCTGCCAGCAATGTTCTTGTTGGTAACCACCAATTTAACATATTTTCGTCTCTTACTAGCTGCCTGGCAGGGAAGTAGCTGGTTAATTCAACACAGGTAGAGCAGCACGAAGATGTTATGCATTCAGCAAGGTGCACCCATTGCAGGTTACAATATTACTAGTTTAGATATATTTTACTATTGTAAAACCAATAAATTGTAGTATCTGAATACATATGCACTAAAATAGTATAGTTATATTTTATTTGACTTGTATGAAATATTTACCTAATTGAGATGCGCTTGAATTACTTATTAATTAAAACTAATTTAATTTATTCTGCACAATTTATTTTAAATTTATATATTAAATGTTAAATTTATGTTTTAATTAAAAAAATTAAATTGGTGTAATAAATAAATAAAATAAATAATGAAATAAAATAAAATTAGTTATCGGATATCTTTGGACCTAATAGTGTTGATACTGTAGACACCGAAAAAACGTGTATTTATTTTATTTATTGTGTAATAATATGGCATAATAATAATATAATGATGCAACAGTGGCCAATAGAAGCAGTAGATTTTGCTGCTGCAGCACTATCTTAGGCTACGTGTACAAGTCTATCGGCCTGTTGGATTTATGCCCGTTTGGAGACAGGTTTACTACCTATCATATTGTGTATCTCAGTGTCTTCGGCTAGTCGTGGCTGGTTGTACCTCTGCCTACATTTTCATGGACAGGGACTTGAAGATATTTTTTAAATCTATTACTAAGACCGCAGAATCTACTTACTCTTTGAGCCTTCCTCTTATCAGCTCTCTGATTCTGGTGGTAGATCCTAGAGAAGTTGGACACGATGACAGGTACAGGGAGAGCGATCACCAGCACTCCGGACAGCGAGCACACACCCCCTACTATCTTACCAGCGATGGTACCTGGCACCATGTCACCATACCTGGAAAGATAAGAATTTTTGTGCTAAATTTCATTATAAGTCTTACCTTACGACCAGACAACGAATCAATTCCGAGCTCGAGAGACAATCCAACTTGTCACGTCATCCGCCAATCTCCGACTCACCCGGATTGATACCACCGCTTTACCTATTCCGGTCGCCATAACGTCAATGCTTGCCGTTGTAAGGTAACCGGTGAACTTACTTTTGCTCGAGGCTTAACATCCCGACCTCAGGTTGGCAACGCACCATTCACAACTTTGGTTTCTTTAGCCGCGTGAATTTCTTACTATTACGAAATCAGTCGTCTTGTTTGCCTTCCAATATCATAAAAAAAACTTAATATATGGTAATATGAGTGACTCGTTTGTAAATAGATTTCCGCAAAGTAACACCTAATTCAATAAAATATAATTTATCCGTACAAGCGATTTAGTGGAAATAAAAAAGAGAGAGAAAGAGAAAATGATTGTTGCTTAACTTCCTTAAAATTAACCTCACCCGTCATCGTAATTAAAAAAATGTGTCCAAGGATGTCCAATCTAGGATGCTGATTATCCCGTATGTACTTGCTCTATCCTCAAACTCAGAACTCTGCCAATCCTGATGAATTAGCATGAAACATGTTTGTGTAATATAACCTGTACGGTCAAATGATTAAGATTTCTGAATTTCAAGTTATTTGGTCAATTTACACTGAACCTTTTTGTGTTTGTAAATTCTAAATTAAAAAATATATGACTTGGAAAAAATACAGGTCTATCTGTAAAGCACATAACAAAACAATAAATTAAATCGGACTACGCGTTGGTGAATTACAGGCAATCACATTTTAACCCTGTCCCCTCTCCCACAGAAATCCCTTTAGTGAGCGGGATAAAAAGACCTTCCTCGGGACATAAAGTACCTACAAGCCATATTTCGTTACGATCTGTTCAGCAGATTCGGTGTGAATGGCGGTCGAGGTGCAGATTCTAAAAATGTTAAAATGTGATCTGCTGCCCCTTTTATTCGCTTGCACTATTTTTTTAAATAATGTATATTTTCTATTAATTCACTCTTCGACAGTTTTATCTCTATCTTTATTGTAAATTGACTTGACGGCAGAAATATTTTGTAATACGTTTGTAAATAATGGTTATACATATAGATTTGTAATCATCTGTCTGGACCATAGGTTTGTTCCAAATTTAATAGTAATATAAAAATAAATGTGAAATAATACAAAAAACTGACCGCCTTGTTGGTCGAATGGCTAGCGTATACGCCTAACTACACCAATAAACCGCGATTCCCGACAGGGGCAGGCATTTGTGTGAACATTTCGATGTCTACATTTCCAGGTTTGGGTGTTTATTAAATTTATTCTGGTATCTATTTAAGTATTTCTATGTTTTAATATCGTTGACTAACATCCATAACACAAGCATATAATTTGCTTACTTTGGGATTAGATTCAATTTGTGTAACTTGTCCAGTGCAATTTATTGATTATTATTTATTAAAAAAAAATATCTAAAAACTTTTCTTCAAGGTTGCCTTTGTTAGAATGCGTGTTGTCAAACTCTTTAATCCGGAAGTTGTCACGGAACTCAAGGACATTTCAAAAGTCAACTGGTATTGGTTTCGGAGCACTTTATCTTTAAAGGTACCAAAAGTCTACGTACGTCGACATTACCGAAATATCTACCAAATTATTCATTACTACGCTTAATTTTCTCTAGTCAATTAGCAATTAACCTTCACGTTGTTTTTAACAAAAGAAGTTGAATTTTGTTTGCGATGATCTCATAAAAAATGTTTGTTTCATATTAAGCTAGTTGCACACTATACTGGAATATTTTTTTGACATTAATAGACTCAGAGATTTTAAACGCACATAAAAAAGAAAACGAAAAAGGTCGATGTAAAACTGATACTAAAAAAAATTGTTTAGAATCAGAAATTTCCAAACCAATAACATTTAACGTAATATGAACAAAAGATTTTTAAACATTTAGCCCATCCGGCGAACTATTTATAGTTTGAGATTAACAGCTACACAACAACAATTTATGTAGATTAAAGTAATCCAAAGTTTTTCTTTTTAGAAGATTTTTCTCCAGACAACAACTAACACAATAAAAAAAGGATTAGTTCCTTTAACTATTATCCAAATTATAAATAAAAAAATGAAAATCGCTTGACAAAGCACAATTTGAATCTGATGCCAGAATAAGCAAATTATATGCTTATTTAGTGGGTATGAGTTAGTCAAGGATACAAATTAATACATGGAAATTCTTCAATAGATACCAGATCAAATTTTAATAAACACCCATACCATAACATATAGGTCTAAATGTTTATTTCACAAATCCCTGCCCTCGGCGGGAATCGAACATAATATACATATGATATGTTCATACACAGACAGATAGATGTTAACACTAACTCCCCATTCAACACAGAGGTAAATTTATTTGAAATTGACAAATTAGGGGTTTCCGACCTACAAACTTAAGTAACACACTATTAAGATCTTCTAAGTCTACGCGTGTAGTTGTTTGTCTGCCAAAGATGTAAAAAGAAATATTATTTTCAGTTCCAATCTTAAGCAACGCATAATTAAGTACTTAACATTTTTGGATATGCAACTAATTTTGTTTGTCTTTCGATGCTTAAAAATAAAGCAAAGCAATTTTATCGTCGCCTAAATTGGATACGAGTTGGTTTTGTTGTTTTAACAAGTTTTAATATAGTTTTACCTGATTTTTGTAATATAATCGGAATGGTGGAAGGTGGACATAGAAATTAGCATCTACTTAAATGCGTAAGATTATCCTCCCGTGTTAGGACTTATTTGATACGTCTTGTGTTGGAATAACCCTTAGACGAAAAAAAATTTTTGTCAGTAACATATATTTATTCTATACTACAACCTTGAAACTATAAATCTTGTTTTATTTTTTAATGACCTTTCTCCTGTATACATATAATAACTTATACAATAAAAAAATAATGGAATTGATACGTATCTCCGTTCAGGTGTAATGCGAAAACCAAGGGAAAACATTTTTTTTATATTATATAAGAATCAATTAACATTTGTATAGTGTACCCCAAGCCTAATCGAAACATAGGTATTTTACGATCTCCCGAGAATAATGCGAAAAGGAAACGATTATGAGATATAAACAGATTCAAAATTGACTCGCAAAAAATTCTTTGATCTCAGCTATCTTTGAGGAATTGTATCCTAAATTAAAAGAAATCAATTACTCGATTCCAGAAATACATTAGTAATCATTTGTTTAATCAAAGATCTATCAAAGATCAATTATTGTACTTATTTATAACATTTTTGGTGATGATGTCGTACACTTGTTCAGACATGTGGCAAGTGAAAGATTGAGAGATACACAACGCGAATGTTGATGGTTGTAAATACCCGGGGAGACTTAGGTTATCCTACGACCGAGATATTAAGGCCTGTTGCGCAAGTCTACCGGCTATCTACCCTCCGGCTGGAACTAGTAGAGCCATCATGACGGGACATAGACGGGCAAATTTCTGCACAGCACTCTACTTCAAGTGGTTTTGTTGGTATCGACCTGCTGACAGAGAGGTAGATAGTCTATTCTACAAAAACAAATGAAATTTATGTGGCAAACAGTAATTAAAATACAATATGTATGCTCCAAATATTTGTGTATAAGTGAAGTATCTTCAAGCATATATTCCCAAAGTAGTAGGCAGAGGCACAACCAAACCACCCACGACTAGCCGAAGACTTTAAGTCCCACAGTGGTAGATAGGTGGCAAGCCTATCGCCATCGGCACATAACCAATCCCGGGCAACGTTATTGTTATTTAAAATTAAAAATACTCATTTCCATTTTTTTTTGTTGCCCGACCCAATGATCGAACCCGGGACCTCAAGAAATCAAGTATGATGCCCGACCACTAGACCACAGATATAGACATTTAAGGCGATTTTAAAGGTTTGACTGCATTTAAGAAGTTAGACCACAGAAGCGATTATGCATAAGTATACATTATCTACGTATGTATTTTATGTAAAAAAAATGGCAAGGATGGCGTATGGGCCCGTTTATGTAAAAAAATTGCCATTCTACGCCATTTTTAGCAATACGGACTGTGTAGCTTACACAAAAAAATATGAATATTTAGAAGTTTTACCAAGCGCCGACGATGGAAAATATCAAATATACCTATTAGAACAGTTAGCACGACTGATCTCATCGTCTTATTTAAGAAACTTAAAGGTATACGTAAAACAGCACAAGTGTTTCTTTATTTAAAAATATGAATATTTAGAAGTTTTACCAAGCGCCGACGATGGAAAATATCAAATATATTGGAACAGTTAGTACGACTGATCTCATCTTCGTATTTAAGAAACTTAAAGCGATACGTATAACAGTACAAGTGTTTCTTTATTTAAAAATATGAATATTTAAAAGTTTTACCAAGCGCCGACGATGAAAAATATCAAATATATTAGAACGGTTAGTAAGTCTGATCTCATCTTCTTATTTAAGAAACTTAAAGTGATACGTAAAACAGTTCAAGTGTTTCTTTATTTAAAAATATGAATATTTGGAAGTTTTAGCGAATACGGAAAATATCAAATATGTCCCTATGTCCCTTTGTATGCTTAAATCTTTAAAACTACGCAACGGATTTTGTTGCGGTTTTTTTAAATAAATAAAGTTATTGAAGAGGAAGGTTTATAGGTATAGAGGCGGGCCGCTAGTAAATTATAAAATAGCATAAGCTCCTCCTTCTTCTAACATCTCTCTATTCAAGTGATCAATTCTATCTATCAAAACTAGAAAAAATAGAAAATAGCAATAGGTACTTAGTTTTTAACACCTTAACCTAACATTGTCTTCCTGATACAATGTTATTGCTCGCCAATGTCATTATATCAACCATTCTATTTGTTTATTTACGTTATGAAATACAGTATTGTTAGTAGTTTATGTTAGTTTAGTTATTAGAAGTTCGCGTTTAGTCAAAATGTTGAAATAATGAATTGGTATTTGTTTTAATCTATATGATATACTAGTTGTTACCTGCGGTTTCGCCCGGCGTTAAATTAAGATGCAAGCTATCTTTCAAGTTGGTTCAAACTTCACACGGTGTATAAATTTGATTAAAATCGTTTAGGAATTCATCATGGACAAACACTGTGACAAATAATTTAATTAAGATAAAAATAGATTCTCATTTTGCGTGGTCATCACATCTAGCCTGAACGGATAGACCAATTTTGCTGATTCTGTTTTTGTTGTGTTAGTTGTTGTCAGGACAAGGTTTTTGTGAAGAGAAAATGGGGAAAAATAGGAAAAACAATATTTTATTTTCCCCCATACAAACTGAACGGGTGAAACGAAGTTCGCCGGGACAGGTAGTGCTTACATAAAATCAAAATAAATATATACTCACATCAATATACAAGATGCCACAGTAGACCGTTCGGTAAATGAGAAAAACAGCATTTTAATTTTTCCCATACATACTGACAGTAGTTACCAAGGTCTAGCGGTACGAAGTTCGCCAGGTCGGCTAGTACTAAACAGATTCTATCTATATTCGAAGGTTAAATAATTAGTCGGTTTTTGCAATTTCACTGCGCTTAATTATTAAAGTTAAATTCACGTAAAATGGAACAAGTCTTAAAATATAACATCAAAACCGAATCGGCGAAACTAAAGCTGTCAAAGCCCCATTCAAACATAAAAGGCTTTTGCATTCGACTAATATCACAGCACTGTAGAGCCCTCATTCGGTCCTCAGCGACTGTTCCCAGTTTGTGCCACATATGAAATATTTGTTATTTTTCCACAGTTTTTTTCAGTTAAAATGCATTTTCACCTATTAGTTGCTGTTTGTGAGTTATTAACCCTCGACGGGAAAAAAGGAGTATTATAAGTTTAATGCGTTAGTGAGCGTGTGTGGGGGTGTTTATGTGTTTGTGTGCGTGTGTGTGTGTATGTGTGTGTGTGTGTGTGTATTTGTGCGTTTGCGTATAGACGTTCTGGAGTTTGTAAAACTACAAAATCTATGTCTAGTCTTAGATATGCAATAAACTCTAGTGGCTAAGTGGTGGCATTGAATAGTAGTGGCGATGCCTGTAACTCTACCTATCTTTTCAGGGATACAGGCATGAAAATGTTTTTTTACAAAACTGTATTTTAATAGGACTGGAAGATAAATAACCTGGTGAATATAAAATCTGTACCCTAAAAGATTTTAAGTGTACTTTAAAATCTGTGCTTGGTTTCTTCGTCTTGTGTATTGGCTAACCAACTACATACCCTCTAAAACAAAAACGTTATGGTAGCAGGAAAAGTTAGCGCGGTAATAAATCAGTCAAGTAACAAATCCACGGATTGCTCCGGTTAATCGTCGGGACTATCTGCCTCTTTACTTGGCAGATCACTAAAAACAAAAGTTAGACTAAAAGGGTCTTTACCTCTGTCTTTACCAGACCATTATTGGTAGAGTGCTTAGCAACTTACCTCTGTAGAGCGTTACATCTCAGATTTTCATACTTTCATACAAATTTCACATGGGTAATATTTATCTATTTATTTACAATACTATATTTTATTTCTTCATCTCAATCCGTACTCCTTACCTAAAATGTTAAACGATACTCTAGCCTTCTTAAAAATATTTGTTGGCAATTAATTTTCATTTCGTCGTTGATTAATTTATGAACATTTTCTTAACATTGTAAGATCCCAACCATAAGAAAGCGTCGCAACAGTAATCCTAGATATCGGCGCAGGTGTTGGGGGTTACGGTTGTCTCTTGCTATTAAAAAACCAAAACATAAATGTATTATAGTGGGGGATGTAAGTTTGTATAAAACCATGTTTAGCTTAGTGGCCTCTAAGGTCTAGTGGTCCAGATGTTGGACTAGACTTCATAAGGTCCCCGGGCGGGCAAAAAAAACAATTTTCTAAAAAAAATGTTGCTCGGGATTGGATGTGTGCCCGGTTAGTGATAGGCATGCCATCTATCACATTGTGGGTCTTAGTGTCTTTGGCTAGTCGTGCGTGCCTTGGTTGTGCCATTGCCTACCTTTTCGGGGATATGGGAGTAAAGATACTTACTTCGCGGAAAGCTGCAATCCGAAGTAAATATTAAACGCTAATGAAGTCGCGGGTTAACAGTTAGTTAAATATTGCACCTTTCTCGTATTGAAAGGAATTATTTTATTAGCATAAATATTTAGACATTTGTAAAACATGAATAGAAATAATAGATATAAAAAAGATAGAACTGAAACTACATATAATGACAGTGTCAGGTAATCTGGCGGAACTCCAAAGATATCAAACGTATTCTTTTGTTTACTCTCGTTCAGTCTGCCAAAAGAAATATAACACGTTGTTTTCACGTTGTCATGTTTATTTGTATGATACAACGGCGTTTTGAAAGAAATTCTTTAAAAATACTTAGGTAAAAGCATACCTGTGGAGAATTTATAGTTTATTATGCTCCTATTTTTTACAAAGTAGTCAAATAATCCGAATAAACCGTGAAAAGTTTAGAGAAAAGCTAATAAATTAATTATACATCATATCCAAAAAACGACGCGTTGTACTCCGGGAGTGCCGGCAGAAGTGAAAACTTGAATATTAACGTTGAGCATTTATAATATTTTGGAATGGTTAGGGAATAATTTTGCACGAATTGCTTTAATTATCAGTATGAAAGTACTATCATTTATGTAGTACAACACAATATTCATTTATGGCGCTATCGTACACAAACAGTACAACACGAACATTCGCGCAAGCGCTCTGCGCCGTCTTACGAATTTTCGTATTACGAAATTTCAGGTCACGTGTCATGACACTAGTTTAGAAGTTTTCACCCATTCCAAAAAAAAGTGCGCAACACCGCTAAAGAAGTTTTCGCTTCAATAAAGTTGACTGTTGAAACAGTATAAAAAAACTTTAAAAGTTAGTTGGTTTTACAAAATGCTCAAAACTTTGTTTTAACTATTTTTGCAATTGTTTGTGACAAAGGTATGTGAAGTTGATATTAAATGTCGTAAATCTATAAATCAAAAATACTTGTTAGATACACTATTTATAACTCAAGAACGTCTAAACTGATTAGGCTGAAAATTGAAGTGAAGGTAGCTTAGAACCGGGAGAAGGTCATACCTACGTTACAATATATCCCGTTCAATACAAACTTTTTTACCATACAAACTGAACGGGAGAAACGAAGTTCGCCAGATCAGCTAGTATTTTATAAGTATTAATAGTTCATGTGTATGTGTTGCGTAGTAAATATTAAATGTTAAAAGAAACAAACTTGAAAATTTACATAATGGTATATGGGTAAGCATGAACCGTTGTTACAATAGTTTGAAAAAACCTCAGTTTATAGCTTTTCCGGTGCTTTTAAAGGTTTTTTAAAGGGGAGTGTTATAAGTTTGACGTGTCTATCTGTCTGTGTGTCTGTCGTTCTGTGTGTCTGTCTGTCTGTGTGTCTATCTTTCTGTGTGTCTGTATGTCTGTGGTATCATAACTCCCGAACGGATGCAGTGATATCAATATAGTTGTTTTTGTATGAAAGGTAACTTATGTGCGAGTGTTCTTAGACATGCTTGATGAAAATCGGTTGAGCCCTTTAAAAGCTGTAAGAGGTGAAATTTGGGAGAGTAATCGAATTTTTTACTTTTAAAAGGGAAATTATGTCGTGTCGAAGTTTTTCAAATTATTAATTTTATTTTTTTCTATTAAGAAAAAGTCATCAATTTTACATAATATTCACAAAGTCAAAACTAAATATTTAAAAAAATCTTATAACGAAATATTAGAGTTACTTGCAATAGTTTATAAAAAAGCTCATTGATTTAGAAGGTGATCAAAGAAGTAATGTTATCCAATAACGTCTGTAAAAAAATCGCACGTTTTACAAAAAATCAAAGAGTAGCATCAACTGTTGTTGTATAGGTTCCAAAAAAGCTCAAAGGGTGTAAAAATGGTTAAAGAGTTAACTGTTGTAATAGTTTGAAAAAAGTTTAAAACTGTTTCACTAGTAAGAGAGTTAGCATCTATTATTGCTGCAATATTTTCAAAAAAATCTTTTAGGTTTTAAATTGGTGTGACAAAGAAGGTTGAAGGTTTTACAAAGCTATGCTAAAAGCGTTAGCGATTACCTTTTTGTCCTTGTTTGAAGAAAAAATATACAGACTTTTAGTAAACTGTACTTGTTCGTTTGTTAGTAAAGATCAACTGACGAGCTGAAATTGGCAAATATGTTTTGACATGATAATGCTGATATGATAAAGAAGACGGAAGCCATTAGAAATCGTTAAATATCTTTCGTAATAAGCCCTTATAAGCCCTTCTTTTTCGATCGGGATTGGATATGTGCCCAGTTAGCGATAGGATTGCCACCTACCACATTGTGGGACTTATTATCTTCGGCTAATCGTGGGTGCCTTGGTTGTGCCTGCCTCTTCGGGGATATGGGCGTGAAGATACTTTACTTTACTTCACCTAATAAGGATAACTTAAGCTGCTTATTACACAGAACATATTAGTATTAACATTCATCAACTAGAAATCTATACACCAAAGAAGTTGAAAAGAAGCTGTGTAACCTACCGAAATCCTGTTGATTTTTGTCGAACAACGACTTATTTGTGCATTCAAATGTTAAAAAAAAACTCATTAAATAAAAATGGCGGCAGATACGACACAGCGAAGTGGCCACAGTAAAATACATTGTTTATTATGAAATCGTTTTACGCGCTTTTATTTACGATCGCTCCAGCGCCGGTGGTCGTAAGATGATGTTATTTCTGAAACGACAAACAAACATACTGACAGACATGGATTTATGTGACATTTATACAAACGCACGTGACGTATGACGTAGAAAGTATACCTTGGCGATTCAGAGAATTCAAACAATGTTGCCAGATACACATATTTTAATTACCTGTCGATTTTAATTTAAAAGGAAAATTCACACAAATTGTCTAGTTATCGGAAAAGTAACTGTACCGTATAAAGTTCTCAGAAGATACTCCCACTTTATCATTTTGCTGACGCTTTGTAATTGCTATAATTAGTTATAGTTTTCGAGGAATAGGACAGAGATATCGACGACTAAATTTAAAGAGTTTCAAGTATAGAACTAGACCAGGACGCCGGCAGCAGCACCCCCCTGTCCGGGAAGCAATTACATAGAAAAACATTATATATTTTTTTACCTGAACCAGCGGGAGAATAATGCTTTTTAAAAATATGAATATACATAGTATGTATGTTTGTGTTCTTATGTATGTAATATGTTTTATTCATATTTTCAGCCTTAGTTGTTATGTTTTATATTGGTTAATGGTATATATCGATGGAGATGCTGTTCCCTGAAAATAATCCTGGCGGCGCCCATGGAACTAGAAGTAGAAGTCTGTGGTAACTGGCATTAACACCCCAAACTTATCTACGTGATTTTAATCCCTATGAGATTAAAATAAGTATATTGCAAACACAACAGGTCAGATCAAGCCGCATCCCTAAAGAGGAGAAGAGGTACAGGGCACGCCAATTAGGCGAAAGTACTTATTGTCACTATGTGTTAGATGATGATGGGATCGCCGAATATTATCCGAGGTTGATGTCAAGAGTCTTTGAAACCGGCGTGTTTGTATGAAAAGGTTAACGAATGTGGAGGAAGCCTGGCAGGTCTGCCAGGATCGTAAGATTTGGCACTCGATACTAAATAACAAATACGCAAACAATTCACATGTATGGAAGTCTTCATTGATATTTTTTATTCGAATCTCAATATTTATTTTGTTAAACCCACTTCAAAAAAGAAGGAGGTTCTTCTCCTCACTTTGAGAATATATTCTCATTTTTTGAAGTTATACTTCTTTTGGCGCGTTACGAAAAAATGATGAGGGTAAATTTTTACGATGCGCGCGCACAGTCACGAAAAACCGACATGATGAAGTTAGCTATAGATAACATTTTAGTTTTTTGTGATATTTTTATTAAATATTAAATAAACTTTATTTAACTAAATAATGCATTATAATAAAACTTTTAATGTTTAATACCTTTTTTTCTATGGTTAGTGTCATTTTGTCTACAAATGTAAAATAAGGCAGAAGATAAAATTTTTAAAAAGATTGTTATCTTATTACGCCGAAGAAGAATAACTTCTAACGCGTGTACATAAGTACACACACATTTTTTTAGTTTTTTAAGCATACTTTCAAGGTGATCCCTTTATCACCAAGTTATGGTCACTTTCGCGGATGACACTTCACTTATATTTAAAGTGAAAAGACAACTGGGTAAGTATGACGAAACGAACAATGCGATTTCAAAAGTTGTACACTGGTTCAATGTAAATAATCTTTTTTTGAATGAAAAAAAAAACTAATTGTATTAAATTTTCAATGCCAAATGTGAGGCAAGTAGATACCAACGTACAACTTAATGGGAACAAGCTGGACCTTGAAGATTCTACTGCGTTTTTAGGAATAACAATTGATAAGAAATTGCAATGGGGCCCACACATTGATAAACTTGCAATTAGATTAAGCTCAGCAGCGTATGCTGTTAAAAAAATGAGACAATTGACTGATGTTGAAACCGCTAGGATGGTTTATTTTAGTTATTTTCACAGCATCATGTCGTATGGAATTCTTCTCTGGGGGAGTTCTGTCGAAGTCAATACTATATTTATTTTACAAAAGAGAGCCATAAGGGCAATTTATAACCTAGGTCCAAGAGTTTCCCTGAGAGAAAAATTCAAAGAAATCAAAATTCTAACTGTAACATCCCAGTACATCTTTGAAAATTTAATGTATGTTCACAGAAATTCAAGTTCATTTAAAAAAAAATGTGATATACGCTGTGTCAATACTAGGAATAAAAATAATCTTGCTGTGCATGTGTCTCGTCTCCACAGAGTAAACAATTCTTTCATGGGCCTATGTATACAGTTCTACAATAAACTTCCCACTTATATGAAAGAACTTCCAATTAATAAATTTAAGAAATGTGTTAAATGTAAATTAAATCAAAAAGGTTATTATAACACTGCTGAATATTTAACAGATAAGATTGCTTGGGATTAATTGCTCCTCATGCCAATCTCTTTTAAAATATATTGTATCATTACATAAATTATTGTAAATCAATTTTAAAGTAAGAAAAAAAAAGACAAGCCCGCTGAGTTTCTTGCCGGATCTTCTCAGTGTGCGGCCGCGTTCCGATCCGGTGGTAGATTTATTATTAAATAGACCCGTCACAAGTGCCTCTTGTAGGTTTATGTGAAATAAAGATGATTTATTATTATTATGTAATGAATCAGGATCTAAAAAATGGGAAATCGATGAAGATCTTCAAATATGTATACTTTCGACTAATAAAGCTGATAGCTTTCTAGAAATTCGGTATAAAATATTTTTTGGTAGATAATTATAAAAAAGCAGTAATTGGCTACCATCTTAATGCATCTAGATTAGTATCTAACGCATTAATATCTACTACTACTACTACTACTTACTTACTAGCCGAAGGCACTAAGTCCCACAATATGATAGGTGGCAAGCCTATAGCCAACCGGGCACATATCCAATCCCAGTTTTATTAGAAAACTGAAAATATATAATTTTTATAGTTTATTGTTGCCCGACCCGGGGATCGAACCCGGTACCTCAAGAAGTCAAGTCTGACATTGGACCGCTAGACCACAGATATAGACATTTAAGTCGATTTTAGACGTTTTAAAATAAATACTTTATTACGTAACCTGGTCTAATTTCAACGTTAAATATTGATCGACCACTACAATATCGCCACCTAGAGTTAGAAGTTGTTGATTAAGTATCAAAACTGTCCAACTATACTCACTACTGTCAAACCACTTAAAACTAAACTCTGTTGTTACGAGATTGTTATCGATGAAGGAGTTTCACAAAGCTAACACTCTGTTTAGCTCGAAATATTATGTAGTAACTTGAAATATAAGCTGTGGTGTAGTAGTATCCTAATTTAAAATCAGTTAGTATTTAATCCAACTTTTCATCGTAATGATTATCAAAAGTCACTCACTTAATTAGTGAACACAGTTGAGTATGTTCACAAAAACGACACTACTGAAATTACAATTCAATACGGATGAGTATGTATCATAAAATATTTTAATGTTAAATTTAAAAAAGTAATTTTACGGTCGCACCCTGAACAGTTAGGCAGAGGTAAGACATTAAGTCCTACAATGTGATAGGTGGCAATGCTATCGCAAACCGAACATTTATCCAATAACGGGCAATGCCGTTTAAATCAGAAAATTAAAAAAAACTTCTTGTTGCTTGACCCGAAACTCAAACCTGGGGTGTCTTAATTTTATTTATAACTAGCCGGTCTGGCGAATCGCTTGACGTTAACAGTTTGCGTAGTTTAGGATATTGTTTTCCATTGTTCTTGCTTAATATCCCAGTTTTTTTCTATATATGATCTTTCTCCTGCTCATTTTTAATAAGTAACCCAAAAAGCCATACAAACTTTCAACCCCTATTTCACCTCCATATGGGGTAGATTTTCTAAGTCCTTAGCGGGAGTCTACTCCAAAAAACGACCCTTATCACTTAATAGCTGTAATTTTAGCAGTTTTTGCTCGGCGATGATGAATCAGTAAGTCAGGACATGTTATTTTATGAGTAGATTTGTTTCTTTATTTGGGATATTCATTGTTTAATTTATTTACAATTTAAGTCTGCCCACATTCAGACAAAACAGTATCGGAAATGGACTATTTATTTACGATTCAAAACTTTAATATATAAACAAATAAATGTCCCACAAATAATCAAGATAATTAAATTCATTGCCAACATTTTCTGTTATTAGCTAGTTTTGTTTACATAGAAAACATGGACCATGTTAGTATTTTTGTTTTAAACCAGCAGCAAAATTTAAAATTTCAAACTTAGGCCACACTATAAATAATATAAACAGCGATTTAGCATATACAGTGATGGGGACCTGGGCCGCCGCCAGGATCTACAAGTGGCAGATTAAGTATCAAGATTGTGTTGTCTAACAATACTGAACAGCTGGGTTTATACAACACAGAGTACAAAAAATTCTGTGACTTTATCAGAGCTAAATACACTGCAAGATTTTTAATTCGTATGTAGGTATTTCCGCCAAATTTAATCAGTTTCAATTTGATAATGTTTAAAGAAGGTATCTTATAGTTAATTAGTTATTCATATTTTTAAATTAAGAAACACTTGTACTGTTTTACGTATCACTTATACTTTATTATTTTATAAATAGCCTACCAGTTTCGCTTTTTACAGCATCATCAGGGCTAGAACTTTAATTACTGAACAATAACCCAGAACAATAAATAAGAAATAAATGAGGGTTCTAGCCCTGATGATGCTGTAAAAAGCGAAACCGGTAGGCTATTTATAAAATAATAAAGTATAAGTGATACGTAAAACAGTACAAGCGTTTCTTCATTTAAAAATATGAATATTTAGAAGTTTTATCAAGCGCCGACGATGGAAAATATCAAATATGTTAATTAGTTAGTATAAAGTTGTAATTTCGGTCCTAAATTGACGAACCCTTACTTATTACCAGGTTATTACTAAGGGTTCTGTTAGGTTTGGCTTCCTGGCACTTATACAAAAACACTTTTAAGGAAGCAATCCTTTAATTACGATATTATTTATAAAAATTATCCACACAATACTACACTTTACTACTCTTTTACTTTATTATTCACCCCACTTCCTGGCCCTGATGAAGGGCGCTACGACCCGGAGCTGGTATACTATTTAGTCTCCTCGCTGAGGCCAACCGGCAGGCAGAAACCGGGTCCGTCGTTGGGCAGTGATTGAACTAAATAACTAACTGAAAACTTGGAAAAAATGAGTTTTAATACAGTATTATTGCTGAATTGAAGGGTTAAATGCAATTCAGCAATTTCTCAAGGAAAATAGGGATGGATGTAACATTTCGTTTTCCAACGTCTAATTTTCAAAGGGTTTAAAATGTGTACGTTTTAAAAGAGCACTTAATAAGCATGCAGCTTTTCCTCTTGTCTAAATTTCTAAATATTTTTTGTGAAATATTGTCGTGTTAATATATTAAATTGACTTTTCGAAGCAGCTAGGTGAAATTTGCAGAAACTTACAACTTTGCAGAGACTTGACTGTGACTTTACAGATAAAGTCGTAATTTAGCATAGGGACAGTAATAGAGTTTCAAGCAAGATCTACAAGTGGAAGATAAACTATCAAGAGTGTATGGTCTGACTATAATAAACAAGTGAGTTCAAAATTACTTTTTAGGTACCTAATAGTTTGAATCGATGTCAAGCAACGAATGAATTAATGAATGAATCAATGAACGAATAAATGAATGAATGAATGAAAGAAACAATACTTTTTGTTATGCAACACAATTTATAAAAAATACACTCTTTCACTTATAATAGTTAACTTAAGGTACACAAAAGCGGTCTTATTACTTCGGAGCGATCTCTGCCAGTCAACCTTAGTGAGACGGATAAAATTTTTATATTTTAAAAATTTAGGTAGGAACTTCATAAAACAAATAAAGGTATCTAAACTAACACTTTCTTAACAACAAGTTTGCTTTTAGTTAGAAGTAGCCTATTAATTTCTTCGCTTACTATTTAGTAAGAATAAAATTATTTCACATAGCCCATATATTGTATAATTGTGATCACAGACTAGCTCTATATAAATCTAAAATATACTGTACGCTCTAAACATTTTTTTTTTGTTTCTGAAGGTTTAAGCATCACATAGTTGTGTGTATAAGTAATAATGCATCAAAACAAAAAAAGGAATCCTTAAGATGTACATTACAACCATGTCTCAACGTATTGATATGTTTAGGCCTTAGCCATTGATTTGCGGTTAAGTCTGTACTTACTGCTTACGCTCAATAATAATGCATTTAACACAGAATTAGCAATCCTTGTTCTCTACAATAAATGTCGTCGAATTGCATTTTGTTGTTTCTATGCTCTTAGCCTCTGTGGTCTAGCGGTTCAGTTGTTGGACTTGACTGCATGAGGTCCCCGGTTCGAATCCCGGGTCGAGCAACAAAAAGAAAATTGGGTTTTTCTAATTTCTCTAATAAAAAAATGTTGCTCGGGATAGGATATGTGCCTGGTAGACGATAGGCTTGCCACTTATCACATTGTGGGACTTAGTATCTTCGGCTAGTCGTGGGTGCCCTGGTTGTGCCTCTGCCTACCTCTTCGGGGATATGGGCGTGAAGATACTTATACTCTTAGCCTTTAATTTCACGTTAAATATTGTAACTCCCGTTTGTAAGCTAAATGATAATACAACAATCACGGAATCAGAACTCCCATGCATAATAAACGTTGTCGCATCCCATTGTTGTGTCTAGGCCCTTACCCATTGACGTCACGAGTAGCACTGCGACTGCAGCATGCGCTAAATACTGGTGCATCAATCAAAGCACGGAATTAGAGCTTCGGAAATAGAAGCGATGCTAATGGTCGCTTGCTAAACTTTTAGTTAATGAACCAGTCTGAATAATTAATGCAACTCTTGCTGTGTACCAGCGCGGAATTCCTGTTTGTAAGTTTGTACTATATCTGAGCAATTTTAGGCTTTCAAAGAATTCAAGCAATTAAGCAGAATGATGGTGTAAAAAGTCTCTGAAACCGGCGTGTTTGTATGAACGTATAGGAAGAATTTTAAATGTCATGGGAGACATAGGTTGACATTCCACAATCAAATTGCTCGGGTATTATCCGTGAGTGATGTCAAGCGTCTCCAAAACCGAAACTGGTTTTTTTTGTTTTAATAAAAATAATGTAAAGGAAACTAGGCAGGTCTATTTATAGGAATCGTGACACTTAACACACGACACTCTGTGCCTACCTTAAAAGAGATTTAGCGTAAAGATATGTTTGTGTAAGCAGAACTCAGACATAAATACACTATCAATCTAGTCTAGGCTATAAAATGTTGATGGTAGTTCCTATTTGCTTTATGCTTTACACCCTGCGAATAGAACCCTAAAAAGATTAGGGTTCTATTCGCAAAAGCAAAAATTTGTAAAGCATTAGATGGGGGGTATCTTATTCGATCGCAACGCTCATGGTGGCAAAAAATAAAAATAATGTAGGCTCTCATCTGTCATGTCAAAGCAATAATATGTTAAATAATCGCATTATTCCGCTAACGAAAATGGGTTACAGCAGTTGTTGTGTAGTAAACTGCAAGAATACTGTTAGAAATAGTAAATTAAAGTTTTACCGATTTCCAAAGCTTCTTGTTTAGACGAACAGTGTAAGAAATGGAAGGCAAGTCAAGAGAACAAAGTAAGTATCATCATAATGATTAAACCTACGTTTTTCACCTTACAGAAATATATTTTTCATATTCACACAAAGCGTGTCCCTTATTTCTTAAATCATATCTTGTTGCCTCACATTCAATTTTTCGTGGATTTAAAATGCCTAAAACAGCTATGTGCTTACATTTACCACTTTGATTACAAACGCCATCACATTTAACCCTTCTCACAATTTGCGCTGCTTACAACTGAGATCAAATGAATATTTAAAAAAAGTAAAAAAAAAGTATCTTCATGCCCAAATCCCCGAAGCGGTAGGCAGAGGCACAACCAGGGTACCCACGATTAGCCGAAGACACTGAGCCCTACATATATATAATCATTCAAGTAGTTTTATCTTCTTGTTTAACAGTAAAACTATGACAAAAAATAAATAACCAAACCCTGACATACCCAGAATCAAACAGGCTTCTTGAATTGATTTTGCATGCCACATTTAATTTAAATGCCCAAAAATTATTTCACAACTCTTTGTCCAAACAAATCAAAGTCATTTTGATACTTACAACAAACAAAATAGTGTTTTTCAAATACTTTATCCCAACAATGTCGCCAATCTCAAAACGTTAGAACGGTCAGAAAGCCCTTAAAGTTGCGAACGCTAGGTGGCGCTGAAGTCGTGCACATAGCGAATAGCCGAATGGTGTAATACGAAACCCCTATACATTCGACATGTCCGTCTCTCCGTCCACATGTCTCAACCACTTTATTTCAAAACTGTAAAAACAGTTAAATCATCCGTCCGAGTTCCTTTGCAGAATGGACCATCTGCCTTCCTGCCAGGCGGCTCGTAAAAGGCGAGCGTAGGCTTACCGTCACTAACACCGTGACATCCTACTACGTGGTAGAATTTCGCAGCGACTCGCCCGGATTGGTACTCGCCTTACCTATTCCTGCCGCCATAACGTGCAGTGCTAGCCGATGACGTGTTCCGGTTCGGAGGGTAAGGTAGTCGGTAAAATCCGGTTCGAGCCTCAGGTTGGCGACGCACTATTACCACCTTTGGTGTCTCTATGCGGCGTGTATTTCTTGCCATCAGGAAATCCGTCTGCTTGTTTTCCTTCCAATATCATGAAAAAAAAAACTATTTTTGTGATGTTACATGCACATTTTCAAAAACCGTAAATATTTAATTTACACAAATATTATAAATACCAGATTTTTTGCTGGTTATAAATTGTAATGGTATTATTATATTCGGTTATTATGGTTATTATGCTTGCTAATACCGAACCCTTCAAAAGTAAGCCTGACAATCACTTGGTCACTTTGTATGACCAGCCTGTTCAGGCTTCGCTCGGATGGTATTTTTTTATCATAAATTGAGATGTAAACTGTACACGACGTGCAAATTTGATTGAAATCGGTTAAGTAGTTTATAAGACAATCGCCGACAAACAACGTGACACGTAATTTGTATAAAGATGATGGCGTGCAAGCAAGTACACACCTCTCTTTGAAAGTCAATGTTAACCTATATACACTATAGACGTTACAGATGTGTTCTGTGGCTGATGTGTCGGGCGTAATGTGCAAGTCTACCGGCTGCCTCAACCTACATAGTTTTTTCAAATGAACCAAATATATTTCATAATTTTTCACATTATAAACATTTGGCAGAAATATATTTGATATTTTCCACCGTTGGCGCTTAGTGAAATTCCTAATATTCTTATTTTTAAACGAAGAAACACTTGTACTGTTTTACATATCAGTTGTTGAAATGGCAGAAATGTTATACCCTTTTAGGCTGTTGCTTTGAGTGTGGGAATATATTCATAGGGATGTTGCAAATTGGAACGGACCGATAAAATTCAAATTTCACAACTCAAAATGATCTAGCGGGTGATCCCTGCAGTATATTAACATTTGACTATTAATATATTCATAAGGTTTCTTAAAACTAATATGTCGTTTATTTCTAATTACATTTTATTTGGCGACTACCTAATCCGAAGAACTTCGTGCCACCCGTTCAGTTTGTATAGGAAAAATCAAAGTATAGTTTCAATTAAAGTGCTGTTTTCCTAGCTTTTTTAAGTTTTTTCTAATTTTGTTATCTTTTAAACTGAAATAAGCTAAATCGGTTCAGTCGTTCGGAAGTTATGCGCTTAGCAACATATTCAGCGATTCTTTTTTATATTATAGATTATATGCAGATCTTTAAAATCATAACATTGGAACCAAAACTTATTTTTGCTCAAATTATCGTTATTTATGCTAGATAACATTACATATAAGCCAGTGGTGTTCAATAGATATTTATTATGCATCACATCACAAAATGAGAGGACGAACGAAAAACAAAAATGTTTGCACTATACAGCATTACTCCAAAACAAGTCGTAGATCAGATCATAATAAAATTAATGTGGGACCACCTCGGAACTATAACCTATCTTTCTAAAACAGAACCATCAAATCAGCTGGCCGATTAATCGTGTAACAAATAAACAAAGTAAAAAAAACGTTCGAAATGAAAACCTCTTCCTTTTTGGAGTCAATCAAAAACGTAGAAAAAGGCACTAGCTTTGATATTTTCACATTAAATCAACGTTTATAACTTCAAGTCTTAGAATTATTGAGTTTAAATAAACTATATGTGTTGAAGTGCAAGCTTTGCAGTTTGTAAACTGTTTATTTAGCATTTAAACGGCCTTTGAATGCAAATGCGGGATTTACAAACTAACCATATTTTAACACGCTCCGTGCGGTACGAAAAAGTTGAGCATACAAATTGATTTCTTTTGTAAAAGCTCGTATTTAGTGCTTTAGCGGCGTTTTTTTCTATTTCTGACTCACTTATAAGTAACTCCTTTCATAAAGGAATTCTAGATGGTTGTAAACGCATCTTCTAATAAAAGAATTACCCTAATAGATGTTATAGACTGTTGTCAGCTCTGGCTTGTATCCGCCTGGAGCTGGATCTTATTCAAACTTAATAATAATCAGAGAATGGAAACAAAACTTCCTTCAACGTTAATTTTGTTTTATTTAATTTACTAACAAAATCCACAGCTTACTACTCTAGATAAGATATTACATGTTTAATAATCCTAGAGTCAATAATGGATTTACATTTTCTATTGTAATAAAGGTAAAAGGAGTCGCTAAATTTAACACATACGTAGGTTTGTAGCATATTATGGTGTGTGTATGTGTGTTTTAGTATTGGATGTGATGTAATGTTATAAAATTTTAGTAAATAAAAATACATACATAAATTATTATTAACCGTCTCATTAGAATAGTGAATATAGTCGCCGTACCACATCAAAGAGTAACTCATTGATGTGGTATGAGTTTATTTGAATAATGTGATAAATGAAGAACCAGAACCGATTTTATGCAAACTTCCGAATAAAGCCTAAACATTTGGTTTGGATAGGTGAGCCCGTTCTTGAGTTATAATTTTTTTTATGTTATAGAAAGGCAAACAAGCAGACGGATTTCCTGATGGTAAGAAATTCACGCCACCTAGAAACACCAAATATGGTAATGGTGCGTTGCCAACCTGAGGTCAGGATGTTAGGCCTCGACCAAAAGTAAGTTTACCGGCTACCTTACCCTCCGAACCGGAACACGTCATGACGTTATGGCGGCAGGAATAGGTAAGGCGGTGGTACCAATCCGGGCGAGTCGCTGCGAAACTCTACCACCTAGTCAGATGTCATGGTGTTAGTGATGATAAGCCTATACTCGCCTTTTACGAGCTACCTGGCAAGAAAGGCAGATAGTCTATTCTGCAAAGGAACCCGGACCAACACGGTGAACGGGGGGATTACAAAGATTCGTGTTATTTGTTGAGTGATATTTATACATTGATTTATTTAATATTTATATTTGCACACCACAATATGTGGTGTGGTAGAATATGTTGGTGTTAACAAATATCTTTTGTAACAGCTTTTAACACACATTTTCAGCAAATAAATAAATTTCAGTTTTTTTATTTTCAAATAATTAAACTAGTTATAAATATAAATAGTTGGCTTAAAACTTAAATTGTATGTAATTAAATATATTTTTTTATTAATATTAAAATATTTGCACACCAAAATATGGTAAAATATGTTGATACACTTAAATATTTTTGTAACACTTCATTTACACACATATTCCGCAAATAAATAATTTTCTTTCTTTCTTTCTTACTAAGATTTCATAGAGCTGGTAATAAATGCAAACCTTTAATAAAATGAATGTTTATATTTTTAATTTTATCTTTGTTGACTTGCTTACAACCGCCTAGAATGCTTTTAAAGAAATACTAGTTCATAAGTCCATATAATTTGTGCTTCTCTCTACCAAATCACTTCCCATATTCAAGAAACGAGCCGTTTTTTCTTACGAATGTTAGTTTTTTGTACGAATAATAAAAAATCTAACTACGGTCGTTTCTTTTTAACTGTTAACTCGTAAGTAACTGTGTAACATTGTGTATAAAACATTGTATGTAATTGTGAGTAACGCTTCATCACTTTTATGCAAGTGACCGGATTACGATTCATTAATTGTAGGAACCGGGTTTTAGAGGACCGGATTAGTACCAACGCTTTTTTTATTCTAACCGCCAGACCGCCATTGCTTAAAGCAGTCAGGATATTCTTTTGTTTAAGAGTTCAGGAACAAGCACACGGCTCCTCTGATGGTAAGAGATAACAGAGTCTATTTACACCACAGATGGTGAAGATACATTGCTGACACATGGTCGAGATGCTAGGCCTAGATATAGGGATAGGAAAGCTGGTAAACTTATCGAAGCACCTAAACACATCAACCTTACATTGACAACTATCTATGGTGTCTATAAGTAACAGACGTTTTTTATAATTAGGAAAATTGTTTATTTATTTGCTTTTCAAATCCAATAGACAATATGTAGATTACATTATTTTAACTTTACTGTTAGTATTGAAAAAAGACAAGCCCGCTGAGTTTCTGTCGCCGGATCTTCAGTGTGTGGCTGCGATTACGATCCTGTTGCAGTTTAAAAAAATGAAGACGCGCACAGGTGTCACTTGTATGGTCATTGTGAATAAAGTTTTTTCTGATTCTGATTTCATTTTAATACCTTTTGTATGATTTTAACGTGAAACAAAGCATTTTCTAATTCTAGTTCATCAATGTGCGGTCTTAATTTTTTTCACCAACCGATCCGGTGTTACATTTACATAGTATTATATGGACTCGTCATAAGTTCTATTTGTATAATTAACGTGAAATAAAGTATTTTCTAATACTAATTCACTAATTAAAACTAATTCAAATCATAAACACCTCTGCACTCACTACACCGATTATAAGTAAAAAATATTTTTTGTTTTTGTATAAAAATGAGAGAGAGCATGATCCGTCGGTTTAGTCGTGAGAAAAGAAAGACAAGTATGCAATCCGAATATGGATATAGAAATATCTAATCTTTCGACGTATACCTTTATCTGTATTAGTCCTGGAATCCTTATAACCTCTGCCTTAAAACGCAAGCGTAGGTGATTTATCATTGATTCATCACTAGCCGATCCGGCGAACTTTGTACACCATGACATTATCTACTGACAATTTGAGTGGAATTTAAGAAAAAGTGCTATCTTTCCATTTTCTCTGTAAGTTTCCTAGTTTTTCTCTTACTCTTTATGTGAACCTTCTCTTGAAAGCTAACATAACAAAATATGAGTAAAGTCGGTCCACCCATTTAGGCATGATGCGGTGACCGTGCAAAATGGGGATTCATTTTTATATACCGGGTTACTTTGAAAGGACCAGTTATATTTTAATACAAGAGGGTAAGGGGTTGATTGGTACTTCATTGTAAATATTATTCACATATTGTAATATTTAATTTCTTCAACATTCATTTAAAACAGTCCGCAAAAATGCTTTACTTGTTGTCACGCTATGCATTGCGAATACGACTGCGGTCAGTGGGAACCATTTTTTTAAGTTATAACCATGCATTTTGTGTATTGAGTTAGAGAAACATTATAAATTGTTTTTTTAATTACTTCATAGACCGAAAGTGTTATCGATTCCAAATGGTTTTTCGAAATTTGGCTGGTACTTTAATATCACATTGTATGTATAGAATAATACCGAGAGTGTGACGACTCGCCCGGTTTAGTATTTCCTACTTTGCCGTCATAAAAATAGTACTTACCAATGCCCGTAATATTTGGATTTGTACCGCTTATGAATTTCAAGTATTCGGGTCATAAACTACCCGAGTGCAAATCTTCACGACAATTGATTTAGAAACTACGAAATTAAATTACAAACATTACAACTAAAGAACTTTTTAATTTTTTTTTTCGTCCCAGTTTCGATACCCTGGACGAGCAACAATAAAAACGAAAATGCATATTTTCAATTACCTAATGTAAATAAAGTTGCCGGGATTGGATCTGTGTCCGATTAGCGATAGCTTTGCTACATATCACATAGTGAGACTTATTGTCTTTAGTTATATAGTCGTGGATGCCCTGGTTGCGCCTTTGCCTACCTCTTCGGGGATATGGACGTGAATCTTCACGTTCACTTTAACGGATATTAGAAATAACCATGGCTTATAAGAATCATAGACGTAATAGGTGCGTCGTTTTCCTGGGACTGGTCTGTTACGTTTAATGTGCAAGTATACCGGAATTCTACACTTGGACAGAAACACGATACTACAATATATAATAAACACTATCCCCCTTGGCCCTTACAAATAAAACTTACGCGCCCGTTGATCTGGTGTGTAACTTTATTTTACCTAACAAAAATTAAGTTACACACCCGGTCAACGGGTGTGTAAGTTATATTAGTAAGGCGGAATAGTTATGCTTAACCTATGCTTGCCTCTAAGGAGCTGCCAATTACATTAATGTTTTATTTCAAGTATCCAACACCATAAACTCATAAATTCATTGATACCAGTATTTTTATTACTCAATGTAGGCAGTTATTACTAGCGGAAAGTAATGTCATATATCCATAAAAATAAAATCATCTAATAAATTATATTAAAGATGGCCAAAATGTGGGTCATATTTTGGTAATAGAGAATTTATCAAGAATAAAAGCTCGATGTTTATGACTATAATGAAACCTGTTCAGGAAGTTTGATTTGGTTACATTCCATTTCATTTTACCCGTTCATTTTTTTTCTTACCTCAAAAGTAAATGAATGAATAAAATGAAAATAATTTATTTATATCTTCGTTTCACACGTTCAGCTTGTATGAGAAAAATCTAAATGTTGTTTTTCCTTGCTTAAGTCCGTATCCTGGTTTTTAGCTAACTCTCCATCAATTTTCAGCCAAATCGGTTCAGCTGCTCTTGAGTTATAAATAGTTTAGATAGTTTTGTTAGTTTTACATAATATATACTTTAGTTTTTCTTCTTATTGTAATAATTATTTATTTTAATTTTGTGTTATAGTTTTAGTATGTTACCTGTTTGATTGTTACTGAAGCTATGTTTATATAGTTTACTCAGACAAAAAGATTGTCTGGTAGAGATCGCTTTGTTTTGCGGTAAGACTGCCTTTAGTGAACTACAAATTACAATCGAATGATGTTGATAGCACTTGATTGTATTTGATTTGTTGTTTTTTTTAAAATGAAATTGGAAGGCAAACAAGCAAACGGATTTCCTGATGGTAAGAAATTCACGCCGCCTAGAGACACCACAGGTGGTAACGGTGCGTTGCCAACCTGAGGCCGGGATCTTAGGCCTCGAGCAAAAGTTAGTTTACCGGCTACCTTACCCTCCAAACAGGAACACGTCATGACATTGCGGCAGGAACAGGTAAGGCGGTGGTACCAATCCGGGTGAGTCACTGCGAAACTCTATCACCTAGTCAGATGTCACGGTATTAGTGACGGTAAGCCTATACTCGCCTTTTACGAGCTGCCTGGCAGGAAGGCAGATGGTCTATTATGCAAAGGAGCCCGGACCAACACAGGGAAAAAGTAAGTACAGCAGGACCTCTTTAATCCGAACCACGCCTAATCCGAACCCCTCTATAATCCGAACGGCCCATACACGCTTTCTTTTCTTTTTCTTGCCTTTTTTCTTTCACGCCAGTTGTTCACCAAATAGTGAAAGAGTGTCACGCCCATTTGTTTTTATATTAAAAACAAAGAAGAAAAGATACGATATTATGTTGTAAGAACGGAACGGAAATTGCGAGACCAAGCTTTTTATTTGACATTAAATAACTCCCGATAAAATAAATATCGGATTTCTTTACAAAAAAACATATGTTACTATTTATACGTTTTTGAATACATACATACATACATATCCTCACGCCAAGACCCTTACGGGGTTGGCAGAGAGTATCGAGTGCCAGACCTCACGATCCTGACAAACCTGTCTTGCTTCCTTCACATTCATTACCCTTTTCATACAAACACGCCGGTTTCGGAGACTCTTGACACCACCCTCGGATAGTATCCGATTGATGTGATCGTGAAATGTCAGCCTTAGTCTCCCCGGGTAACTACATCCGTCCACATTCGTATTGTATATCTGCTTTGAATAAATGCGTTTTGCGTTTATGAATAAATATAGCATAAATGTTTCGCAATACTATTAGTTTTCTTTCATAAAATACCATATACATATATCTATAGTTCCTAGTATACTACAATCCGAACGCTCCATGAATCCGAACGGAGGGTAAATTTTCGGAGTTCGGATTAAAGAGGTCCTGCTGTAAGTTGTAAGTTTGATTGTGCACATTAAAGATTACATCCATTCATCCATTCATTCATTCACGACTTTCTTTTGAAGAAGATGTAGCATAGATTTATCTATTGACTAGCTGCGCCCCGCGGTTTCACCCGCGTAAGTCCCAATCTCGCGGGAACTCCGGGATAAAAAGTAGCCTATATGTTATTCTGGGTCTTCAGCTACCTACATACCAAATTTCATCGTAATCGGCTTTGTAGTTTTTGCGTGAAAGAGTAACAAACATCCATACATCCATAGATACAAACTTTCGCATTTATAATATTAATAGGATTAGTTTTGAAATAAAATCAACCTACATCTATTCTGCGTTTTTGTTTGTATTTATGTTTAGATGCCTTGTAAAATATATTTTCTAAACCGTCATAAAGAAAATAAAAATAATTGATTTCTTTGATTTTTTCATAGACAAGCCCCGTTTTATGGTACTCAAGCATGCCCAAGCATTTATAACAAAACTTTTAAGTTTAGAATTATTTTCTATTTTTAAATTTTATTTCAAACTGCCAGTACTAATTACAGAACTAAATAAACCTAGGTAAAGATCTATTTAGGTACACATTCAAGCCATACCTAGCTTTAAGAGCACCGAAGACAAAAGTTCTTCGAAGGTAATGACTGTAATAAACCTGTTTCGAGCGGTTCAGTTTGGTTAAACATTTAAATATTCTGCGTGTCTTTGCTTGATTGGCAAAAGAAAATGTCTAAAATTTAGACATTTTCTTAGACATTTTAGATTCTAAATTATAAGAAAGTAAATTTAAATGATACTTTGAATATAGAATTTTCTATTTAAAAAAAATCTGATTTTCTTTTCGCAAATGAATTTATTTCTCATCGCAAATGAAAGTCTTTTGTAATGGCCAGTACTATTTTAGTCACTAACTTACAGTAATTTAAATATTATTATTTACAATGTACATAATAATAATAATTCACTCTTTTGCACATAGTAAATATAAGTACATTATAATATAAGATAACCTGGTAGGAAGTGAAAATATTTTTAAACTTTTCTTACATCCACTTAGAAAATATTACATAAATTGTGCTCTAGGTACCGGCTGGCCTAAATTTGAGGCAGATCTAGGTTCTAGAGTCTATATCAAAGATAAAAGCTATCTCGAAGTTTATGAGTGTAATAAACGTGTTCCGGCGGTTCAGTTTTGTTAATATTACATGAGTAGTGGTGCAGATTCTGTCTTGTTTTAACATTGTTTTAAAAGAAAAAGTATAATAATGGCTATGGCTCTTGATGGCAAATGAACAATACCGCACACGAAAATCACAAATTCGCTTTGCCATTATTTTAAAAAAAGGAGCGCTATTTTGTTGAAGTTTCTTAAGTTGTGTTTGCTTAAAATGACCATTTTCTTTCGTTTTCTTTTTACATTCAAAATTAGAAACTACAACGAACAAAATGATGAGGTGTACGCCCACAGCAGTAAGGCCATTTTCCAGCCTCAGTTATGGTTTGGTTAGGACTCTCATATTTGGGCTTGATTCAGATACTTTTGTGAGAAAGGCGTAAAAATATGGCAACACTTGGAGCAGAAGGTCTGCTCAAAACCTCATCTCAATTTGGAGTCGCTCAAGGTATACCTGATTAAAGCAGCCACCGACATTGACATGGACCTCATGCGTGATGCTGTAAAACAATGGCGGCGCAGATTGAAAGCCTGTATTGAAAATCGCGGCGCTCATTTTGAGTAAACGTAATTAACAAAGAAGACACGTTTTATTTATATTTGACCGCCTCGATGGTCGAGTGGCTAGCGTACTCGCCTAACTGCGTCGACGAACCGCGAGGCTCGGGTTCGATTCCCGACGGGGGCAGACATTTGTGTGATGAACATTTAGATGTCTGTATTTCCGGATCTGGGTGTAATAGTATCGTTGACTAACACCCATAACACAAGCATATAATTTGCTTACTTTGGGGTTAGATTCAATTTGTGTGACTAGTCCAGGAACAGTTATTTATATTTATATTTATTATGATATGGTGATATGGGCGTGAAATTACTTTTTTATAATTAAATTCTTCAAAATTAGTTATACGTCGTCATAGAAAGTCGTATCAAGTTTTTGGGTAAGGCCTTCTTAAGCGCAACTACACCACCACGATTAGCCGAAGATATCAAATTCCACAATGTGATAGGTCATCTATCGTCAACGGGGCACTTATCCATTCCTGGGCAACGTTATTTTTATTATGAAATTAAAAACATGTTCTATTTGTTTTTCGAATCCCGTTTGTCAGGCCACTAGACCACAGAGGTGATAGAGCACATAACTGAATAAGGAAAACATTTCAAAGTATCTACATATTCCCGCGGGAGAGCTACAACTTTATAGCACGAGATACACCAAAGTTTAGCATATTTGCATAAAGAATGCCACTGTTTCACATAATCGTTAGTAACTCCTTTTCTTTACATTTTAAGCAAGTAATAAAATCTTTGTTTTGTAGTTTAACTAACTGTTCAGCAAAATGTTATCAAATAGGTATTTAAAATCAGATATTGCTATTTTAAACGCCCCACTCATATCAAATGCTACGCTAATGTCGTACAAAAGACACGATCTGAATAAGGGCACACACATAATAATGTTTTCGTAGCATCAACATATAGAGAGCTGTACTGGAACTCGTCAGGGTCTGTTACTAACGCGTTTTAAACACCCCACTCATATCAAATGCCACGCTAATGTCGTACAAAAGTCACGATCTTAATAAGGGCACACACATAATAATGTTTTCGTAGCATCAACATAATTGTTGATAAAGAGCTGTACAGGAGCTCGTCAGGGTCCGTCACTACCGCGTAATCTATTCTTGCAGCTACAATTACTCTTTTTTTGTTCCTGTATAGGTAGGTAGGGCAGCCGGTAGACTTGTTCAATAACAACCCAGTGACATGACAAAGGGGTTACTATAACATTTATGGTACCTACAGGCCATGGATGCATCTTGTCATCAGGAGAGATATATGCTTGGTCGATGACCAATTTAAAAAAAATACTGACTTCCTCTGTTAGTAAAGATAATGGCACTATATGTGGCAATTAAGAGAAAATAATAAATATTACTGTCGAATATCTATAGCTGTATGTGTTATATATAGAATATTTTACACATACAGCTAGTTGGAATCACATGTACCATATATTTCTAGGTAGAATTTCACTGCTTTGATGTTATACTGTTTTAGTTTTGTAACTTTACAGTCAGACCTGAAAGCAGCAAACTATTTTGTAAATAAGCAAATTGCAGCGAAGTTCCTGGAAATCCAATGTAGATAGATTCCCGACAAAGGAAACCAGTTCAGCTTCTAATATTTGCTTCCAACCAGCAATCACTATACAGTGCAGCATTAAGCAGAAATTATTATTGATTCGAAGAAACACTGGTCCTTAAGTCCTTCAAGAACCTTGCTCGAATCCATTTTATTCACTTCGCTATATCCAGACCTCCTTTGATGTCACACACACAAATTTAAAAGCTATAGCTAATGTAGATGAATGTAGGTACCCGGGGAGACCAAGGATGATATTCCACGATTAAATCGTTCGGATATTATCCGAGGTTGGTGCCAAGAGTCTCCGAAACCAGAAAGTTTGTTTAAAAAGGGTAATGTGGAGGAAGCCAGACAGGTCTGTCTCTATCGTAATATTTGGCACTCGATACTCTCTGCCTACTCAGTAAGGGACTTCTCGTGAAGATATGCATGTATGTAAAATTAAGGTCCACAATATTTAATGATGTGGTGTGTATAGAATAACTTTTAACAAGAATAAGATGTGCCATGAAAGATTCGCGCTACACTATCCTTTTGTTAAGTATCTCGGAATCAGGAAATAAAAATATTTTCTACAAGACAGTTTTGAGAAATGATCGTTCTTTGTTCTCTCAAACGAAATAAAGGAACGAAGAGTTTTCATGCATGACTTATTATAAAATATTGTTTTTGCAATTTTGTGCGATTGCCTCGCTGAAGTACTAGCTTTTGAGTTTCCTTATACATTTTAAATGATATTATGAAACAACCATATCTAAGAACTCAGTGTCTCATAAACTTTTTTTTTCATTTATTAACTATAGAAAGAACAGAGAAAATACTTATCAATGTATACATAAAAATAAATGCCCCTTTTCTTTTTGTCATCGCATCACATCTGAACGGAGGAACCAATTTCGCTATTTATTCAATTTACTATATTAGTTATTGTTAAGGGAAAGTACTTCTGAAAAGGAAAATATGTAGGAAAAATAGGAACAAAAATACTTCATTTTTTTTCATACAAACTCTTACTAGCTGCTAATGTCAAGTGATACGAAATACGCCGGGTTGGCTAGTTATTTACAAAACGATATCAACTTATTACACCAAGTTTTGACAAATATAGCCTTTAAAAATTAGCTTAAGGGTCCATATAATGCTAAAATACGTCAGCGGCATAATGTTTTTTTTTTTTTTCATACAAAGCAATCACGAATCTTGGTGACAAAAATACTCAAGATTAACATGAATATGCTTTATAAGACTAGTGTTTCCAAAACACGATTCATTTCACTTTGCTCGAGAGAAAAAAATAAAAAGGTAACCCTTTTTTGAAAGCAAAACCCAACTGTCTACTTCAATTAAGAAAATATCGACACCAGATTTAACATGAACAAAGATAAGTACTATACCTAAAAGATAAGTGTTTCAGTTTTTATACTTTTTTCAAATTACTTTTATAGTGTCAAAAACAGTGATTTGTCGCTTAAGACGTTTACTTTAGAGCGCAATATTACGTCATAGTAATTATGGAACGAGGGAGTGCTGTGATTGGCTCTTCTGGCTGACTAAGTATAGGGCCTTAAACCTTAACCATAGTTTAGTGGTTATAGGATAATAGTGGTCCCATATATCTGTAGTATCCCATATGTTGTCCACGTTTGGACTCTTACTATCAGGAAAATGTATTCATTGTCGTAAAAAAAAGTTGTCCAACTAATATTCCTATCAAAGGAAAATACTCGTACTTCTATATCGAGAAAAAATAATATTAACTAAATCCTACCTTTACCGTCTTATTAACAAACTCCACTACATAGAATAAAACAAAGTCGCTTCCTCCGTCCCTACGTCCATTTGTATGCTTGAATCTTTAAAACTACGCAACGGATTTTGATGCGGTTTTCTTCAATTGATAAAATTATTGAAGAGGAAGGCTTATATGTATATTTCACAACCTTGCGAAGCCGGGGCAGACCGCTAGTATAGAATAAAACACACCAAGGTTTAAGTTGACATTGTAGTCTGCATATCAGAGTATTATGATATTGGAAGCCAAACAAGCAGACTGAATTTCTGATGTTAAGAAATTAGAAAAGAAGAGACACCAAAGGTGGTAATGGTGCGTTGCTAACCTAGGGCCAGGATGTAAGGACTCGAGTAAAAGTAAGTTTACCGGCTACCTTACCCTCCGAACCGGAACACGTCAATCTCAAGCACTGACGTGATGGCGGCAGGAATCGGTAAGGCGGTGGTACCAATCCAGGCGAGTCTCTGCGAAACTCTACCACCTCGTAAAAGTAATGTAAGAACTATAGTATCAACTTAAACTCGGTTTAAAAGAAACTGAACTAAGTTTAACTTGATAAATTACAAGGTTAAAGTAAATATAAGTAGAGCAGTTTAAGAAAAATGATATTTACTGAGTTGTAAACAGTAACAGTTACAACACGTAAGACAGAGTACATCGTTAAAATCGATAACATGTCGACAACGAACAAACGACATAAAATACGGTCGTAAAATATACGGATCTAAATATTACAAATAATGGGATAAATGAATAACATCGGTAGTTCCCCTAGCATTTGTTTACTGGACTTATAATGTTATGTGTACTTATGTATTTAACTCTTTTTTGGCATTGCACTGGTCACATAATAAAATTTTTGGTTTGGTGCAGCTCTGTTCGCATCTGTAGTCGGTAAAGTAGGTGGTATGAACTACATTGTTGCTACTAGATGTCAGTTGACAGCTCTAGTTTACCTATAATTCTCATTTTAACTTTTTACTGGTTTCATTCGAAATCAGTCTGTATTACAATAACGTTTATGACATTTATCGTATAAATTATCCAGGACACTCTCAATTTCTTGTGTTTCTTTTCGATTTTATGATCAAGAGCTGATAAGAAAAAAGTGACTAGATTTCTCGTATCAGCTCACCAAATATATCCAAAATCAGATATAAAATCTTAGGCACCAAAATGAGTGTAGGCCAGTGCTGTTAAATGTATAGTAGCTTATACACAACGTGTTACAAAATACCTTTTAAAAATGTAATTAATAATCAAAGCCAAAAATTTTGTCAACCCTACTAAGCTGTCATATAAGAACCAGATTATTTAACAGAAGGGCCTTAGTATTTATTTTACCGAATACATAATTGTCTACTTTAAAACTTTTTTTTATTTATTTCGTTTCGTTACTTTATTACAAATGAAAATTTGGAAAAAAAATTAGAGTTGACAGGAAAAAGGTAGGTTGAAGGCGCGTTTTTCGAGGGTTCTATCCAATCTCTAAGATAAAAGAAGAAAGAGGAAATGTATAAATATTACTAAGTCATGTGCACATGTGATTCTATAAATAAACTATACTAGTGTAAGACAGTAAGGAAAATTGGATATTTCAGTGTTTTATAACGATGGAAGAGGCAGAGACCCGGACAAGAAAGATGTTTGAAGATGAAACCAGCAAAAGAAAAAAAATATTAAGATATGCATTTACATAATATAAAACTGGTATGAAAGATAGAACGATAACAAACAATAACAATACATCGTAGTAGTCGTGAAACTTTTGGCGCCAAAAATTGTCTTTTTCAAATTTTTTAATCGATCGATTCTACAACTGTCTGATTTTTTTAATACCTAACTTTAAAAAAAATATCGATACTTTCTAACTCAGAACATTACGGTACGATGATATGCGTAGGCCATAAAGACAGGAATTTTAATCGTGTTCGCAACAGCGACGGCTACCTTCGTAGCAGTGTTTTCTGAACATGTCAAGACGACTACATTTCATCGGTCTACTAGAAGTGGGCTGAATTGGTGTTAGAGCATTTTGAACAATATTTGGTATGAGTTATGATGATGAATTGAATTGAATATGATGAATGACTCGCGTGAATCCAAATGCTTCACGGCAGGGCAGATTCCAACACCAGTGGCGGCTGAATGTGTGGGCTGGCCTTAATGACGGGCATGTCGTCGGTCCAATATAAAGACGTCATCACGTCTGTACGGTAGCAACTGTCTAACTTTTGTACAAACGAAATTCGAAGAGGCGATTGCCGATATTCCAGTGGCTGACTGGGATTACTTTGAAAACCAAAGAAACATGCTGCTTCAGCATGATGGAGCTCCGGTACATTTTACTCGCAATGAACGAGAACATCTTGATGTTCGCTTACCGCGAGGATGGATTGGCCGCGGGGGAACGTTGTTATGACCTGCTCGTTCTTCAGACCTCACACTCTTGGACTTCTTTTTATAGGTTACGTGTAGGTCAGAGTGTATTTCTCTAATTGCCCAACGGTTGCCGAGATGGAGCAACGTGTTAGGTTGGTTGTCACACCAATAACACTGGCAATGGTGCGTATTGCCACACAAGCCATATCTCGACGAGCGAGGTTATGTGATGAGTAAGATAGAGCACATTTTGAGCCATTCCTTTAAATTTGACCTCGGTGTTGTAGCGGTTAAGTTGTTGGACTTGACTGTATGAGGTTCGGTTCTTGAATCGGGCAACAAAAAAAATAGTTTTTTTACTTTCTTATAAAAAAGGGATTGGTGGTCGATAGACTTGCCACCTATCACATTGTGGGACAAAGTGTCTTCGGCTAAACGTGGTATCCTGGTTGTGTCTCTCCTACCACTTCTGGGATATGGGCGTTTAGGTACTTACTTACTTGGAAAACCTAAGTGATCGTTTAGGGTGTTTCGTTGAGTTAAGATTTTTATAGTTTTTGTCGTTCTGCAAGTTAAGTAAAAATGTCGTCCTGCGTAGTTTATTCTTTAATTTTATGGAAAGAAGTGTTTGCACATCAGTGAAAATAATATTCTTTTATTCTTCTGGGGTATATTCAACAGCTTGACTACGATTCTTAAATATTGCGTATGGACTCGTTATAAGCCCCATTTCAGCTTTACGGGTAATTTTGTAACAGACCGTATACATTTTTATTATACTCAGCACATTTGTTTGTGATTGGAACTTGTTTTGTTTTATTTAATTATAGTTAATTCTTCCTTTCTTTAGTTCCAGGTGCATTTTCTTCCTGGAACTTGTAGTGTTTTGTCTGTGTCTAATTAAACGCAGCTAAAATGCACAAAACCAATTTGAATGTTATGTCGTCACACTAAAATACGTTCTAACGCACGCAAAGAACAAGAAAGGGAAATTTGTAACCCTTTTTACGATAATTCAGCCGTAGGTCAGATCAGCGCGTCCTTAATTGAGGATAGTTGAAGTTAATATGACGGATAGTAAAAAAATTGCCTTCTCCTAAAAATAAAACCAGTTACTGTTAGTTGATATCACTAAAACTCGAGAACGGCTTGATCGATTTCGTTCTTTTTTTAAATTTTGCTCGCAATATTACAAGGATACATGGTACATTTATGATAAATAGGTCGATTGTATGGAATGAGACAGAACAAACTTATGGCTCTACTAATAGTAAGAGATAAATATAGCGCCAAAAATATAGCGGAAGGAATAGAGAAAGTAGTACTTAGATCACTTTCCGCGCTGCTGTATCAACCACCAACGGGCTTAACGGTAAGTAAACAAGTTCTAATGAGCCTAAAAACTAATTTGAATTAGCGTTACTGGGACATGCATTTTATTGCGTAAGGCATTTAAATAATTGTCTGTTATTTATTAATAATTTTTAATTAGTATTTAACGTATTTAAGTCATTAAATACGTTAAATCGTAAACGTGAGTTTTATAAAATACGTTAACGTGAGTTAGTAACAAAAGTTATGCCG
>NJDD01001845.1:310912-324762 GCA_002245505.1 Calephelis nemesis | reverse complement strand
CTGGCCGATATCGCCCAGGGCGGCAAAGTCCTTAGGGCCGTGTCTGGCTGAAACACATAAGCACGTTGCAGCGTCGCGCCACTAAAATCGTCGGTTTTCGTTGCAGCGTTGAGGTCCCATAGACATGTCTCTACTATGGAACATCGTGAGAAACTTTTCTTTTATTTAAAAGATGTTTTTCTGTTTGATATTAATAAATAGAGCCCTGCTGCTACAATCGGCTGTAACGTGACGTGGTTTGGTCCTTGGTCGAGGTGTTAGGCCAATTAGTGTGCAAGATTACCGGCTACCCTTCACTTCGGACTGGAACATGACACTGTCATTTTACAGGAATAGGTAAGGTGAAGGATCCCTACCCGGATCAAAGGCAGCAAAGCATTTTACTTTAAATTTACATTAACCCTTACTTGCCTCTTTCGAGCTGTCGCTTAAAAATCTTAACATATATAAATTACGTGTCACGATGTTTGTCCGCGATGAACTAAACTACTTAACCGATTTCGATCAAATTAGCACACCATGTGCAGTTTGATCCAACTTCAAAGATATGATAGCTTACAGCTCAAGTTGTGATCAGAAAAAATTACTATCCGAGCGAAGCCGGAAAAGGCAAGTAAATCTAAATAAATGAGTAATCTAAAAGGCAAAGTAATCTAAAAGGCAAAAATGTGAGTGTTGGGTAATATTTAACAGACTCCTAAAAGAAGATTATCAATTGATCAAAATGCCTGTACGAGCTATATATTAATACATGATGCCAAACTTTGAACCAAATTTCATGGTTTTTGATTCGTTGGATTTGTCTTCGCTCCGAATAGCAGAATACACCTTAAAAACAATAAAAACAAAAAAAAAACGTGATATTTTGATGAATTGATGGAGAGGTAGCTTAGAACCGGTACAAGGAAATGGGGTACATTTTATCCCTTACAACAGCGAGGAAACTAGGAAAAACGACATTGAACGGGCGGTTATATAACGGTTTATATTTATAGCTAGTTTAATTATCTATTACTAAACATTTCAAAAATTATAATTGAATTTAACCCTGTCTACCGTACACTACAACTATTTTTTTGCATTTTGTTACACGATAATTCAGCCCGTACAGAACTAATTTTTATGGTTATTTTTTAGGAACGTAGGTCAAACTTCTGAATTGATCCCATATGAGTGTGATCACGATCGAACCAGTGTTATTACTTTTACTTAATAATTCATAAATTTAACCACTACTGGCTATTATTGAGTAACCACTAGTGGGATATTGATAAAATATAGATAGATTATTAGCTTACAAAAACAAAATGATCGAATCGTAATTTGGTAATGAAATTATTGGGTTCGGCTATTTGAAGTTTTACAACAATTATTTGGCAACACAAAGGAATATATTCTTTTTATATGAATGTGCATATTTTTATAACCGACTGCAATAAAGAGGAGGTATTCGATTAGACAGAACGTTTAATTTTTTTTTGCATAGCCTTTACTCAGCGGATAGCCAGTTTGATGGTGTTGTAAAAGAAATTGTAAGACGTTAAGCCAAACAGAAACCAATATCAACATATCATGTTTATCAGAAATCATTGTAAACACTATTACAAACTCAATCACACTCAAAATCAATCATAACACAAACGGGTCAGTCGTGACGGATGTGTTGTGCCAGATCTGGCCCATTGCCAGAGTACACTATACCTTTGGTCCTTATTTGATGAACTTAATATTAAAAAACTTATGCTCCTTTATGTGTATTGAGTTATCTACAATATAAAATTGAATGAGTGTAAGAAAAAAAACATGGCCCTATATGATTTTAAAATTTAACTTTATAGATGTATTTAAGTCCCTTAGAATTATTTTTTACTTTATCAAATACTAGGAACTATTTAAGAATTGCATAAGAGGAGCATAACAGTAAAGGTTCTTTTAAAAACGTTTACTTAAATGAATGTAAATATTTCAAATGTTAGGGTTATTTGTTGTGTAAACTATTTGATTTTATTTAAAAAAGTAAGACCGGGATACTGGCAAGTTAGCAGCCTCTACTAACAATGGATATAAATAAATTACCATACGTTTTTATTGTTTTCATCATCAATCAAGTTATATTTTATTAGACAAGAATGAGTCGAAAGTCGAAACACATTTTTACTCAAAAACAATTAAAGGGCAAACCATTTAGGTGCGATAAGATCTCTGTGCCAAATTTGGCTCGAAGCCAGAGTGTACCACATCTCTACTCCTTTAATATACTTAAAGTATTAACAAATTTACGACAATCTAAAACGTAATAAAACTATACTGCGATAAATTAACTAATAATTAAGTATTAAAGATGCATATAAACAGCAACTAATGTAACAACTCACCACATTACTGAAGCCAAACTCACGTAAATATGCTTTTAATAATAATTTAAATAAAAATTGAGTACAATTGTTAAACATACATTTATACAAATTCGTTTCGACGTTAGTAATTTTCTTACAATGTATCTAGTATACAAATTTTCTCTAAAAAAAGTTTAATTGTTAAGAATAAATGTAAGTATATGTATAATTTGATATTATGACTTTTAGTTACAGATTCAACATATAAGAAATCACTGGCACGTATTAACATAATATTATATTAAACTCCAAAAACACAACTCTAAACGCATTTTCACTCAAAATCAATCATAGCACAAACGTTCCAGGCGTGACAGACGAATTGTGCCAAATCTGGCCCGCCGCCAGAGTACGCTACACCTCCGCTTCGTATTTAATAAACTCAAATATTAACAACTTCACGGACCTGTATGTTTACTGAGTAAACTACGCTACAATGTTGTTTGAACGTAATACAAAGAAAACTGTTCTGAGTTTATATTGTTTTGGTTTGAAAACTACGCTGTTAGAGTTTTCAATATTACTTTCTTATTCATAATGCATTGTTTTTCATTTCGGTAAGGAGAAATAGAATGAAACGCCTAAATAATAAAACAACTCTTACTCGTATTTATGTAATGATATTTCGTACCTGATGTAATAAGCAAAGTTTTAACTCGTTATTTTTTAATGAAAGTGAAAGGAAAACAACTAGCAAGCAGACGTATTATTTATGATATGAAACATACTTCAAAGATAGACACCAAAACTTGTGATGGTGAGTTGCTAATCTGAGTTTGAAATATCAGGCCTGCTGCATGACATTTTTTGTCTATCGGTCTGGTAATGGACTTACTTTATCACATCCTGAGTTCGAGTCCCTAGCGGGTAACAAAAAGTGTGTTTAATTTTTTTAATTAAAACAATGTTATCCGGGATTATTTGATATTTTCCATCGTCGGCACTTGGTAAAACTTCCAAATATTCATATTTTTAAAGAAAGAAACACTTGTACTGTTTTAATTATTACTTTGTAATTACAAAACATTAAAAAACATAATGGAGGCAATTGACATGTTTTTTAATATTTTCTAAAATGGTACTTTTTTCACCATTTAGTGGTGAAATAATCTATAGCTGGCAACTCCGTTGTATAACGTTTTAAAGTTTTTTGTATCTACCCTTTATAAGTGAATTTATATTTACACATCAAAAATATTGTTTAGTAGTTTAAGTTTTAGCCCTGATGATGCTGTATAAGCGAAACCGGTAGGCTATTAATTACAAAGTAATAAATTATAAGTGATAAGTAAAACAGTACAAGTGTTTCTTTCTTTAAAAATATGATTATCCGGGATTGGATGACTGCCCAGTTGACTGCTAGTTTCCCACCACACATTTTGGGACTCTTAGTATCTTCTGAAAGTCATAGGTTCACTTTTTGTACCTCTGCTTATCCTTCGGGATATATCCGTGAAGATACTTTTTTTGCGCCAATGTTCAATTTTCTTTATTTTTTTTTGTAATATTGGAAGCCAAACAAGCTGATGGATTTCCTAATGGTAAGAAAATCACGCCGCCTAGAGACACCAATGGTGGTAATGGTGCGATCATCAATCTTGTGTCATAGATCAGATAGTGGATACCCACATGGGCCAATTGCTACGCAGCACTCTAACACCAATGATAATAAGCTACTCACCTTATACTCAACCTATGCTCGAATTTAAGGCGACCAACAAGTGCTAAAATCATAATCATAAGAATGATTATTTTACTATTACATTATTGTTTATGTTCCATTCCCGGCTCGGCAACAAAATAATAGAAAATGTATATTTTCTATTAAAAAATAATGTTTCCCGGGATTGGATTTGTTCCCGGTTGATGATAGGCTTGTCACCTGTGATAGGTGACAAGCCTTGTGGGACTTAATGTCTTCGGCTAGTCGTGAGTGCCCTAGTTGTGCCTGTGTCTATCCCTTCGGAAATATGGGCGTGACGATACTTACTTACTTTTTTTACTTAACTTTTACAGAAATATTGATTTGTTTAAAATTTATTATTATGTTTATTAGAGCATATGATTTTTTTAAGGGTTATATAGAATATCCAGGAAATTTGCAGAAAGTAATTTATTTAATGCATTACCCTTCAGTTTTAAGAAATGTATAGACTTTCTTAAAACTTTTTTCCCGGTGTTGGTCCTCGCTCCTTTGCAGAATAGACAATCTGCCTTCCTGTCAGACAGCTCATTATAGGCGAGCATAGGCTTAACTTCGCTAACACCGTGACATCCTACTAGGTGGTAGAGTTTCGTAGCAACTCGCCCGGATTGGTGCGACAGCCTTACCTATTCCTATCGTCATAACGTCAGTGCTCAGTTCTGGTTGGGAGTGTAAGGTAGCTCAGATTGGCAACACACCATCACCACCTTTGGTGTCTTTAGGCGGCGTCAATTTCTTACCGTCAGGAAATCCGTATATCCGTGCCTTCCAATACTATAAAAAAACAGTCTCCTTCCTAATATTTTTATGTCAGTGTGTGAATGTACAACACATGTTTTTTCCTATCAGGGGTCAGTGAACACAGATGTTACAGGTGCGTCGCTGTCTTGTGGTCGGGATGTTAGACCTATTGTACAAGACTACCGGCTACTTTAGCCGGTTGGGTGGAGTAGTCGGTAGCATGACAGTCATTATGACGACAGGAATAGGAAAGGAGGCGACCTATATTTAATCAGTGCTTGCCTGTAACGAGCTGCCTGGCCGAGAGGAAGATTAGTTCTACGTAGTGGATTTGTTTTAACATGGGTATTTACACATATAATAAATCTGTAAAAGGGTCAATTCTGTACATTGAAAATATTGAACAAATAAATAGCCCCCTGCTATCATTGTGTTACTGGATCGATACCAAACCAAAATATATGATTCAAAAAAATGTGTCTGTCTGTCTGTCTGTATGTTCAGGCATCACGTGAAAAATAAGTACTTTTTATCCCAAAATTAATCCCCATTTCGCGTAGTCATCGCATAAGCCTGAACGGTTGGACCAATTTTGAGAATTCTTTTTTATTGTATTTATTACTTTCAGGAAAAGGATAAGATAAAGAGAAAGACAAGGAAAATTTGACTCAAGTAGAAAAAACACAATTTTTTTTCACTACCAACTGTACTTGTAATGTCAAACTACACAAAGTTCGGCGGATCGGTTAGTTAACAATAAATAGACAAGTATAAGAGTAATCATTCGACACTCTGCAGTGTGAAGAGTAATTATATTGTTTGCAGCTCACACATTAGGGTAGCATTACATGTTTGAAGAGAGAACAGAGCACACATAATATACAAATAGGATTTATTTGGCCATTACATTTCTTTACTGTGTACATATTTAACGATCACGAATCATTCAAGATGGCTAATCGTCGTATACACATCTTATACATTCCTTTTAAGCTCATATATTGGGTTCGTAGAAAACTCTTTTATAATTATTTTTTTTTGGGATATTGGAAGGCAAATAAGGACGGAATTCCTGAGGGTAAGAAATTAGCGCCGTCCAGAAACACTAAAGAGGTTAATGGTGCGTTGCCAACTTGAGCCCGGGATATTAGGCCTCGAGCAAAAAGTAAGTTTATCGGCTACCGAAACACGTCAGCGGGAAGAATTGACGTTATGACGGCAGGAATAAGCGAGTCGCTGCGAAACCCTACCACCTAATAGGATGTCACGGTGTTAGTGACGGTAAGCCTATGCTCGCCTTTTACTAGCTGCCTGGCAAGAACACAGATGGGCTATTCTGCAAAAGGAGCCCGGACCAACACGGGGAAAAATACACTTTTTGTACAATTTTATGTTTTTTGTGTGTGTAAAAAATACGTCTGAGTTTAAGTGAAAATGTGAAATACGCTTTTAAGTAACTTGTCTTGTTTAACCTACACATTTTAAATGTCATATTTCTTCATATTTTATTTATTTTTTCTACCTTGTTTTATTACAAACTAGCTGTTTCGGCAAACTTCGCTCGACCCGTTCTGTTTGTATGAGAAAACTTTAGATTTTGTTTTTCCTAGCTTCCATTTTATTACAAACTAGCTGTCCCGGCGAAATTCGTCCCACTCTTTCTCTTTGTATGATGATGTTTTTGCTTTTTCTTATCTTTTAAACCTTCATTGGACTTATACAATCAAATTAAAACCAAAATTAGCCAACTGGTCTAGCTGTTCTCAAGTTTTACTGAGACTTACGAACAGCTATATTTTTGTATATTAGAAGATAGTTATGGAATTAAAATCACTAACGTAGTGTTGAAGTTTATATAGAAAAATATAATTTAAAACCAATTTTAGCCAAATCGGTTTAGTTTTTCTTTAGCGAGACTAATGAACGGCAATTGATTTTTATAGACCATCATCTTCACTTCTATTTTGAATTATGACAATCAAACATTTTCACTGGGACATTGTGTAGAGCTTTTAGTATTTTAAGCGTTTTCGTAGATAAAGTTAAAGCTGTATAAGACTGATTATTGTCGTTGAGACGTAAAATAAATATTGTCGGTAGTTATGTTTTAAGTTGATATGAAAACTGTTTTAAATTGTAAAAGGCTGAAGATTGTAATTAAAAATTATATTAAGTAATTATTGGGATTAGTTATGCTTGAAATAGATATACTTGTGAGATTGATAATTGTAATTTAGATTTGTACGCGTTGTGATCGATATATTATATACGACTGATTATTTTGATTTATCATGTTTATTATTCCACTTATTCTCATAATAATTTTAGTTAACATTTTTGCATTTTGCCAACAGTACATAGCTTTTACTTAAATTATATCACCCTACCTCAAATTTTGCATTCTGACTGTACAAATATTGCTCAAAAAAAGTTGCGGGGCAAACGCCACTCAAAAATAATAAGAACAATGGACGTAGCCGTTTCACCCGATTCGGGCGAAACTCTGCGGGGCAAAACTCCTACCAGGCTAAAATAAGGCTTAGCTAATAATAGAAATATTTAACGATAGTGGGTACCGCGATAACATAACCAATGTAATTTTTCGGTATGTTAATATTAATTCTTTCTTGCGTGTGTTTGTCCATTTCTCGTAAATGGCTGAACTGATTAGGTAGAAGATTTTGTTTTTATATTTCAACTAGCGGCCCGGTACGTATATGATCGCAAGGATGACATAACACAACAAAAGAAAAAAAACAACTGTAAAAAGTTCCAATATGACAACACAATCCTCGTCTAAAAAAGTTTCAATTTGACAGAAAAATACCCATTAGGCATTAACAAAACGACCCAATATTTATTGAATTCATTTGTTAGAAAAAATTTGATGGATGGAGAACCGCTCTACCGATTTTATGCAAACTTCACATAAACCATCTACTAAATAGTCCCAACAAAGCCTAAACATTTGGTTTGGATAGGTGAGCCCGTTCTTGAGTTATAAAATTACAATAAAAAGTGACATTGATTTTTATATACGTAGATTGGTTTTAGTATGGTTTGAAAACACAAATTGGACCCTGGCAAGTGGCGCTGCTGTCGGTATGTCACCAAATTAATGCGATACGAAATCGGCCGAGTCAGCTAGTTTTTTTTATTCGTATATTTTAACCCCATAAGTTTGGATCGTAAACCTGAAATAAAGCAATGTAAATTTACCTACAAAGTATTAGTTATTTCATTAAACGTGGATAAAAAAAAACTTTTTTAGTTAACTCCATTTTGATGTACTGCAGCTTTAATTTTAAATTTTTTGCCTACCCTTAGAATAAAATAAACTAATATTTACATTTATTCAGTAGCTTTCACTTGATCTGTAATTTAATATACAAATGTAAAGTGACTCTCAAAAAAGCAGGGACCTTTTTTCAGGAGAATTACCATTTTAGGGTTCGTTAGCCAAATGGTAAACGGACTCTTTATAGATTTAACGTTATTTCGTCGGTGTGCATTTTTATTCCCAATCTATCAAGATTACCCAATTTAAACTTAGAAAAAGATGTATCCTGTGAACCACTTAGATAAATTCAATATTAACATAGTGTATATTTTGTTAATGTAAGATAATTTGTTCACATTTTTTTTACAATAATTATTTCTGTGCACCCCATCCAACTAAGCTCTCTTACTGAGTTAGGTTAACTGGTAGATAAAACCCTGCTGCAATAAGTCCACTTTTATACACTAAAAGTGCCTAAACTTTAAATAAATAAAAATAAAAAATGGTATTCCGTAAACATGAAGCTTAATAAACAAAAGAAACTGATGTCTACTCGTGTTATATTTGGCAACCAAAACATATTTTTCAAGGTCAATCGTTGGAAAGATAGACACTTCCGAATTGGTAAAATGGAAACCCCCGTCTTCTTCTATGTTTTAGAATAAGAGAACAAAACCTAATAAACACATAAACTTTAGATATCAAGTAAAGTTTTAAGCGAAATTGGTTTGAAATTGCTATTTTTATTACTAGTGCATAATATCTATAAAAACCTACAACATACTCGTACCTATGTTATTTACAAAATTGCGAGTAACAAATTATAATGAATAACAAATTTTAATAGTGTTTTTGGGATATCCTGTCAAATATTAGGTACTGGCCACTCTCAATATATTTCCCTATATTATATCCTTATTACTAGATGATGGAACCCTTAACAGGCGAGTGTGATTCGCACTTGGCTAAAGTTTTTTGTTTTATTTACACCGAACGGTTCCTTTTAGAATAATTTATTGCTATTGGTGTAAGAACCATATTTTATTTCATATATTTTTTTAAATCGCCATGGCACTATATCTCCATTTTCAACGTACATAGAAATTATCGTCATCTTAATCATTATAGGAATTATAGCGTTAATCAAATATTAAAAAACTAGCTGTTACCTGCGGCTTCGCCCGCATTTTCACAGGAACGCGTTCTGCGATCGGGATTAAAAGTAGCCTATATGTTAATTCAGGTCATAACCTATGTATAATAACACTCTTCTTAATAAAGAGTAACAAACATACTCACAAACTTTCTCGTTTATATTACTAGCTTTTACCTGCGGCGATGTCCGCGTGGTTACTGGTCCCACAGGAAATTTTTTTTATTCGGTTTAAAAACTGTCCTATATGTTAATCCAGGTTACCTTCTATGTGTGTGTTAAATTTCATGAATATCGCTTCAGTAGTTATTGCATGTGGGAATAACAAACAAGCAAATAAACAAACAAACTTTTGCAATTATAATATTATTAAGGTTAGTAGGATTAAAATAATTATTTTTTACCTTTTTCCTAATCGTACATCGTCGATCCGCAAAAACTTTACTATCTAACTATCATTCTGATGTGTGAATCATATCATTACCAAGTCTCATCTAAACAGTTCAGTAGTTTTTACGTGAAAGACAAACATACATCCATCTCCACAAACTTTCGCACTTAACATAGTAGGTTAAACAGATAAACAAAGGCATTATTAATGGCGTGGTTTGACCGTAATTAACTGGATATACAAAATGTGTCGGCGGCAGCTACCTTGGGACTCGGCCTATAAAACAATTACCAACATTCAAACAATTACCATCAAATCTCCCTGAAGGTGAATATTTTATTGGTTCTGGAATTTTTCATCCTGCTGCCGGTAGCTCTCCATTTTTGTAGAAATTCAACTGCTTTAGTTGAAAGTAAAGTATTTACATGCCCATATCTCTGACGAGGTATGCAGAGGCACAACCAGGGGACCCACGACTAACCGAAGACACTAAACTATAACTAGTTTAGTTAAGTTTATCAAATATAATATGTTTAAGGCATTTAAACATTCCAATTTTACGAAAAGTCTTCACGACTAGGTGGTAGAGTTTCGCAGCGACTCACCCGGATTGGTACCACCGCATTACCTATTCCTGCCGCCATAACGTCATGACGTGTTCCGATTTGGAGGGTAAGGTAGCCGGTAAACTTATTTTTGCTCGAGGCCTCACATCCCGGCCTCAGGTTGGCAGCGCACCATTACCACCTTTATTGTCTATAGGCGGCGTGAATTTTTTACCTGAGTGTATTTATAAGCTGTAAAATGCGGGTTTTAAAGTTCATAATTAAATTATGTTTATATTTTTTTTCTTACCAAGAACGCTAGAAATAAGTTGAATGTAAGGTTACCAATTCGTTTTAGTACACAAAAAAGCGTCCTGGGACCAATACACACCTTTGAATCTTAAGAGTGCTCTTTCCATACTAACAGAGGATGAGAATAGGATCTTCTGTGTTTATCAAACAGAAAATTGTTAAAGATGAAAAGAGATGTCTTGAAAAAGTAATTGTTATGGGTGAGTTCCGATTTAAATCATTTTTTACAGAATTCGTCTGTTTATCAATTTGCCTGCTGTTACTGATCCAAATTAAAACCTTAGCTATCTTTTATTCGAGTAGGTTAAGTAGCAGTGAATTTATGTTGAAAAAAAATTTTCTTCACGCCCGTATCGCCAAAGAGGTAGGCGGACGTACAACCAGGGCACCCAAGACTAGGCAAAGACATGAAGTCCCACAATATTAAGCCTATCGCCAACCGGCACATATCCAATCGCGAGCAACTTTTATTTATTAGAAAATTAGTAACACGCAATTTCTATTTTGTTTTATCACCTGACCCGAGGATTGAACCCAGAACCTCAAGAAGCCAAGTCTGACGCCGGAGCGCGAGACCATAGAGGCGACAATTTAAATTGAAGGCCAAGATATGGGCGTGACCATATCTTTGAAGAGGTAAGCAGAAATACAATCAAGGCTATCCAAAGACACTAAATCCCACAGTGTGATAGGTGGGGCAAACCTTTAAAGTCCTTCAGGTATGGTTTTTGAAGTAGCCTGGCCCGAGAGTTTAATTATAAATATATCGAACTTTACTAAAATCGGTACCGCTGGTTGACCGTTAAAGCTTAACAGACTGAAAGTCAGACTTTCACTTTTATAATATTAGTATGGATTGGGTCATTAATAAGTAAATTTTTGATTAATATTGTGTTTTATCAAAAATATTATTAAATCTTATATTTTTATATACGCGGTATATTTAAAAATATTTAGCAAATCATATGATTCAAAATCAAAAAGCAGTAAGAGATAACATATCAAAAAGATTTTGTCCATTCTCAATACAGTGAAGTGGAAAGCGCACACTTAACATTGCGGTTTAGAGTAAACACCGAGGGTACTGTAATAAACTTATGCCATAAAACGTTTGACAAATAAAGTTTAACTTTGTTGTTTTAGCTTGAAGGCTACGAGATTTATTTTGTTAAGGAAAATACTACCAGTTTTAAATGTTATATACGCAGTGGGGATAATACAGCCTTTGGGTTCTCAAAGAAATTCACTATTTCTAACTAAGTGATGGCCAATTGTTTTAAAGGTGTTAATTATTTTAATGGTTATTAAATGTTACAAAAAAGACTATAAATGAAAAAAATAAGAAAAGCAAAAAAAAATTAAAAACTATATACAAAAGCTACAAAAACAAAGCTTCGAATATCAACTTCTCGTCCATCCCGTATATTATAAACACCCATACATACATATCTACACGCCAAGTCCCTGACGGGGCAAGCCAAAGAGTATTTATATACTACGTAATAAGAGGCGGATCTTCCATAGATATATAGCAAACCCGAACTTTGTATGAAGTTTACTTAAAGTGACACATGTCACTTGACTTAACATGGCAAAAAGGTATAACCCGTATAATTTGAAAGTAAGTTTATAGGCATTAAGATTTAAGGCGACTAGTGCCATATGATTTAGACGAACAAAAAACATGGGAAACTTAATACTTTTATTTTTTTACATAAATGTTGCGCAAAACTGGGGCAAGCATAAAGTATCGAGTACGAAATGTCACGATCCTTACAAACCTGCCCGAGTTCCTTCACATCAATTACCCTTTTCCAATACAAAAACAAACACACCGATTTCAGAGACTATGAAGAGAGAGAATGTCAACCTAGGTCTCCATGGGTATCTACATCCATCCAAATTCGCAATTTATATCTGCTTTGTCAATCTTTCATCTATTATTCTTCAATTACCTGTCCCAGAATCCGGTAAAATGTCCCCAAATTCCATATGTTATATTGACGTGAATCTTCTGCTGACCTCTCATCCTGAGAACTATAAAGTCTATGTCGCTGCCCCTCTTGGATCTTTCTACCACTGCTTAATCCGGAGTGCAGTGTCCATTACACCATGTGTACTTCTACCATCAGGCCGACGTCGAGTATGGCATTAAACATAAATAAATATAAATAAGCATGATAACTCTGCCTCTAGGTTTTTAAAAAGGGCCATTGTTAAAGCAAATTCCGATCACATTGATAGAATTAGCGAGAAATTAGTCCGCTTGCCTTCGTGAACAAGAAAGTTCTGTCTCCCGCCAAGGCTAACCAAGGAAATTTCGCGAAGCCATCGTTACCGTCTTTCCACCGGAGTGATGCATCGCTGGCCCATTATACGAAAAAGATAGCGGAACTCCTAGGCTCCCTTTGTACTTCCAATTCGACTTAAGTTGTCTATGGAAACGCAACCCCAACGACTCCGGGATGTGAAGTGTATATGCCAGAAAGTTTTACAGAGTTCAGTGCGCAGAAAACTTGGAAAAGGCCTGATGGTATAACTTCGATTGCTGTCAAAGTGTGGACTCCTGAGTTGGCACTGATTGTAACCGCTCGGATCCGTCCAATAAATCCGACTTCTTATACATAAAAATAATTCTTCTACTTAAAAAAATTCTACTTCTGTACTTAAAAAAATGATAAACGAAAACGATTTATTTGCACATTTAAAATGTGTATGAATTTAACCACAGATAATGGAGCGACGTTATGGGTAAAATTTAATAAAAGCTAGTACCGTATAATTTAAATGCGGTAAATCTACTAAAACCGACTTCAATATTAATATTATGTCCTCGAGTATTTCTCTCTATAGGCCTAAGATTCCATCGTCATATCTGATTTAGTGAGAATGTGAGCACATTGGAAGTATTATTATAGACGTCGAACTTATGACCTGCCTTTTTTAGACTTTCTTTAGATTGAAGTATTTTTCTCGTTTAATATTCTAACCTTTACTAGCAAATAAATACTTTCCGTTCTCCGTTTCTCATATCCATTTTAAACATATTTCAAAGTCTATTTGTGGAAATATAGGTTTTCCGAACTCAGGTAATCGTGGGAGCTAGACACGGGCTACCAATACTTCAAGTGGGTTGGAGGGATAATTAAACATTTAAATGCAAAAGAAGTGAGGGTAATGCTTAGGTAGTTAAGTACATTACAAAAATTGAGTCAGTTTTAACCCCCGACGGAAAAGAGGTTATAAGTTTGACGAGTCTGTGTGCTTGTCTGTGGAATCACAACTTCTAACGGAATTAATATCTTTACTCCAAGTCGTCCTGTAGGG
>NJDD01001845.1:281914-309744 GCA_002245505.1 Calephelis nemesis | reverse complement strand
ATAAATAAATCATCTACGTACACGAAAATTGAGTATTTTCCCCGATTTCTCTGTGTTGGTCCGGGCTCCTTTGCAGAATAGACCATCTGCCTTCCTGCCAGGCAGCTCATAAAAGGCGGGCATATGCTTACCGTGACTAAAACCGTGACATCTGAGAGTTTCGCAGCGACTCACCCGGATTGGTACCACCGCCTTACTTATTCCTGCCGCCATAACGTCATGACGTTTTCCGGTTAGGAGGCTAAGATAGCCGGTAAACTTACTTTTGCTCGAGGCCTAAAATCCCGGCCTCAGGTTGGCAGCGCACCATTACCACCTTTGGTGTCTCTAGGCGGCGGGAATTTCTTACCATCAGGAAATCCGTCTGCTTGTTTGCCTTCCAATATGATAAAAAAACAGACCTAAAATTGATAGCAACGGAATCACCTCGAAAGTACGCACTATCAATTAAAAAAAATCGGTTCAGAAATGAGGGAGAAACTGATTAACATAAAAAATGTAGGAGTCGAACATAATATATTCCTTCCCAAATAGGTTACCACTGACAAACTGACTTGATCAAACAATATTAAACCACATTAGTTTTCTTTTGTTACCTTTATTATAATCATATAGTAGCGTAGTTTGCTCAAGAAACTTACAATACCGTCTGGTTGGTAACATAAGGTATGGCACACTCTGGGCCATGTCTGGCACAATTTGCCCGTCATGCCTGAAATACTGCGATTTTGACTGAAAATGTCAAAAACTAAAATTACATTTTTTATGGTATTGGAAGGGAAACAAGCAGACGAGTTTCCTGATGATAAAAATTCACGCGACCTAGTGACACCAAAGGTGGTAATGGTGCGTTACCAACACGAGGACTGGGTTTTACGCCTCGAGCTCAGTAAGGTTACCGGCTTGTTATCCTCCTAAGTGTCGCTGCGTCACTCGACCTCCTAGTCAAGTCTCATGATGCTAGTGACGAGCATCGTGAGCTCGAGTGAGCTTTTACGAGCTGCCTGGCTATTCTACAAAGGAGCTCAGATCGACGCCACAATGTTTATATTTATTTATGCATTAAAACTATACAAGAGTATAACTTACGGTCAGTCTCCGAAAACCAATCTATTGGTAATTGTGAAGAATTACATCGTAGATTAAAATTGATTGGCGTTTCAGAAACTGGCTGTCAATGGTCTACCTAAAGTTCCCACTTCCCACCACCGCGACCAGATCACAAATAGAGTCCGCAAAATGTCTTTGTACCGTACGGTCGATTTCCTGAGGATGGCTCGGTGTCGAGGCGAAACTCACGTCGAGTGCGATTTGGTGTTCTCTGTGGTGAGTTCTTCGACAAAGTTGGTGAAGGAAGTGACAAGTGTTTTTGTTTCCCGTGATCGGACTCTATTTGTGATCTGGTCGCGGTGGTGGGAGGTGGGAACTTTAGGTGAGGTTGTCACATGTGAAGAACGTAACAATTAATATTGTTTCCCGAGCTCTTCCTAAATTCGTGTTCTGGTCGCGGAGGTGGGTGGTGGGAACCTCAGTTAGGCTTGTCACATTATGTGTCGTTTGGAGGATTATTTGCCACAATAGTTACACTGCTTACGCGTAATTATCAAAATAAAGGCTTATTTTACATCTGTTACAATGTATTTTTGCAAAGTAACGCCTGATTCAAAAAATGGATGTCAATCTTTGACTCTTCTTTCAGTCAACCAGTGAACTGAGTAGAATATATTGTTAAAAGGATAGGAAAATAATTTTAATTTTAACACAAGAACTAAAAAGAAGTGATAAAATGAGCATTATAAATAAGATAATTAAGCGCAGTAAGACTGTAAAAACGGACTGTCACTACTTCAAAGTTTTACTTTTTTTGTCAAAAGACAACAAATGATATCGAAATAATACTACATAAATTTTACCAACATCCTTTAAGTTGTTTTTGAGTTATACTTAATAGTACATACTTGTTTATTTACTATAATAACTCAAAAACGTCTGTTTAGATCGAGTGATAAAATTTACATGGGAGCTTCCCTACATCATGACCTGTACCTAATTAAAGCATTTTCAATTTCATAAGAATCTAAAATCTAATTATACGAGCATATATGAATATATATAGTTATAGCAATTTTTAATTTCGTAAGAATCGCAAATCTCCGTTATAACGGCATAATAAAATGTATAAAACTGAAGAGTTCGTTTGTTTGTTTGAATCTCAGGAACTACTAATTCGACTTGAAAATATCCTTTAGTGTTAAATAGCCTATTTATCGAACAAGGCTATAAGTTATATATCATTAACACATCATCATTAACATCATTATTAATATCATTAATAAATCATCATTAACTAAAAAAGTATTATTAAAATCAGGTTGGCTATTGGTCGAGTAATCGCGTAACAAACATAAAAAAATATTGAAAAGCATAGTCGAATTGAGAATGAAGTCCTTTTTTCGAATCGGTTAAAAACTAAAACTAAAAATAAGGAAGCATAATATTAAAAGAATTAGTTTAAAAAATAGATAAATCGGACTAAAAATATGTATCGTCAAACCGCCCATTATCCGCCCGCCCCAAAGTAATTTACGAATCGCTTACTCAAGATAACATCAAATGGCACTTGAGTAAAACGCTTACTCCGCTGTTGTGGCGCCGGGATTGAACGATTATAGCTAAACAACATTTTTATTTCATAATTATTAATGTTCGTTATATAAAAGAGGCTTTTTAGGTTTTAGGCTTGAGCGTTAGCATCTGCCATCAGTAAGTTTAAGTTTTCATCAAAAAATCGATTTAGCAAAATCAGCTCCGTAATTTTATAAGTTTTTGTTAAAGCTGCAATGTAAGTACGTTTAACTAGCAGTTTCACGCAGATTTGCCTGCGTAACTTGGTTTATTCTGCACCGATTTTAATGAAACAAAGCCTATGTCACTCAGGAATAATGGAACATTATAAGGGTGAAAGAATATTTGAAATTGGTCCAATAGTTTCAGAGCCTATTCATTTCAAACAAACAAACAAAAAATCCAACATTTCCTCTTTATAATATTAGTATAGATTAAATGTATTTTTTTTCTTGAAAATAAACCATTTCGATCTTAAACTATAGCTTTATTACTCTCAAATGCAATAACAGTAACGATAGTGGAACCTAAATACTTACTTTTTTATGATGATATTGGAAGGCAAACAAGCATACCGATTTTTTGATGTTAGGCCTCGAGCAAAAGTAAGTTTACCGGTTACCTTATCCTCCGAACCAGAACACGTCAACGACAAGCACTATCGTTATGGCAGCAGGAATAGGTAACACGATAAAACTCTACCACCTAGAATTTCGAAACTTAATTTTAAAACAGATATCCTAAGCGATATAGGTAGTTTTGCCACTCATACTTATATTTAATGATAGTGAAATGTTATGGTATGAAGCTGTATTCAGATTCAGTAGATATATTGAGTTCAGACATCTGGCAAATCCGAGTGTATCGACATATTCGACACAATTTCTAATTAGGAGTGAATTCTTCTTCTAATCTTACATCGGACTTAACTTCTTAAGGTATCTGGTTCGATCCTCGGTCATGCAACTAACAAATAAAAAATTGCGTATTCTCAATTTTCTAACAAAAATATACGTGCCCGGTTGGCGATAGACTATCCGTGATGGATATGGGACTTAGTGTCTTTGGCTAGTCGTGGGTGCCCTGGTTATGCCTCTGCCTACCTTTTCGGGATTATAGGCGAAAAGATACTTCTTATATTTAGAACCATCCTTACGTAAATAATAATCCAAAAACTCTTAGGGTGCTTAATAACTCGTTTTACAGTGATTTTAATGTAATTTTTATAGGAATGGCGAATGAGTTTGACAGGTTTTTTACGAAAACCTTTAAATTTAATTTGTATGTATGTATGTTGTATGTAATAATAAAATATACAATAGTATAAGGATTTTTATATTTTTAACTTTGACATGACAATTATACTTTAACTTAAATTACTTAATTAAACCATTGTTAATACCAAACACGGATTACACTTATTACTAATTTTTGTTGGCACATATTTTGTAACGACATAGTTAAGTACAGTGTGAATTTCTAACCAAATTATTAACGTCATCCAATCCGGGACCAATAAGATCCGATTTAAGTATCCAAATAAAATTAATCTTACTCAATAATAACGATTGCTTCATAATCACCTCTAAAATAATTTGTACCATAACGTGAGACGTTTTTATGAAAGTACTAACTGTTGCACGCGGAGTTGGCCGCGTGGTAAGTGGTCCCACAGGAACATTTTTAGGATAAAACCAATCCTGTTTGTTAACCCAAGTTATCCTGCATGTATGTGATAAATTTTATGAAAATCGGTTTAGCTGTTTTTGCGTGAAAGAGTAACAAACATACAAACTTTTGCATCTATAATATTAGTAGGATAGTGATAGTGATGTGTAGATGTGGATAGAATCTATCTATCCACAGTTTTTAACGTGGGTAAAATGGTGACATGTCAATAAAAGGATGAAATATATTTTAAAATTCATTGTTATATCTACAAAAAAAATGTTGGCTGAGGGGTTAGCGTATAAATATATCCCCGTCAACCAACTACAAGACCAGGGTTTCTATTACCTAGGCAAACCTAGATATCCCCGGCTATCTATATATATCCACATTTATGTTGTATCTGTTTTGTAAATCTTTTATCTGCTATTCATTCCACATGATTGAACCAATTCTCATTTTTACGCAAAGAAATGAAAAGTAAAATATGCTGTCTCATTATCCGCCCGCCCTCAAGTAATTTGTGAATGCTTACTCAGAGATAACATCAAATGTCACTTGAGCAAATCACTTTGTTGTCTTAGCGCCAGGATTAAACGATTACCGAAAAAAACAGAATGATAACACCATCGGGCCGCTTGCTATTTCCAGGGTTAAATGTTTAGCTCGAAGTTAGCGTCAAATACAAGGTTTTAAAAAGTATTTTCACGCCAATGTACCTGAAGACATAGATATAATATAGAAAGAAGTAATAAGTTTTTAATATAAAATATTTTTGTGGCATTTTTTTTGTAAAGTACAATACCTACAGTTGACTTGAGAAGTACTATTCAAGAAGAATCATATAAGACCATATAAAGACGAGAACTTTAGTATTTCCTATGACTACCTCGGCCTCTATCATGTCCCCTTCATACTCTATAACGTTAAATATTAAACGTAAGTGTGAGTGCGAAACACCAGCTATATCTGTTAAGCATATCTACTTTAAAATTAAGTTACACAATTAAGCTGCACAAAAAAGTACCTTCACGCTCATATCCCCCAAGAGGTAGAGGCACAACCAGCACACCCACGACTAGCCGAAGACACTAAAGCCTCACAATGTGATAGGTGGCGAGCCTATCGCCAATCGGGCACGTATCCAATCCCGGTCAACGTTATTTTAATTAGAAAATTGAAAATACAGATTTTCTAATTTTTTTGATGCTAGACCCCGAATCTGCAACCTCCAGATGTCAAGTCTCATGCCGGACCGCTAAACCACAGAGGCACTCAATAAAACTGTAAAAACCGACACCAACTATTTCATTGGGTACACATCGTGATTTGGTATTTTTTTTAAAGTTAGCAAATGTTTCATATATTTTATCAAAATCTTACTAGCAGCTTTTGAATTGCACTTACTAATTCATACATTTTCACTTATGTTGACTAATTCATTTAATTTATTAATTGTGATTTAAATATTTCGGCATAGTGAACTATCTTTCTAAAAAAGAACCATCAAAATCGGTTGGTTGTAAGCCGATTAATCACATAACAAATATACAGTTGAATTGAGAACCTCTTCCTGTTATACAGTCGGTTATGCAAAATGACGGCTGTTATTACTAACTGAAAGAGAATAATGTCATAAATTTAGTATCTTCTGTGAATATCTGTGTGAAGATATCCTTATCTGCTTTAAAATTAAGTTAATTTCAGTCAGATAGACATTTTTATTTATTTATTATTTAATATTTATATGATATTAGGAGGCAAACAAGCAGACGGATTCCCTGATGGTAAGAAATTCACGCCGCCTAGAGACAACAAAGGTGGTAATGGTGCGTTGACAACCTGAGACCGGGATGTTGGGCCTCGAGCAAAAGTAAGTTTAACGGTTACCTTATCCTCAGAGCCGGAACACGTCAAAGGCAAGCACTTTCGTTATTGCGACAGGATTAGGTGAGGTGGTGGTACCAATCTAGGCGAGTCTACCAATCTAGACTTAAATATAAACATGTAAAATTAGCTAGAATAACAACAAAAGACGCGTGAAATTGCTAGTTTAAAAATGCTGAATAATAAACACTCTTCGAACGCAGCACTCAACAGACGCAGCGATGAAATATTATAAACTCATAAAAAGTTAATGAAAATTCTTAAACTCGTAAGACTTTGTTTACATTTTGCTAAGAATGAATCACAGCCACCAATTTTCTTACTTTTGTGACGTACTTATTTTATAGTAGAATAAAATATGGTAAGTAACACACGTTATTAATAAATTTTATATTTGAAACAGTACATATCCTATTAGTATTTATTATAAATGCGAAAGTTTGTAAGTATATTTGTTTGTTACTCCTTCACGTAAAAACTGCTAAACCAATTTTGATGAAATTTGGCAAACACATAGAGGGTAACTTGGATTAACGCATATAATAGTTTTTATCCCGAAAAAAATTTGTTGTAGGACCATTAACCTCGCGGGCAACAGCTAGTAGTACAATTTCACGCTCGAAAGGCTGAATGGATGTGTCTAAAATTTAGTAAACAGACAGATTGTAACCTGGATTAACATATAGGGTACTTTTAATCCCGATCGTACAACGGGTTCCTGTGAAAACACAGGCGAAGCCGCAAGAAATAGCTAGTACCTACGTACAATGCACAATATTTAACTTTCTATACAAAAGAAAACACAAACTACAATACTTATTATGACTAAACTGCCACCATATTAATTAATTACATACTAAAATGCTACAATACTGCCTTCTAAACAACTGCCAATGTTTAGATACTTCGAATTTCATTAATAAATAAATCATTTATTTTTTGTTTGGATACATGTTTTAAATGGTCTTCGTAATAGTATGAAGTCCAAATGTCCCGCCATTTACATGGCATGCAAGTATTTTATTACAAGATTCTTCAATTCCTATCTCTTCACTTATTCTATAATGAGATTTTACAACATTCGCTATCATTACCTATTATACAATTCATATTATTCGTTACTCTTATCATAATTTAGATATTATCGCCTCTGTGGTCTAGCGGTCCGGGTGTTGGACTTGACTGCATGAGGTCTCGGGTTCGAAACCCGGGTCGGCCAACAAAAAGAAAATTGGATTTTTCCAATTTTCTAATAAAAAAATGTTGGTCGGAATTGGAAATGTGCCCGGTTGGCGATAGGCTTGCCAACTATCACATTATGGGACTTAGTATCTTCGCCTAGTCGTGGGTGCCCTGGTTGTGCCTCTGCCTACTCCTTCGGGGATATGGGCGTGAAGATAATTTAGATATTAATAAATAACACTATAACAACTGGGAAATCATTCTGAAATATCAATTTATTTTTACAAAAAAAATATAAACTAAAGGCAATGCAAGTTCTCGATATCAAAGAAATTAAAAAGAAAGCATTAAACACAAGCCTGTATTCTGGCCCATTGTGAGAACCACTCGACGTATTGGTGTCCCACAGAACAAACCGCGCAAGCTATTCAGATAGGTACAGGCTTTCTTTTTGCTTTATAAGCTTTTACTAGTCAACGGCACCGGCGTTTTATAGAACGAACATCGTATAGGCACACAGCTCTCCTGATGGTAACAGTAAATTATAGACACCAAGGATGTTATAGGTGCGTCGTTGTCCTGAGGCCTAGCAAGTTTACCGGCTATTATACCTGCTAGTGCCATACTTTATTGATAAGAAGCTTCCACTCGCGCCTTCTCCTGCGTGCTAAAGTATGCTTTGTTATTAATTATTGTAGTCTATGTATTATTATATTATCTATATATCAACTAGCTTCTTGTTCCGGTTTCACTCGGATGGTAATTTTTTTTATCATAAATTGAGTTGCAAGCTATCCAATCTTTCGATTTGGATCAAACTACACACGGTGTGTAAATTTGATTGAAATCGGTTATGTAGTTTAGGAGTCCGTCGTGAACAAACAACGTGATACGTAATATGTACATGAAGATATTCTGATGTGTAACTGCATTACTTTAGAGTTTCATGTAATCTCTTTCAGTAGTTTTTGCCTGAAAGAGTAACAAATACTTATATTTTCTTACAAAATTTCGCTTTTATAATATTGTTAGGATGATGGCCGCAACTGATAGGTGCTGTGTGTCCCCAACCGAACCCTAGATTATGTTATGTTGTGTTTTTTTCGATTCAAAACGAAGGTTGCTTCAAGTTGGACGTGTGTCAATATCATAACAAATATTGGTAATAGGTATCTATAAGTAAGTAAGTAATTAAAGTAAAAAAATAGTTAGTAAGTAAGTAAAGTTAATATCTATACACAGATTAATTTAAATTAAAATACGAGCAGAGCCAGCTTAGCTGCTAAGCTTCTAAAGCCAGCTGTGACACAATAGAGCACTGAAAGCAAACATCTCCCAGGAGACACAGTGAGTGGATAGCGAGATTGGAACCATTAGATGACGTTGTTCTGTCAAATTGAATGGCTTGGGACAAAACCTGTACTAGGGGAGCCCAGGAGGGGATTTGTGTAATTACTCGAGCACGTCAGATTTGACATGGTAGATACATTGCACTACAGTTGAACACCTCTATACAGTATACGTTTCAAATGTCTAAATAAAGGCGCGCGAATAGCGAGTATCTTATTTTAAAAGTTACATACATGTTACCACTTCAAAAGAATTTATTTCTTTAAAATTTATGGATAAAAAATAAATTTATAGTTTGAAATAAAGCATTTTTTGGATTCAGTTTTATTTGTTTATGAGGAGGTATGTAAATATATATAATAATAAAAATATGAGGAGGTACAGGACCTCCTCATATTTTTTAATTTTGTTGAAAATTGGGAAAGCGGTTCACAGACTTATCTACCGCCTACTATCTATATCTACCAAGTTTCCACTACGCAGTCTTAATAGTTTGGAATAAAGTGGCATACATACTGACGTATTTCGTATTTTTAAATGAAGAAACACTTGTACTGTTTTACGTATCACTTATAATTTATTGTTTTATAAATAGCCTACCGGTTTCGCTTATGACAGCATCATCAGGGTTAGAACTTAAACTACTAAACAATATTTTTGATTAATAAAAATGAATATTTGGAAGTTTTACCAAGCGTCGACAATTAATATGAAGTGTATAGACGTATTTCGCTTTACAAAAAAATCAGGACTATTTTTCTATGATATATAAAATGACGAACAATCAGCGCTTGATGGTAAGAGAAAATTGTCACCTGAAGATATAGGTATTACTGCCGAGCTGTTATTTTAAGGCTAGATCTTAGGTCACGTTTGGCAAGTATACCAGATACCTAACATTTCAAGACAGGAACACAAGGGCGAAAACAATATGAATACCAATTGGTCGAACTTCCACCTATACATATTTTAACATCTTTTTATTAAAATTACGCAACGGATTTTGATGCGGTTTTTTTAATACATAAAATGATTGAAGAAGAAGGTTTATATGTATATTTTATAACCGTGCGAAGCCGGATCGGGCCGCTAGTTAATAATATAATCTAGTAGCAACCAGTTGGCGATTGGATCGTTACATCTCAATACCAAAATATAAAATGTTTAGCTAAATCAAGAACTTACTCATGCTACTAATATTCAGTGTACCGCGAGAAATTGAAAAAATGTGACAAATGGAAAGTGGAGGTTACACGATAATTTGTCATTTTCATTAGTAAATTCAAGACTTAAAATGAAAAGAAATAGTTAACTTTCGAAAAGAGGACTTCTAAGTAATTAAGAACGTGGTCATAATGTGAAAAAGATGGAGTTTGTATATTTGTAATTAATATAAATAATTGAATTTTTTTTTGTCATGTTTTCACAAATAGTTACCCACATCCAAAGGGAAAATACCTAGTAATCAAACTGTTTTTTTACAACTTAAAATCGTGAGTTGACTTTTGTAAACTATAAAAGGTATAAAAGATTTCCGTCTCACTAACTACCGCCTGACTTTTTTTTAATTTCACCTTCTACGAATGGAGTTTCACCTAGCACTTAGCAAGAATAGAATAGAAAATATTTTATTCACGTACACCTTACAAGAGGCACTTGTGACGATTCTATATAATACTAAAAACTACCACCGGATCGGAACGCGGCCACACACTGAGAAGATCCGGCAAGAAACTCAGCGGGCTTGTCTTTTTTGCCTGATTCTGTACAAATTCATTAATAGAGAGATAATACATCACACATTATTATTAATAAGTGATTAGTATGAGGAGCAAATAATTCCAAACACTCTTATCCGATAGATATTCAGATATTGTATAGTAACCTTTTTTATACAATTTCACTTTAACATATTTTTTAAATTTATTTAATGCCAGGTCTTTCATATTTTTGGAAGTTTATTGTAAAAGCCTATACATTGGCCCAAGAAAGAATGACTTAGCATGCAAAGTGTACAACATATCATTTACTTTTAAATGCCATAAGAAAAATAAACCACGAGGAATAGTTTAAACTATTTGCATATATATTAAGAGTATCACTTTCCTGTTCACGTTACACATGAAAGTGATGCCAGAAGCGACAGAGAAGTGACAATTGGCGACAGGCCAAATCTCACAATTATTACAATTTATTACGTTTACAGTAAATTTTGAGGTTAAGGTCGCCACGCTGAGATAAACAGATCGAACAGTTTTATTTTTAATACCGTTTATAAAAACCACTAACTGTTGGACGCGTATTCACCTGTATAAGTAATGTATCTCTTCACAGCAACTTTTGTGATCAGGATATAAAGCAGGTCTGCCAGAATCGTGAGATTTGGCACTCGAAGCTGCCTACCCAGTAAGGAAGGGACTTAGCGTGAAGATATGTATGTATGATATAAAGCAACTTATGTTCTCTTACAGGGCTAGAATGGACAATATTTTAAAATGGATTAAGACAGCGAACAAATTGGGAAAAGACAATTACAGACAGACAACATATCTGTGATAGATGCGTGGATGTCTTGTGGCTGGAATGTTAAGTTAAATGTGCAAATTTAACAGAAATTTCATGTGCAAGTATGTCAAGCATAATATGTAATTCTGTTAAGTTTAATGTGCAAGTCTGTTAAGTTTACCACAAAAACACGACAGTGCCAAACACTGTCGTTTTGTAGAAGGGGTAAGGCAGCGGATCCCTACCCAGTTAACGTACTTGGTAATAAAAATCAATTTGCATTATAAAACATAACTAGCCGACCCGGCAAACTTCAGATAGCTTGACATTAACAGCTGCTAAATTTGTATGGGCAAAATTGAAATGTAGTTTCACCACTTTCTCTGCAATTTTCCCGATTTTCTCGTTATATAATCTTTCTCCTGCCAGTATCTAATACAAAAAAATGAGCAAAATAATTCCATCTGTTTGGCATGATGCGATGACCACGCGAAATGGGGATTTATGTTTATATCTATAGATATACAGAGACATGACGTATCTATAGATATATGACGTATCTAAATGTCTCTATATATATAGATACCTTTTTATAACATACCGTATCTTGGATGTCAAAGATGTAACTGATTTGTGCATTATTAAGTATATCTCAAAAACCAACTGTTAGAACAAGATAAACTTTATATGGGATCACCTTTGAACCACAACGTACTTTTCTAAAAAAGAATCATACAAAATATGTTGGTCCGGTCTTCTTTGCAGAATAGATCATCTGTCTTTCTACCAAGCAGCTCGTAAAAGTCGAGCATAGGCTTACCGTCACTAACAACGTGACATCCTACTAGGTGGTAGAGTTTCGCAGCGTCTCACCCGGATTGGTACCACAGCCTTACCTATATCTGCCGCCATAACGTCAGCGATCACGTTTGACGTGTTCCGATTCGCAGGGTAGAGTAGCCGGTAACCTTACTTTTGCTCGAGGCCTAACATCCCAGCATCAGGTTGGCAACGCACCATTATCACCTTTGGTGTCTCTATACAGCGTGAATTTCTAACCATCAGGAAATCCGTCTACTTGTTTGCCTTCTAGTATCATAAAAAAAAGATACAATCCAATTAAAAGTCATTTGAAGTCGGTCAATAATATTACTCGGCCACTTGTCAGTGTTGTCAGCGTTGAAATTACGATTGCCGTGTTTGTTAGGGAAAAAAACCGTGTTTCTAAGGGAAAATAATATTTGATTTCCGTATTTTTTTAATCAACATTTATCTATAATTATTAACCAAAACAAATTGTCTTAATCATACAATGTTTTTCTGCTTTCAATTTAACCATTTTCATTTTGAGACAATTCGTACTTTTTTTTATCTCTTGATTTGAGTAACATATCCTCAGTTGGCACAAATTTCCTACAATCACTCCTTCCATGATTACTGAACAGTCGTACTAAACGACGACGAAGAAACACGAACGTTGTACCTATTAAATGAAAGTAGCGAGCGCCAATCATAACAAAGCTAAGTATTTATAAATCGTTGTTAGGGGATTCCCCTTGTTTGTTCGGATACACTAACACGCGATGGAGTTTTTGGCTTGGGCCAGTAGGACATTCCGAATTTCCGTAGATTATGCTACGGAAATGGTTTCGATGTCGTAGACCGTAGAATTTAAGTAATTCAAGCAAAATTTCCGTAGAACACGGCAATTTCCGTAGCAATTGCAACCCTGCCACTTGTACAAAGTACAACAAATAACCTAACAGATACCAGAACAAGTCTACAGGTGGTAGAGTGCGGAGAAGCAACTTACACGGGTAGGGATCCAACGTCTTACCTATTCTTGCCGCCATAATAACTGTGTCGTGTTCCGGTCCGGAGGCTAGGGTAGCCGATAGACTTGCACCATATGTTTAACAAGGTATTTTTATTTTAGTACTTGCCCTGTACTTGGGTTAACTTTCCATAAATTTTAAAGAAATGTTCCCCCCGTGTTGGTCCGGGCTCCTTTGTAGAATAGACCATCTGCCTTCCTGTGCCAGGCAGCTCGTAAAAGGCGAGCATAGGCTTGCCGTCACTAACACCGTGACATCTGACTAGTTGGTAGAGTTTTGCAGCGACTCACCCGGATTGGTACCACCGCCTTACCTATTCCTGCCGCCATAACGTCATGACGTGTTCCGGTTCGGAGGGTAAGGTAGCCGGTAAACTTACTTTTGCTCGAGGCCTAACATCCCGGCCTCTGGTTGGCAACGCACCATTACCACCTTTGGTGTCTCTAGGCGGCGGGAATTTCTTACCATCAGGAAATCCGTCTGCTTGTTTGCCTTCCAATGTCATAAAAAAAGAAAAAGAAAATGAAAGTGTTCATCCCAAACAGGGTTTGAACCTGTAACCTTTTGTCTCAAGCCGACGAATGCTCTAACCATTTGAGCTACTAAGGATTCAAGTCCCATGGCAAAATTTACCCGCGTTAACGGGTAAGAAATAAATTAAAAATATACCTAACATTCCTTGACCGCCTCGTTGGTCGAGTGGCTAGCGTACACGCCTAACTATATCGACCATCCGCAACGCTCCGGTTCCATTCCTGACGGGGGCAGGCATTTGTGTAATGAACATTTAGATATCTGCATTTCCGGGCCTGGGTGTTTATTAAATTTATTTTGGTATCTATTTAAGTATTTATTACATGTATGTATTACAATCGTTGACTAACACCCATAACACAAGCATAAAATTTACTTACTTTGGGGTTAGATTTAATTTGTATGATTTGTCCAGGGATATTTATTTATTTATTACTTATTTCGGCCACAGGACGCACCTGTAACATCTGCGGTATCTATAGGATTGTCTCTTACCATCAGGAGACCCGTGTGTTTGTTCGCTGACATATCACATAAAAAAATTAATGGCAATACAAGATACAAAATGTATTATCGAACGCACTTGTATAACTTCTAACAAGCCACGTCCACAGGAACCACCAGCTGGTGAGAAGGTCACTCAATTATGTTTGATAGACGTAATAATATTAAAACACTAGCGGACACGGCAGAGGTTGTTCTGTTATTTCTTTAATGTGATATTAGTAAAAAAAATGCGTCACCTTTATCACTTAGGGCCACTTGTACATTCTCAGGTTACGTTTAATTTTGAGTTAAACTGTCAAATATAAGGTGATTAAATCCTACTTAGACACTAACTCAATGTTAAATACTTAACCCGGGAACGTACAAGTGGCCCTTAGCGGTATGAAAAATAGATAGTAGCCGAAGCTTAGAATATGCATATAAAATTTGGTAAAAACCGGTAAGGCCGTTTCGGAGGAGTGCGGTAACTAACATTGTGACATTGTGAAAATGTATATATTTGATTGGTCTCAAAATTAAAGATAACTAATAGTGGCCATTCTTTAAATAAGTTTAAATTTTATAACTGACTTCCGAGGGTTTTTGAAATGGATAAATGCGTTCGAAATAAGAACTCTACCCCGGTAATGTATCTATATATCATTAATACGTGATGCCAAAACTTTTGACCCATTTTTACGAAAATTGCGCATGAGCATAAAATTTGGCACGACAGTATTTTTCAATAATAATGTCTATAAAGTACAATAAATCATTAAATCATTAATGATAACGATAAAAGATCACAGATAAAACACTAAAAAGTTTCTAAATAAAGTAGTTGGTCTTAAGAAATGAAGATGGCGTTCTTATCGACAACATATTAAAATTTATTATGGTCGAATTTCGACCATTGGGCGACCACTAGTATAAATAAAAATTAACCCCATTACGAATGGTCATCGCAACATGCTAGAACGGATCTCCCAATTTGGCTAATTTTTTTTGTGTTATGTGTTATGAGGATAAGATTCTTATGAACAGAAATAACCAGGAAAATTGGAAGAAAAATGGGAAAATCAGTGCCATTTTCCATACAAACAGTTAGTAGCTGTTATTCTCAAGCGATACAAAGTTCGCCGAGTCAGCTAGTGTAATAATATATTAACGTAAAGCAGGAAGGCAGATGGTCTATTCTGCAAAGGAGCCTAGACCAACACGGGGAAATATATTCCTAACCGGGTAAATTACTACAATCATTGTAAGTTGCTTTAACTGAATGAAACGAAATGAAGTATAACAATTACGTCAAGAATATATCAATAAACAAATCATACTATAGAGTCGAAAAATATATGGCCGACAAGGACGTTTGAAAATAGCTCCATAGTAGCATGGCTTCATTTTTCAATCAACGAACAAACAAAAGAATTCGCGGGCCGAATCCGGCGTTTCAGAGATTTTAATCCGGCTCGCCGAGCATTTTTTTTACCCAGCAGTTTTTGCAGCTGATTTCCTACCAGGCAGCTCGTAATAGGCGAGCGTAGGCTTACTGTAACAAAAACCGTGATATCGGACTAGGCACCATTGGTACCATCACCTTATCTATTCCTGCAGCCATAACGTCAGCGTTTGCCTTTGACGTGTTCCGGTTTGGAAGATAAGGTAGCCGGTAAACTTACTTTTGTTCGAGGCCTAACTTCCCGGCCTCAGGTTGGTAACGCACCTTTACCACCTGTGGCGGCAGTCTAGGCGGCGTTTATTTCTTACCATCAGGAAATCCGTTGCCATAAAAAAAGTATTTATTTGACTAAAATAAATACTTTTTTTATTATCGTTAATAATTTTTTTATTATTATCGTTACTATTATTTCATTTGAGAACAGTAAAACTTGGCAGCTAAAGTTTGAGATCGAAATGATTGATTTTGGAGAAAAAAAAATATGTCTAGAAATAAATTGTTGGCAAATTTGAAAAAACTTTAATCTTTAACCCAGTTTTTACTCCTAAACTATGGGTGACAAATGTTTTAATCGGTTAACATTATCAACTCACGACCGACATCTAAATGTGTAGACGTATTTTTATGCCCATATCCACGATGAAGTAGGCAAAAGCACAACCAGGTCACCCATGACTAGTCGAAGACAGCCCCACAATGAGATAAGTGGCAAGCCTATCGCCAACCAGATATATATCTAATGCCGAGAAACATTTATTTTTAATTAGAAAATAGGAAAAAAAAATTTCGTTATGTTGCCCGACCTGGGACTTCATTCAGGCAGTCCGACACCTTGACCGCTAGACCACCGAGGCGATTTACAGTGTAAATAAAGTAGTAAAGATGACTACTAGCTGTTTACCCGCAAGATCGTCAGCGACCGGCGCAGAAAAAATTTTCACAAAAGTCTGTTGGGTTGGTTTTTAATAAGAAAATAGCTCAAGATGGAATTTGGGTTAACAATTAAGAAATTCTTGTTAATATGAAATAAGTAACAACAGACTGATATTCGTATTTACTTAGAACTATTTATTCAACACTAGCTGTTACGCGCGTGGTTAAAGTTCATACAGAAACCTTTTTTGGTAAAAAAAAAAACTATCAAGTTATCCTTAACGCGTGAGCCAACAAATGTCATGGCAATCGGTTAAGTAAAAACAAATAAACACAAAGAGCCAACTTTCGCATTTATAGTATTAGTAGGATTAAGGATATGCTGTAATATAATGTAATTAAAACTGACGTCAGACTTTGCTGTGTCAGTTATAGAAAAAACTAGAGACTTAACATCCCAGTCCTCTTAGAGGATAGGCGCTAATTAAAAGTAAAGAAAGACACCGATCGTCTTACGTAAACTGAACAAAAGCGCGATCTATTTATGTACAGCGCCATCTGTGTTTAATTGAAACAACTAATTTATTTCAAAGTGACTATAAATTTATACTATCTGTTCCGACGAATTTAGTTCTTCCCGTTCAGTTTGTACGGAAAAAATTCAAATGTTGTTTTTCCTAGTTTCCTCACAGCTTTTCCGTTTTTCTTATCTTTTAAACCTTACCTGGACTTTAACAAATATTTTAAAACCAAAATTAGCCAAATCGGTTTAGCCGTTCCCGAGTGTTAGCGAGGCCAACGAACTTAAATAAAACATGAAAAATCATTCACTGAATATTTTTTCCTAATTTTAACTATTTTAATGAATCAGGCGTTACTTTGCGGAAATCCATTGTAACAGATGTAAAATAAGCCTTTATTTTGCTAATTTTAACTATTTAATCAGAAAAAACATCAGAGTTACCACAACATTTGTTTGTTAACCATTTTACAAATGCGTGGCACAGGTGAATTGGCGCCAAAAACGGTTCTTCTTAAAGGTGGAGCTAAAAGGGTGACTGGCTTACGCGGTATTTTCCTAGGTACTCTAAAATTGAATCTTTCCAAGGACAATCTATTTTATATATACCTAGTCTTGCCATAAATATTGTAATAAAGAAAAAAAATATTTTTTTAACTGCAAATAACATATATTACTTTTACAGTGTGTTAGTTTAATACATAAATATACAACAATTAAAAATATAAAAAGCTTATTCGAAGTGGTCTCCATTGGCTGCAATACAGTCCTTTAAACGTTGAGGCCAGTTATCAATAGAAGCACGCACTCTTTCCATGGGAAAATTCTTCACTGCCAATCGTATAGATTGTTTTAGGGACTCCAAATTATCATGGCGTTTAGAGCAAGCTGTACTCTCTAAAACTGACCATAAATCATAATCCAGCGGATTAAGATCGGGACTAGACGACGGCCAGTCTTCAGCTCTGATGAAGTCCGAAACGTTCGCTTCCAACCAAGACTGCGTGGACCGAGCTTTATGACCCGGCGCCGAGTCTTGCTGGAAGGACCATACTTGGTTATTGAACATGGTGATGTTAAGGGGCTTAACTACCTTCTCAAGAATGGTATCTTGATACACTTGTGCCGATGTTTTGATACCTTTTTCACAAAAATATGGCTCAGTCACTCCTTCATAGCTAACACCCCACCAAACCATCACTGAAGTTGGATAATGTCCACGTTGCACTCTGTCGACTAATTGGGAAGCTTCCTTAGAGCTTTGAGCATAAATACGGTCATTTTGTTTGTTAAAATGTTGCTCAATTGTAAAAATTTTCTCATCCGTAAACAAAATTTTTCTGTGACCTCCCTTTGCGTACCGCTTCAGTAATTGTTTCGATTTTACGACCCTATTCTTCTTTAAATTATCAGTTAAGAAATGACCAGAGCGTCTCTTATAGGCTGCAAGTCCTAAGTCATCTTTTAAAATACGCGACATGGTTCTAGGTGCTATCTTCATTTCCCGAGATAAAATCTTTTGCTTTCGGACAGGATTTCTTCGAATTCTTTCCCTTACTGCTTTGACCACCTTTTTCGTACGAACACTACGTGGACGGCCAGATCTTTTTCTGTCACAAACAGAGGAAGTCTCATTGTACCTATTAATAGCCCGGTACACAAACATTTTACTAAAACCAAGTGTATGGAGAGTTTTAAAAATTGCATTTGGCTCCATACCTACTTTGTGTAATGCAATCACAGCGATTCGGTTCTCTTTATCACCCCACTCCATTTTAATATCGCAAAATATTGTACAATGTATTGGCGCCAAAATGAGAAAACACAATGAACAATCGTATAAAAATGACAGATTCGAAATTCAAATGTAATATTTTTTTATTTTTAAGTGTAACAGTATTTATGGCCAGACTAAGTATACTAATACGTGATGCCAAAATTTTGGACCCCTTTTTACGAAAACTGCGCGGACGCAGGAGCATAAAATTTGGCAAACTTATAGGTTATGTGTAGGAGAAATGCATAACGCTAATATTTTTCAATAATAATGGTTATAAAGTCCATTAAATGAATAAATAAAACATTACCCACACTACCATGCATTTATTTGCAAACAAATATATTGATGATAACGATAAAAGATCACAGATGGCGCACTAACTATTCATAAAGTTTAGTAGTTGGTCTTGAGAAAAAAGCTATTAAAATTTACTATTATCGATTTTCGACCAACGGGCGACCAATAGTAATTGATTAATTACCAAAACAATCTACATCAAAAATCATATTTTATTTGTTTAACTTATTTTTATCTACATATATAAATACATTATAAATGAGAAACTTTGTAAGAGTGGATGAATATTTGTTACTCTTTCACTTAAAAACTTATTTAAGATTAAACTTTTCACGAATATAGTTTATACATCAGACACAAAGGTTTTATACAATGCATATAAAAATACACTTTAGCACGCGACCGAAGTCGTAAGTGGAAGCTTGCTTATTTAACTGCAAAACTAACTAACTTTTTTTATAAATGTTAAGAAAACAGTAGTAGTTATAAGGGTGCAGCGCTTGCGTAGTATATTATAAAATTATTTACATCAAGAGCAAACAAGGCCCTGTTAAAAGTATAAACACAAAGATAAGTGATTAACGGATGGATTCGCAGCTGACTGACACTTTTGTACTGTAGTAGATATTGCCTATCGTCAACCGGGCATACATCCAATCCCGAGCAACATTTTTTATTAGAAAATTGGAAAAACCAAATTTTCTTTTGTTACCCATTGAACCAGGGACCTCATGAAGTCAAGTCCAACACTTGGACCGATAGACCACAGAGGCGATAATAAATTTAAATGGAAAGTGTTCTGGCGTACCTACCTACCTTCTTAAAAAAATATTTTATACACATAATTTATAACAGACTAAAAAGAGGAGGTTGTCGATTCGAATGTTCGGTCTTTCGGTTTTTAAATAAAAATCGCTAAGCGGTTTCCGTAATACATACTTATAACTATGTAAGTCTAGGTAACCCCGCAAAATATATTTTTTAAATACAAAAATTGTTATGCGGTTTCCGAAATACATATTTATTATAATTATATAAAACTAGCCGACCCTGCAAAATGCGTACCGCTTCACATTAACAACTACTAACAGTTTGTATAAAAAAAACTATGTAAGTATTATTTCACTATATTTCTAGCAAGTTCCCCGGTGTTTCTTTTCATAAGAACTTTCTCTTGATGATAACTAAGACAACAAAAAAGAATTAGCGATATTGGACCATCCGTTCACGCGTAATGCGATGTGCAAAGGAAATAGATTTTCATTTTTTTTCAATAAGATAAGATACAATTTTAATTTTTCACTGAAAAAACTTGATTTGTGTCTGCTATTACGATCCGATCGAAATTTTATATCAATTTTACTAACAGATAAAGCTTTTGAAACCAGTAAATATATTTACGCAGAGACACAACCACGACAAGCCGAAGTTACTTAGTCCCACAAACCCCACCAAAGATGGTAAATCTACCCGCCAACCGGGCACTTATCTTATTCCAGACAAGATTTTTGTTAGATAAATGAAAAAAATCACAGATTCATGTTTGCCCGATCCGGGAATCGAACCCGGGACCTAGTAAAGCCGTGACCGACACAAGACCATTAGACCACAGAGACATTTTTAATATTAGCATGTATGTGGATAAAAATACAAAGAAACTCCGAAACATCTAACGGGAGAACCGTTTCTCCATCTTTATAAATCCCACGGGAACCATTACATATGATAGGGATAAGGGATCATTAACGGGTTACAACACCGTCGCTAATGAGATATTATGGTGATTCAATTAGTAAATTTATAAGTACCTAAATAAGTAAGTTTACTAATCTTCGACGTTATTTTTAGTTTTTGTTAGAAAATTAAAAATATACATTTTATATATTCTTTTATTGTCTGACCCGGGGATCGAACTCAGCACCTCCAGAGATCAAGTCCTACGTTGGACCGCTGAACCATAGAGGGCATCTGTATAAAGAAACGAAAGGTATAAGTGGTATATCACACTGCCACATTTATACTTAAAAACTCCGAACAAAGTAGTAGATCAAAAAAAAAATTCTGTAAGAGCTCAAATTGCTGTCAGATTAAAAACCTCTCCAATTATTTTATAAACTTCCTGGCAACAATATTAAGAATTTTACCCTTATGTAGGCACATAAACAAATTTTGATTTTGAAAGGATATTTATTTAATATGAAGAAACACGAAATACCCACCGCGGAGATTACTCAAATGCTCCGCATTTCAAGTTTCATAAAGACCTTTTATCCCGAGGGAACCGTAAAACAGGATAGGGATAAGGGATTATTAGCGGCGGCTTAGAACAAGGACGTTTATCAGACGTTGTAGTATTCAGGTTTAATAATAATCTAAAACAAATAAATTAAATAATTATTATTAAATAATTTATTTTTTATATCGAAAGCTATCATTTCCGCGAATTTTATCTGCAACTGATTTACCACATAACATTTAGACTATATAATAAAAAACATCAGATATATCACATATCATGGTCGACTCCTATATTTTTATGTACCTATGTTACTCGATTTATGTACATACATACACGTACAGATTTAAAAAACATATTTTTGTTTGAGAGAGCGAGACGGTCCTATTACTACGAAGTAGAGATCTTATGGTGGAATCTCAGGTTAATGTAATACTCAAAAATCGTGCCTTTAGAAGACTTAATATTGAAATCAAAAGCTGTTTTAACCGACTTCAAAAAAGGAGGAGGGTTTCAAATTGACATGTTCTTTGTATGTTTATTACGCGATTACTCGGCCAATAGCCAAACGATTTTCATGTTGCCATTCAGTGTCATTTGCTATATTTCGAAAAAAGGGCTATCAAATCGCCACGTGGTACTACCCAATGAAATTGAGTCGGTTTTTGCAGATTTATTGTTTTTATTTTTGAAATTTTACATTTGAAATTGATGTCTTTCCATATTTAAATTACGTAAGATATAATCACTTATTGCTATAAGGGAGTAACCTCGTAGCAATGGGTGTACCCAATGAAATTGAGTCGGTTTTTTGCAGATTTTTTGTTTTTTTTTTGAAATTTTAGATTTGAAATTAGTGTCGTTCTATATTTAAATTACGTAAGAGATAATCACCCATTACTGGTTACACATGTTTCGTGTGTGTAATAAAAACCCAAATTTGGCAGCTGTCTAGCTATACAAATGTATACCTAGACCAAAGCTATCATTAAAATGGCGACGGTTCGTCTGTTAGCGACTCGTGACCTCAAAACTACATGCCGTTATAAGTAAACAAACATTATTTTCAAGAATGCTGAAAGTATTCCTTGCAAAATTTGGTGAGACAAGATAAATAAATAAAATAAACAAATATTCTTGGACAACTCACACAAATTGAATCTAACCCCAAACTAAGCAAATTATATGCTTGTATTATGGGTGTTAGACAACTATACTAATACATAGAAATACTTAAATAGATATCAGAATAAATTTAATAAACACCCAGACCCAGAATTGCAGACATCTACATGTTCATCACACAAACGCCTGCCCGCGTCGGGAATCGAACACGAGCCTCCTGGTTAGTCGATTTCGTTAGACGTTTACGATAGCCACCCGACCAACGAGTCGTTTGGAGTATAATGTGATTTAAGCGCAGTAAAACTGCAAATAAGACCCCAATTATTTTATTTAGATTTGATCATTCTTTAGCATCTCAGTATCTTCACGCTTATATCACCGAAGAGATAAGCAGAGGCACAACCAGGGTACCCACGACTAGCCAAATACACTTAGTCCCATAATGTAAAATTGAAAAAATACAATTTTTCATTTTATATTGACCCATTATTAATAACACTAACTGGCCCGTTGAACTGGTGTGCAACTACACTTTTGATAATAAATTATGAAGTTACACACCAGATCAACGGGTGCGTAAGTTTTATAAGTAAGGGGTGAATGTTCATATTATATCTTTAATTACCAAACCACGAAACACATGACTTGGAAAAAAAAACGACAACGTTTGAAGCACATACTACAAACACAGAAGCAGATACTACAAACCACAAACTAATAAAAGAAATCGGACTACATGTTAATGCAAAGACAAAAATTCGAAGTGCACACATAACCGCGTTGCGGCGCCGCGCCACTAAAATCGTCGGTTTTGAGTTGCGGCGTCATAGACGTTTCTCTGCCATGGACCATCGTGAGAAACTTATTGCTTTTTTGTTATTAAAAAATATTACTAGTTTTTAAATAAACAGTGCCACTCCGCTACAATCGGCAGTCAACTTGACGCAACCGCTTGGTTATTTGTTTAGGTCCTAAAAACGATAAAAATATGTTTTTCTTACCTTATGCGCCGTTTTCTTAAGCATCTACAATCTCACAAAAATTTCGTTCCGAGTAAAATGTTCATAATTTTACAGTTTAGGTAATTAAAAATATATTAATAAGTGTTATTTTTAATTAACACGTTTATTAAATGGTATTATTAGATTAGATTTATTAAAATAATCATCTTTACACTGGAAAAATATAACTTTTTCTTAATGTCTTCTGTTCATTTATAATAGCACATACAGCTGTAACATTTTATGATATATAGAAAAGATGAAAAATATAATAAATAAGAAACTAATTGAGAAATAAAAATACAATCATTTGGCTCTCTACCAAATTCTTAAGCGGAGGATTAAGAAGTTCAATTTTTAAATCGCTTTCAAACAAGGGCGATTAGTAATGTTACAAAATAACCCGAAAACATTTGACTTTTTGTGATGGGGTGTTGAGGAGATTGACCTGTTTTTTAACATTGACCTAATTGTGTGCCCGTCATGGTGACGAGTTTTTGATTCAGCAAGGTTATAGAACGTCAATTTTTGGTCATGACCGTGGCTCGTGACTCAAAACAATGTCATTTGTTACGTCAATTACTAGAATCGAAAAATTCCATTGACCTTAGACAGGGCACAGACGAGGCAATTTATAATTTCCTAATATTTTTATTACTGGCACGTTGATCTGACATTCAACTTTTTTGTTAAATTTAAAATTTGAACATTTTAACTTTTTTTTAATAAAGTCAACAATTTACTTCCTGAATTGTCACGAAACTTTATTATGTATAAAGTTGTAGAAATCGCGAGGAAGCAACACATTGAACATAAAAAATACCACGCATTCCAAGTTGAAAGCAATTTTAAACTTTTTCAGTGATGACAGTACGAATGCCGAAGCAATACCTGCTTGCCTAAATAGAAGTACTGCCAACCAAAGAAAGTGGCAAGTTGGCAGCTAGACTGTTAGTCCATTTGTGTAGCAAATCTACTAGCTACTCTGCCTTATAAACTGCAACACAACTGTGGTGAATACCAACGTTATGGTGGCAGGAATATTTAAGGCAGTCGAGTCAATTTTGTGGGCTCCTCCAAACTTAAAAGCGGACCTCAAGAATGACATAATGACCATCAAGGACCACAAGAATGATATAATGACCATCAACATCGCGGTGGCAGTAAAATATAAGATAACGGTATCGTTCGCGACAAGTGGTTGCAAAATTTTACCTCCTAAGGTATTTTTAATTTTAGCCCTTTTCCTGTGCTTAAATTAATTTTTTTCAAATTTTAAAGGAAGAAATTCATTTAGTAGGTGCTCAGAACTATGTATATATAGGACATAACTACCCGTGTTAACGGTTCAGAAAGGAATTAAAAATTTTATCTCCTAATCTGGTAGATGTTATGGAATCTGTTTACTTAAATTCTTAGATTAATCTAATAGTCGATTCAACCCTTCTAATATTGTAAATGCATATGTAAGTTTGTTTGTTACATTTTCACGCAAAAACTAAAAGACCAATCGTCATGAAAGTTTGTACACATATCCTTGGAGATATTAAAAGTAATATAGGACACTTCTTAACGATTAAAACGCCAGCGAAACTGCGGGTAACAGATAGTCCTACTAACATTACAAAAGCGAAAATTTGTATGTATGTATGTATGTATGTATGTATGTATGTATGTATGTATGTATGTATGTATGTATGTATGTTTATTACACTGTTACGCTCGAATGGTTGAACAAATTTGTCTGAAATTTAGAACACAGATAAATTTGTGACCTGGATTGACATATAGGCTACTTTTAATCCTGATCGCAGAACGGGTTCCTGTGGAAATGCGGGCTAAGCCGCAGGCAACAGCTAGTATTCCGTAAAAATCAATCAATGCACAGATACAGATCTGTCACAAATTTGTAGAGTGTATACAGATAATTAATTCAAATTGACGTAAATTTTGACATTGACCTACATTTCTGACAATAACGAGTAAAGTTTTTGACAAAAGCAAGGTTAGTAGACGACAGTTTTTTGGTTATTTTATTTTTGACGACTGAATAAAGTTTTTTTTAATGTTTTTTTCATCTTTTTGAATTTTCTATGGCTTTTGTCATAAACATTGACCATTTATATTTTAACGTCAAAAAATGAACCTATAGTTGTTTGGTAGAATTAGTCCAATCCAATAACAATCGGAAGATGGAAACAAAGTTTCTTACAATGTTACCGTTTTTGAACCATAAAGAACGCCTTTTAGAAAAGCAAACGTTTGTGAAGACCAGGAAGCTACTCGTTTATTAACTACTTGAGGTTACACTCCTAGCTAAGACCTGATGTCATTTCCAAATGTCACTAACTTTTTCTAAATTACCGAATATTCTTTCAGAGACTCTGGTGATGTCACTTAACAAAATCAAAATGAAAGGGAGGCCAGTAAATTAGAGTGAGACAGCAATATTTGAATATGACATGCGTCGCTATTCAATATCTTTTTAGTGATGATCACTGGGTTAAATGTACATCAAATACCTATGACAGCTATTACGTTAGTATGTTATAATGACGTGATTGTTATTGGCTATTGACCGTCTCGTTGGTCGAATGGCTAGCATACACACGCTTAAGTACATCGATCAACCGAGAGGCGCGGGTTCGATTTCCGACAGGGGCAGGCATTTGTGTGATGAACATTTAGGTGTCTGCATTTCCGGGTCTGGGTGTTTATTAAACTTATTCCGGTATCTGTTTTAGTATTTCTATGTATTACAATCGTTGACTGATACCCATAACACTAGCATATATTTTAGTTCTTTGGGGTTAAATTCAATTTGTGTGACTTGTCCAGGGATATTTATTAATTATTTATCTCCATCTGCATTGTATTTCTGTTGGTCACAGGAGATAGCAAATATAAAACACGTCATTAGACAGCTATTTGATGTATAGTTTACCCAGTGATCATCACTAAAAAGATACTGAATAGTATCTAGGTCTTTGACTTGAGTGTAACTTCCAGTAGTAACATACCTTCACGGTGGAGTCATTCTTTAATATTTTACTTTTTTTCTAAACATGGTGTTCACGTTTAAGTCAAACTATGTAGTTTTAAAGTATAATTTTCAAATTCTACCCTAAGCAATATTGAAACACAAAAATTAATGGAGCAGCCATTTGTTTTTATGCGTTTTATTTTTATCCTACTAAATTCGTCCAGTCCACTTGAATCACGATGTATTTTCAATGACCTTGATTATCAAATAAAATATTCAACACCAGTGTATAACCGCGTGTACACCTGCGAAGCAATATACACTGTTGTATGTTTTCTTCTAATAAGTGTAACAAGGGCGTATAGGTACAGGCAAACAAACAAAAAGTCTGGATAACATTGTGTCGACCATGTTTTTTATCATATGAGTTTCTTAGATAAGTATCTTGTAGAGGTGAAGTAGTTATTTAAAACGAAATATAAATATCAAAAAAAGTTTTTCTTTAAAAATGTTTTGCAAATTTCCTAATAATATTTATTTGAAACTTCGAAATAACAGGGATTGAGGTAAATACTATTTTTTTGTGTACTTATCCTACTATCACTACATAATATAAAACAAAGTTACTTTCCGCTCTCTGTCCCTATGTATGCTTAGATCTTTTAAACTAAATAAAGGATTTTGATGCGGTCTAAACTATTTTTAGACAATTTATTCTGGTAGGTTTATATCCCACCAAAAACATAAATGTAAAAAAGGAGAGCCAAATTCAATACAAATATTATACTTGGCTGTGAAAATTATTAATTAAATTATGCTTGGTGTCCGCCGCAAAAAGAATGGAAATCTTAATGGGTGCCAAGTTCTATACAAAATCCAAATACTTATTTATAGGAACAAAATAACATTATGATCAAGTATGAAACTCTATTTCTTTGTTTTATCCGATAACTATAACAAATGCTGTTATTTCAAAACAAGAGATCTAATAGTAGGTTAGATTTAACTTGGCCAGTTTTCATTACATCAGTTATTTCATAACAATATTCAACATAATATATATTATAAAAACTGATAAAAACTTTAAACTGAGTGCTAGTCGTATCATCAGTGATCGAAATAGGTAGTTCCTATTTACCTAAACTTCGAAGAACAGAGACAAGAAACGGAGACTTCCTTAGGACTTAATTTTTTTAGGACATCTGTTCCGGAATTTAAGATAACACTTAAATATAATAAAAAATACGCTGTTCAGAATAAGTTATTAGTCTACATTTACTTAAAGTTTGAGACTACATAAAACATTTATAATTTATAACTTCATATTAATGTGGTTGTAACGGCGGTGTATGTTATATTATATTAAGTTATATCTAGTCGCTAACAGTTAGGTAAATATAGCCGAATAACTAATTCCAAACGTACTTAAGAGTTGTCCCGAAAAATAAATTAGTCCTTAGGAGGATTAATTTCTTTTTTGG
>NJDD01001845.1:250096-281889 GCA_002245505.1 Calephelis nemesis | reverse complement strand
CGTTTCTTGTCTCTGTTCTTCAAAGTTTATGCAAATAGGCACTGCCTATACCTATCACTGGTTATCATGTTTGCAATTTCTAAATTACAAAACGTATGACTTTGAAAAATATACGGGACAATTTGTTAAATACATTTATTATTTATTTATTGAAAATTTATGGACTATGGTTAACAATGGTGGACTTAATGCTACATGGAATTCTCTACCAGTCAACCTAAATTTATTTTAAAAAATAATTATTAATCTTATTCTACATAAAAAAGGTAATGAATGAAATCGAACTAGGCGTTAATGAATTATAGTCCAAATTACAATTGTACTTTTGTACCTCACCCACTGAGCGGGATAAAAAGTATATAAACAGCAAGATTTTTTTATCGCCAACCAAATTTTTTCTAGGCATAAAGTATCTATAAATAAGTCCATTTATGAAAATCTAGCATGTCAGAGCACTCAGCGCTTAGGTACGGTACTTTGTAGACAACTTTGCGATGTCATATCTTAATATTTTAGTATTGAGGGATACTAAAAAAAAACACGTATTTAATTATTTTCCCTTAACATCAACATATTAAAATTTGGATGGTGATTAAGAAGTCAGGGCGTATAACCTTCCTCAGAACATAAAGTACATATCTGACAAAATTTTGTTAAAATTGGTTCTGTAGATTTAATCGCTACTTGGCTTATTAATAAACAAGAACTATATTCCCAGGTTAAATCCGGTAGTCTTTATTACACTAAGATACAGACTATATTATCAACTGAATGTTACTCTTACTTTAATCTATTTTTATTAATACGATGGTATACGGTTTTAAATTAATTATTTGTACAGTTTCGTCGATTGCACTTGAGTAGTGAAGAGATGCTCAATTAGAAACAATCGAAATATTTAGAATACTGTAGCTGGTTACCGTCATGGTTTGGTAACTAATTTGATTAGATTTATCTTGACTAGCTGTACACTCGGCTTCGTTCGAGACTTTTGCAGTAAAATTAGTGAATCGACAAACTTTGAACGCCTTCTTCCACATTTATCATAGGGAATGCAACGCAGAATTGTTTGGTCTGATACCAGCAACTGAGTTTCATTTTCGGATATCGGGACAGAGATCTAAGATTTATGTTCATCACTTCAATGCATGGCGATCCTCTATCGTAGGTTTCGGAAAATATTTTTCCGTATTTTCACGCACACGCACGCATGGACGCACGCATCCACACACGTACGGACGCACACACACAAAAACTTTTCTTGTCGGTGAACAAAAAAAAATATAAATGTGGTGTCGTGGGACACCAGGGAGGAACGAAGTTTCTTCGGCTAATGTAGATTCGACACATTTCATGAGTATATACTATGCATTGCTGGGATGGAGTGAGGGAGAAAGAGAAAGGTATTACACACTACTCGCTTGTGTATACGACTGTCGCACCTGCGTACGTCTCATTTAACGGTTATATTCCACGGTCTTATCTTACGGTTCTTACTATCACATTTTTTTCAGTTCGGTCGCGTTGCAAAATCCTTATCTCCTCCAAGCCTGCCGTAAGGAACTTCGTTCCAATATAACATGTAATAAATTGTAATCTAAAGGTATCTTCTAGCAACCGCCTTATTATTTATTTTAATTAGTTATTTTATTAAATAAAACTTCTTTTCTATAACCTACATTATCACGAAAATTGTTGACTTATAGAAAACTAGTTGTTGCCCGCGGTGTTGCCCGCGTGGTCCCACAGTAACATTGTTTCGGGATAAAAAAACTATCCTATGTGTTAATCCAAGTTCCTGTCCACTATGTGTGTTCCAAGTTTCATGAAAATAGGTTTAGCAGTTTTTGCGTTAAGAAGTAACAAATAAACGTACAAACTTTCGCATTTATAATATTAATAGGATTTACTTCGTACGTTTATACACTTGGTCTAATATACAAATACACATTTTTTTTTATTGTTGGTTAATTGTCTCACACGAATAATAGATGGATTATCAGTTATCACGTACTTCGTAGCCGCAAGCCGAGCATCGAGGTTATTATCTGCCGCAGCCATATGGGATTAAACTCAAAGGTCACATCTGCAAAATTTGAGATTAAAGGGTCCTTTTCAAAAGAGGTAAAGGTAAAGAATAAGGTGCGACTCCGACTCGAGTGATTTATTACAACAAAATATGTCGCGATTTATCGATGCTCTATGCCATCTATGCAGTAACGTTACTTTTAACGTTACATTACTTTAACGTTACATTACTTTACGTTAACGTTACGTTGTAAAGTTAACGTAAAGTAATGTTATAGAAATTTTGACTTTCTTTTAACTTTACTTCCATGTTTATCCGTGAACGTGGAAAAATATAATTAGTATCTATATTTGAAAAGGCATAGCATGTATTTTAATAATAAAGTGTAATACAAAAAAAATATTAGTATAAAATAAGTATAAACATGTTTTTTTATAAGTATAGGTACTTATAAAATAATATGTCCTGATTGACTGATTTATCATCGATCACCGAGAAAAACCTATTAAAGCTGTTACAGCCATAGAATTTGGTGAATAGGGTTGTTTTATTGAGTCGACACCCACCAAAGTCGGTATTTCGGAAAATTCTACTCCTAAAAGAGTGAAATAGGGGTTGGAAGTTTGTATGGAAAAAATAAAAAATAAAATTTCATTTTTTAAGTTTGAAAAATGAAATTTTATTTTTGGGCTACTTATTAAAAGTACGTTGGTATCTACGTATTTAAGCGTTTCTGGAAATTCTAAAAAGAGGGGGTGAAATAGGGGTTCAAAATTTAAATAAAAGTCCTTATTAATGAGGTATACAAAGCAGAAGAATATTCTAAATTAATCAATAAACATAATTACTGCCTCTGTTGAAATAAAAGTATAAGTCTTAATTTTGTTGATCATCCCCTGGATTGAGAGGTTGACATTACTTGTACATCTTAATATAGCTGAATATAGTTCTTGTGTTCGTGTGTTCGTTCGTGTGTCAGTGAACAAAGACGTTTGTCCTCCAAGACGACTGGACCGATTTGGAAGAAGTTTTTGTGTGTGATTTTTTTTGTCGAGAATGGCTAAGATTCATATTTCTTTTTTACTTGTAAGTAGTCGTTGATTTTGGAATGTTTTACATAGGATCCGGCAGATGTAAGTAGTGTCAAAGAGAAAATAAAGCGTTGTAATAAAATACCAGTTTAAATAATAGGAAAAGTGACTGTATTGATCAATATCGTGATGTATGAAATAATAATACCACTAAGCATATCTAAGGCAATAACCATATTATGTGTCGTAATATTCTCATAGTTATTTTATAAGTCTCGACTTTATTATTCCATTGCATTATTCATGACTGACATCTGAACGACGCCTGCGTGACCGTCTACTGAACGCATAACGTTATAAAAAAACATTTGAAGAAACTACAGTACAAAGGGCGAGATTTCCAGTGATAGGTATTTCTACCAACTGGTCTATGAAAACGAGAGACTTATAATAATAAACACACTTGCACAATACTTAAAATGCTAGAGGTTTTTTAACCAAATACTAAAAGTAGAATTATTTAAACATATCTTAACTATTTTTTTTTTTATTATAATGGTATAGTTAAGGTTTTTGTCGAAATTTAAAGTGCTACGTTGACTTACATTCCCTGTGAACTCTGAAAAATCCTCGTTTGTGCCCGGTTCTTATATTCAAGAAATAAGTATTTTAATTTGAATGGTAGTTTTTTGTACCAATAGTAAACAAGCTAACTGCGGTCGTTCTTTATCGACTGTTATCTCGACAAATTTTGTGTAACTATGAGCAACGCATTGTCACTTTTAGGCAAATTACCAATGGTTATACTAACGGATTACGGTTTGTTGATTATAGGAACCGGACTTTTGTGGACACCGACGTTGTAAGAGGAATACTTGTGCGAAATTGAAACTAGAATAGAGTTGAAAATCTTTAACTTTACATAGACCATACAAGACGCACTTATGACGTGTCTTTTTAATATTAAAATTTACCACCGTATCAGTGTTTTGTCTTTTCAACCGACGAAAAAAGGAGGAGGAGGTTCTCAATTCGACCCGTATGTTTTTTGTATATATGTTACTCGATTATCCCGGTGTTTGTGGACGGATTTTCAAAATTGTTATTTTAATTGATTATACTCCCGCGGTGGTCCCATTATAGTTTGCACCAGGTGTACATTAGCATTCACGAGAAAACCACATTTGTTCCAAATTTAAAGTTGGTTTTTACAGTTACACTGCGTTTAATTATTTCCAAATTTAAACAAATTAAATAAAACGAAAAACAGTACATTTATCAGAAACTGTTATGAGAAGCATACTAACGTTTAAACTTAACTTCAATTTGATAGGTTGTTTATATGATGTAAGGTTTTTAAATTAAGTTACTGTAATTTTCACTTATCTAGATCCCATTTCATGACAGTTTTAGTAAAAAACAATTAGACATTTTTTAATCTCGTTGGCAATTGAGCTGTCCTTGAAAATAAAAGAGTCGAAAAAGAAATAAGTTATCAATTTCTTTTCAGAAACCAGAAAAGTTTACCGCAGGGATAAATACATTAGTTCAAATATTAGGTAGCGATTAAAGGCTTATCTGCCATAGCAATTTTGGCGAAAGATGATGGTTACGGGTTGAATTCCAGGCAGTGGTGAATTTTTCCTTTAAGAAAATTGTAAAAATTAATCCAAAGTATAGTTGAAGTGTTAAAATGATGTAATTTAAAAGTTTTCAAGCCCTAAAGATTTAGCATATTATGTACTTATGAGTATATAATACTTGAATTGTAGTCTTAGAGTTTGATTTTTTTAAACTATGAAATTAAATATTTTGTTGATTACGTTGGGGATAGAATTTTGAAATATCCTTCCTTGATGTCTTACGAATTTCCTTAACATATCGTTTTAGCAGTACTCAATAATTAATGTTAGATTTTATGCAAGTATGTTGAAGGAATAAAAAAAATCCAATTGTTTAGCAAAACATACCTAGCATGACTTCGAAGAAATTAAGATGGCGGGACATATCTAATCAAATTTGATATTTGGAAGACACTTCAGGTTAAATTAACTGATGAATTTATAACATTTTCCGCTATAAAACGACCGTAAAACCTTTTAAATAAAGCATTTTAGCCAGTTTATCGCTACTCTGAATCTAGATTTAACCTAAAAACAACCGACCTAATTTAGAAATAAAGTAAACTCAGTATTTTATAACAGTTAAAATTCATACTTACCTTTGATCAACAATTGCTAGATTAATATGTAAAAAATTAACGTCAATAATTTAATCTTTGTTAAATTATGCTGACGTTAGAAACTTATTAATTTCGTATTTTAACTGGCTAGGCTCGCAAATGTAGTAAGAAATTTGCGCATAGGACCAAACGACAAATGAGACAGCAAAAAAGAAAGATACAGTTTCCCATAATGAACTGTTTCCTTACTTGACACTTAGTTATATTAAATACTAGCGGCTCTTTACGTGATTCACTACGTATAAATTGAAATATTAAGAAAAAATATTGGACAACAGGAAAAGGCGGAATGTTGTTTTCAATCTAACGAGTCGTTGCTGGCAGAGTCCAGACAGGATGATTAATAGCAATACATAGTTAAATAATAAAACTATACCAATCATAAGTATAGTAATTATAGGAGTAGTTATAATATTCAACATCAAACTATATTGTCATATATTTAAGAAGTTGTAAGTAAACTGTTTTATAATAAGTGGGTACGTCATATTTCCTTGGTTTTAAATCGCACAACGTTCTGATTAAATAAAATATTTAGTTTGCCGCTTCTCTGTATCTAGATTTAACCTAATACTGAATGACCCAATTTAAAAGAAAAGTAAACTCAATATTTTATGGCGGAAATTTATTTCATAGATCCACTATTACTAGATTAAGCATTTTGATGAAAAAAATGTTAAAACTTACTTAACAAAAGCTTCAAAATCAGACTCAGGACCAAACATTTTTTTATGTTTTTAAAGAACGCGCATTTTTTATCATCATAAAATTTCTATACTTAATTATTAATTGAAAGTAGGATTATACTTACTTTAAATCAGGATAAAAATATATTCTGTCTTACTAATATTATAAATGCGAAAGTTTGTAAGGATGTGTGCATGATTGTTACTCTTTCACGCTCGAATCTCTGAACGGATGTGTCTGAAATTTGGAGGACAAATAGATTGTGACCTGAATTGACATATAGGTTACTTTTAATCCCGATCGATCGCACAACGGGTTCCTGCGAAAACGCGGGCGAAGTTGTAAGAATGGGTGGATATTTGTTACTCTTTCAAGTACAAACTACATAAAACTTTACATAAAACTTTACAGGACTCTAGTGTATACATTAGAATAACATACAAGCTATAATTTAAAAAAAAAAAGAAAATAATACGCGAGCACAACTGCGAGTGAGAGCTAGTAAAACATATTTTGTTATATTCATGTCATTCAGTCAGTTTTTATTCATATACATAAATATAAATAAATTTAATAATCATTTAAATTTAAATGAATATAAATTTTAGTTTATATATTGCTATAAATCATTATAGTTTAAGAATGGGAATTCATTTTATAGCTAGGTATATTTAACACCAACAATAAAATTAGTTATATTGTTATATAAAAAAATGAAAAATATTTATTTGCAGAAGATGAGTGTTAAAAATGAGTGTGAAAATTATTTAGGCATTAAAACATTTTTTACTAATTTGTGGTATGCATATGTGTTAATAGATATTTATCTGTATATATAAAAATCAATTGCAGTTCGTTAGTCTCCCTAAAACTCGAGAACGGCTGGACCGATTTGGCTCCTTTTGGTTTTGAATTATTTGTAGAAGTCCAGGGAAGGTTTGAAAGGTAAGAAATACGGAAAAACTGCGAGGAAACTAGGAAAACTAACTTAAAATTTTCCCATACAAATGGAGCGGGTGGAACAAAGTTCGCTGGGACAGCTAGTAAATTTAATAATTTTAAAAATTTTATTTCTATTTACAAAATTTTTCTTGTATTTTTATAGCGATAAATTATTAATACAACATTATTTTTAAATGTAAATATATTTAACCCTACTTACCTATATACGAGTATTTATTTTTATTATATTTTGTTTTAATTTACCTATCTTTATAACATTCTTTTTTCATTTATATAAGAGGAGGCAAACGAGCAATCACCTCCGCAAACGGACATCCGCAACACCAGGAGTTTCACAGATGCGTTGCCGACCTTTAAGGAATGAGTAGGTACGCTCCTTCCCTAAGTCAAGTCCATAGTGTTTAAACTCAAATCGTTGTTTTTTAACTTGAGACAATGTACATATATAAATAATACAGTCAGTGCCAGGATGAGATGTTCTCATCGCTCCTAGAGAGCAATCAAGTCAAGTAAACACATACTTAGATTATTTCAGTGACATTACTATTACAGAAATAAGTTAGCCATAACTAGGTGGTATAGTGCTGAATCTTAGCTTACCCGCTACTACAGCCTTTTCTTATCCTGCTACTATAGAATCAGTTCTCGCCATTATCGCATTCTGTACTATAGGGTGGCATGTTGGTACACTTGCACACGTGATTGCTCAGACGTATGTATTTTGTTACAAAATTTTATTTCAAAATATTCCAAGTTTATATTTAAGAAAATCACTGCAAATATTTCAGACTAAATCTAGTGGCGAACGTTAATCGTGGAAAAGCAACTTTAAAAATACAAACTAACAAGTTGCTTTGAAAACTCACAATTACCGGGACACTTTCTAGCTCTACAAATAACGCTTTTAAATTGTAGTTTAAAATTTTATAAATAAGGTAAAATTGCTGGTGTCTTGTCCGTACCCCTGAAGAGGTCGTCAAAGGCACAACTAGGGCTCCCACAATTAGCCAAACGTTAACGACAGCACTCAGAGACGACAATTATTTTTAATCTGTTATTAAGTCAACATTTTCTGTACAAAATTTTGACGTCCTAATGATAGATGAAATGTTATTTGAGGGTTCTGAGCGTGACCGTTAGAAAATATACATTATCAATTTCGTAATAACTACTGTGTCCCTAGTGTCTTCGGCTAGACGTGGGTGCCCTTGGTTGTGCCTCCGTTAATACCGGTGGGCGTGAAGATACCTACATACCTGTCAAATTTCGTTCCAACCGGTTCAGTTGATTGGGCGTAAATCACGGTAATGATAAAGATGGACGAAAATAGTAAAAATGTGCTCTGCTGCCCATTATAAATCTCTCGGGTCTTTTTTTAATTTGTTGAAGCACATGATACACACTTCTAAAGTATCTTCACGCCCATATCCCCGTAGAGTTAGGCAGAGGTAAAACCAGGGCATCCACGACTAGCCGAAGATACTAAGTCCCACAATGTGATAGGTGGCAAGCCTATCGCCAACCGGGCACATATCCGTTCCCGAGCAACATTTTTTAATAGAAGATTGGAAAATCCAATTTTTTTCTTTTTTTTGCCCGACCCGGGATTCGAACCCGAGACCTCATGCAGTCAAGTCCAACACCTGATCCTCTAGACCACAGAGGCGACAACACACACAACAACACACTTCTTTAGTTTTATTATATGTTTAGGTTTATGGATATGATGGTATCAGCAAAAGCTGCAGTATTTTTTATACAATTGGTTCGTAACAAGCTACGTAGCAGTGAGCTACGCCGTAGCTAATTTATAAAATGTTTATAGTTTCCATTGTTAGTAAGTACTTAGTTAAATACTGTTACTTAAAAACTTGAAGTATTTATTTTGTTTATGTTCTACATTTCTGGTTGAAGAAATTTGTGTCATCTTGAACTTGCACAGGCGTGGTTTTTTTACGTCACATGACTAAGAGAATCGCCTCTTTGGTCAAGCGGTCCGGCATTGGATTTGACTTCTTGAGGTCCCGGGTTCGGTATCAAGGTCGGGCAGCAAAAAAAATGAAATGTGCATTTTTGGTTCGCTAATAAAAATAAAGTTGCCCGGGATTGGCTATATGCCCGGTTGAGGATAGGGGTCACATTGTGGGATTTAGTGTCGGTTAATAGTGCGTGCTCTGGTTGTGCCTCTGCCTACTGATTCTGGGATATGGGCGTAAGGATACATGTCTGAGAACAGATTGGTTATTCAAGTAAATTTTCCAATATCAGGTGAATCATTCAAAAGCGTCAAGTGAAAAGTCTGAGAAAATAAATTTAACATTACACATTTTAAAACAAAGGAATTCATCATTGGCTTTATAATCCAAGTCAAATAACTTATCATAAATCTAGTAGCAAACATTGATTGAAGGACAGCGGCTCCACAAAGAATACTTGTGATTAATGGATCTCAAAGTTCCCAATTTGGGACACTTCGGAATTGTCTTCAATTATATCTTAATTGATTTTGGTTAACTCAATTTATTGCAGAAAGAAAAATAAATCATTTGGGTATGTGTTAGAAAGTTAATAATATTTATTTTTAAAGTTACACTTCTTTTGGCGCGTTAGGAAAAAATGATGAGGGTAAATTTTTACGACGCGCGCGCACACAGTCACGAAAAACCGACATGATGAAGTTAGCTATAGATAACATTTTGGTTTTTTGTGATATTTTTATTAAATACTAGCTGCTCCGGCGAACTTCGTTCCACTCATTCAGTTTGTATGGGAAAAATTAAATAAATAGTTATTTTTCCCATTTTCCCTGCAACTTTCCGGGTTTTTCTGTTCGTAAAAACCTTTTCCTGATCATAAGTAACACAATAAAAAAAGAATTAGCCAAATCGGTCCCGTCGTTCGGAAGTTATGCGCTTACCAACACATTTTGCGATTCATTTTTATATTATAGATTAAATAAACTTTATTTAACTAAATAATGTATTATAATAAAACTTTTAATGTATTAAATACCTTTTTTCTATGGTTAGTGTCATTTTGTCTACAAATGTAAAATAAGGCAAAAGATAAATTTTTTAAAAAGATTTTTATTTATTTATTTATTTAATTCTTTATTGTACACAATTTATGACTTAAAATATGGACAGTGATAAACAGAAATGCACAAAAGGTGGGCTTATCTCTAGGTCTACAGATTTCTTCCAGCCAACCCTAAAATATAGAATCTGTGATGAAACAGTAGGAGGCATCATGCACAATAAATAAATAACCTAAACATAGAAACAATATAAAAAAAAACCTCAATAATGACATACTTTAAAACAATATAACTAATATTAATAAGAAACCTGATAATCACAAATCGTTATGCAAGTGTCAAGTAATACTCTTTCAACCGTTTTTTGAAGATGGGCAGGGAAGTGCTATCTTATTACACCGAAGAAGTATAACTTCTAACGCGTGTACATAAGTACACACACAAGTTTTTTACTACATTGTAGTGTGCACTTTTTGTGTTATGTATGGAAACAGACGGATTTTTAAGATCGGACATACACGGCACTTAAAGACCGCCACGTTGGTTGAGGGATTAGAGTACACGCCTAACTACATTGACCAACCGCCAGGCTCGAGTTTAATTCCCAACGGGTCTAACATTGCTGTGATAGAGATTTAGTTGTACGTACATATTTCCGCGTTTGGGTGTTTATTTAATTTATACTGGTATCTATTTAAATATTTCTATGTATTAGTTTCGTAGGCACTAGCATGTAAAAGACATGATGGAGACATAATATGATTTACTTACTTAAAAATTTAGATTATATTTGTGTAACTTGTATAGGTATCCCTATATACTATTATCTATAATATAAAAATGAATTGCTAAATGTGTTGGTAAGCGCATAATTTCCGAGCGACTGAACAGATTTGGATAATTCTTTCTTTGTTGTGTTAGTTATTATCAGAAGAAGGTTCTTATGAAGAGAAAAACCGGTAAAATTGCTAGGAAAATGGGAAGAACAATACTTGATTTTCCCCATATAAACTGAAGGGGTGGAACGAAGTTCGCCGGGACAGCTAGTTTAACTTAAAAATTATGAGTACCTTCAATAAGCAAATTCTTGTGTAAACTTTGACATAGACATGTACCTTGATGCCAAATCCCTTGCGGGTTAAACAAAAAGTATCAAGTGCCAATCGGAGATGACTGATAATTAATTCATTGAACATAAACACGTACCTTCACGCCAATTCCCTTGCGGGTTATATTGGTGACGTCATGACTCGTACGTACTAGCTTGACAACAAGTAAAGTGTTAACGCGGACTACTTTAAATAAATGTTCATAAAAGTAAATATTACAATATGGCAATTCATGTGTAAAATGCACTATAATTTTAGCCATTATTCCCTAATATTAAGATTTGGCCGATCTTTTGGAAGTAACCCTGTATAATGTATGTAAATATGTGGTTTTTAACTTGGGGAGTTTCCAGAGAAAGAGAGTGATTTTTTTCACCGACATTGCTATTATTATAGGGTCATTCGATTGTATACTACCTCCTCCACATTCATTGCTCTCTCAATCTATAAATGTATTATTATTTACCTTAAAAAACTATAAGTACCGTTAACAAGGAAATTCTTGTGTAAACTTTTAAAACATGCCTTGCGTGGTAAGCAAAAAATATCGAGTGCCAGGAGGAGATGACTGATATTTAATTCATCGAAAATATCATGCCTCGTACGTAAAGTGCAGGTTTCACCTGTTTGTTTCAATTTGGGTAAGAGATTTTTTTCAAAAGTATTAAATTGGTCATATCAATGAATGATCTATACAGTTTAAAGCGGTTTTTGTTAAGAAACCACTCCCATAAACACAACTTTAAATATAACTATCAAACAAAATTCCATTATGAATGTGTGTGCATACAAATTACAAAGTCCTCGACCGTGTCATCACAATCGAGGAGTATGTTTAGTAAATATTACAATTTGTCAATTCATGTTTAAAACGCACTATAAGTAATTTCAGCCTTAACTACCTCATATTAAAGTTTGGCCTGTCTTTTTAAAGTAACCCTGTATAAGGTATATAAACATGTGATTTTTAGCTTGTAATATCAACGGGAGTTTTTAGAGTAAGAGAGTGATTTATTATCGACAATATATATCGATATTATTATATATTATCGACATTGCTATTATTATGGGACTATTGGATTGTGAACTCCTCCTCCTCATTCATTGTTCTTTTAATACAAAGACGCGGATTTCAAAGACTCTTGACACCACCCTTGGATAACTATCCAGCGATTACAACATACAATATCAGCGGTTTCCTTTGGTGCAAACACCAATTCATATTAAGAATAACATTTGACAAACATAAGTAAACTAATATTTACATAGACGTCACAGAGTATCACAAGTTTATAATTAGAATGCTGAAGAGTAGCAGCTAGCGAAGACAATTATACAACGCAATAACTACTCTATTTATACTGACCGGTCAGACGGTCATTCATCCGCGGATTAGATTCTAGAATTTTTCACACTAAAGGAAGTTGTTATAAGAAATAATATTTTCTGCGTCTGTATGTTACTAAATAGAATATAATTTAAATTGAAAATCGTTTATTTCTACGGGTCTGTATAGGCGGGTCTATATAATTCGAAAAGCTAGCACTAGATCGAAACGCCACCTTTTTTCCTTTTTTTTAATACAGTTATATTAATACGAGAGTTTCATTTGAGAAGCAATTTCTTTATATCACCTAGATCGTCATCTAGATATTCTACAATCTTATAATAACCTTTTTACATAATTTAGATTTAATGTATTTTTTAATTTATTTAAATAGTGACCTTAAGTTCGATTCCTGATGGGGCAGACTTTTGTGTGACGTATCGGTGTCTATTCCCGGATCAGCCTATTTAATTATATTAGAATGTATTTTGGTATATCTTGTATGTAAAATGCAAACCAACATAACAGAAGTGTCTTGTAATTAATAATAAATACTTCATTGCATAAATTTTCATAAAAGAACCATCAACATCATATCTGTATTGGGTAAACAATCGCGTAACAAATATGTATACAAAAAACATATGATCAAATTGGTAACCTCCTTTTTGGAGTCGGTTAAAACAATACTTTTTCGCTTTCCATTTATTTATTACCGACTACTACGTTGTACCGCAGGACGAAGAGAGGTTTATGTTAAGCCTTTGAATCTGGATTTCCCTTATCTCTGAACTCTGTAAGCCCGTAATTTTACTTTTGCTACAAATAAACAAGCTTTGACCAATCCAGTCTGCCAAATGAATGTAGAAGCTTTCTTCTCATGTGTAATATTTTGATTGTAGACTAGGTATCTCACACTTTTATTTTTTTTATGATATTGGAAGGCAAACAAGCAGACGGATTTCCTGATGGTAAGAAATTCCCGACGCCTAGAGACACCAAAGGTGGTAATGGTGTATTGCCAACCTGAGGCCGGGATGTTAGGCCACGAGCAAAAGTAAGTTTACCGGCTACCTTAGCTTTCGGAACACGTCATGACGTTATGGCGGCAGGAATAGGTAAGGCAGTGGTACCAATCCGGGTGAGTCGCTGCGAAACTCTACCACCTAGTTAGGTGACACGGTGTTAGTGACGGTAAGCTTACGCTCGCCTTTTACGAGCTGCCTGGCAGGAAGGCAGATGGTCTATTCTTCTAACGAGTCCGGATCAACACGGGCAACAAAATTATAAAAATAAAAATGTTCAATTACTTCGACAAAACCTGTACATAATGCTGCTAAGAACCATCCTAATCAAGTCAACTTTTAAATTAAAAAAAACAAATTGAAGTCGGTCCATTCTTTTGAGAGTTGTGACGCCACGGACAGACACACACAGACACGTTAAACTTATAGCATCTCTCTTTAACCGTTGGGCTAACTGCGATTATCTCTTATCATCACAGAATCTGCAAGTCTTTATCGTTGTCTATTGCAATAAAACAAAATGTCAACTAGTTTTTCATATCACATCTGATATAAGAACTAGAATCGATGATGAAGAACGGATGAAATCTCATCGCGTATAGACACACCAGATTGTATCTTGGCATTGTCAAAATTAGGCTGGAATATTTCTTCTTCTTCTTCTTCCTACTTCCCAAATTCGTAAGTTTATAATATGCCCTATCCTACAAAATAAAAGAGGTCAATGGTATAAAGTAACTTTCTGGTGAAATAATCGTGAGAATTAAGTACTTGTTAAAAGAAATAAGAAGTACATATTTTTTATTTAAGTTGATACAAATTAAATACTCATATTTGTATTTTAATTTAAAAAAGTAAGAATTCAAGTTTTGTGATTTTTTTCTGTTCGAACAATATTCAATTTAGTATAACACGAATTAAAAAAATTAATAATCCCCGAAATAGCTCATGAAATGTAGCTAAGAACAATCGAAACATAAAAATTGGTAATATTTCCTTCAAGTTTTGTGGTACAGACAAACACTCTTATAACACCCTTTTTTTTTGTCAAGGCCAAAACAGAAAAACCTGTTAAAATAAAACAAAAATGTCAAAAGAAATTACTATAAAAAATAATTAAGAATTGCGTCCAAGAGCACATATTTCATTAAAAAGCTCTCGACTCACAAAGCTTTGTTTTCATATTTCACGAAAGCTTTGTTTCAAATGAAACGGTAATTACAACGAGCCCTGCATCAATATTTCAGACGAAACATTTATGAAGGGAAATTCCAGCGCCATATTAAATACGCAATTTCTGAACAGGTGGTAGCCCTGTGTCACATAACATTGAGTGTTGTGTTTTTTTGTGTTAAACATTATAGTAACATAGAGCTCTGTGTCACGTAACATATTTTAATGTTATTTGACACAGGTAACCTGTACAAATATTTCAATGATTTGAGGTATTAAATTACATATAATTCTTCCCAAGTAACCAAAGAATACTACTCAACTAAATTAATCTGGCAAAAAGTATTTTAACATTAATATTTTTTTATTTAAGATTAATGTAACTAAATTGTAATTCCTGCTTATTGCAAGATAAGGTGACTTTCGTGTTTGTCCTGGCTCCTTTGCAGAATAGATCATCTGCATGCCAGGCAACTCGTAAAAAGCGAGAGGCTTACCTTCAATAGAACCGTGACGTCTGACTAGATGGTACAGTTCCGCAGCGACTTGCCCTGATTGGTATCACTTACTTACCTGTTTCTGACACCATAACGTCAGTGCTTGCCGTTGACGTGTTCTAGTTCTTAGGATAAGGTAGCTGGTAAACTTACTTTTGCTCGAGCTAACATCCTGGCCTCAGTTTGAGAACGCACCATAACTTACCACCTTTGGTGTCTTTAGGCGGCGTAATCTTCTTACCATCATAAAATCCATCTGCTTGTTTACCAATACCAATACCATAAAATAAAAAAATAAAAACGAAGGTTATGTTTTTCGAGCGGTCTATGAAAATCCTTTTTTAACGCATATCATTTAAACCGATCGACAGATGTCATTAGAGTAAGATTTTGAAATAGTTCAAGCAGCTTCCTGTGCCACGTCATATTTTATTCATAATAAATAATAAAAAAATATTTTAACCCACTGTCAGGCAATAATTGCGTCAATCTGTATATATATTATGTAAAACCTGTTTAGTTTCTACCCTATTAAGTTCCGAACGGGTGGTACCCCAGAACTCTGTGCAAAATAACACTTTATTAGGCTGATTTATAGCACAGACATATTATGGCAACATTTCTCTTTTTCATATTGGAGGTAAAACAGTGCATTTCCACATTTACATATTAAAGATTAACAAAAACAGTTGTTTATTTGACGTTGGCACAATATATGCTCTATGTTTTATGACGTTGGCTTTTCTTCCGGGGTGCTTGAGATGCGTCATATGCCTCAGTTGCATTTTTTTTTTTAATAGAGTTGGTAAATTCGTAAATTTTAATGTTATTTTGAATTGTCATTTTTCTGTGATAGGATTTCTTTGGTAAATTTCACTATAAAATTTGTTGATATATATGTATAGTAGTATATATATAGTTTTCAGATAGATGAAATTTGAAAATTATAATTAAAAAACGTACGAAAATTATTTTAAAAATTGGTAAGTATGATATGTTTATTCAAGCGAACACCTTTTCGTTCAAAAAATAGTTTTCTTTCTTGGTCTAGGTACACAAAAATACTTACAGGTTCCCAATATATTAACCGCTTATTAAAAAAATGTGTTAGGTATTATTATATACTTCACACCTAAAGACGTATGATTTCTTTAAGGTTTGGACTTCATATTGGTCCGTTATATTCGAATTCAATTATACCCTTGAGTCTTCAGACTTTTGATAATCAGATTAAAATGACTAAAATTTTGTTGACTAAAAAAAACATATAAACCCACAAACATTCCAAAAAAGATGTTTGGATGTCAGAAGCTTTTAAGTGACCCATCCCAATTGTTCTTTGAATACCTGTATATGTGTAATGTACAATCAGCTGTTTCAAATTTCTTCACATTTTTATAATAAGTGTATGTAGAGATTAAGAGACATTACAGTTTTGATATAAAATCAGATAATATATTTTAGATAAATATGATTAATATAGAAATTTATATTAAGGTAGATATACACGTATATACTTTTGATAGATTGCACTACACTAGTACACAAATGTAAAAACAGCAATGTACTTACCCGAGTGTCGTCATGGTGACTATGGTGTACCAAAACGCAGCCGGGATCGATGTGAAGTTGGTATCCTGTTCGTTCTTCTCAGCATAAAACATAACAGTGGCGAATATAATTATGGCCATCGCCAGCGAGAAAACCAGAAAACCCAGTTCACTCGCGCATGACTTCAATGTGTACCCCAGAATACGTAGCCCTTGCGAGTGTCGGGAGAACTTGAAGATACGGAACACTCTAAACACTCTCAAGGTTACGAATGCGCCAGAAACATCATCATTATCTGTGATTCCCAATCCAATGTAATACGGCAGGATTGCCACCACATCTATGATGGACATGACAGATCTTACAAACTTACAGCGGTCCGGCGCTGCGAATAATCGTAGTAAGTATTCCGCGGTGAATATCATGACACAAGCAGTATCCAAGCAGAAGAATACAATTTTGTACCTCTCCCCACAAGGCAGAGTACCAGCACGACCTGGTCTGTGCCCACACGGGACTGTCTCAACCACATTAGCCATCACAGAAACGGCAATAAAAAATCCAGTCACATAGTAAAATACTAGAGCAGCAGTAGACGTGTGGGGGTTCTCGAACGCTCGCCACATCTTTTGCCGCAAATCTGTCAGCTGAGGCAAACTCTGGTCCCCGGCTTCGCTGAGCTTGTCGTCCATAAGACGCTCAGCATTCTCCCGCTTCCTATCCCTGTAATCCTCATAACAACAATCACCTATCACATCGGGGAGGATCCCAAAAAACGCCAGCTCCTCATCATACCCAGTCAAACATTCATGTTTTGGGTAATGCAGCTTCCCTGTTCTATAATAATTGAGTATATGTCTAAATATATCTGGGTCTCTATCGAAGAAGTATTCCCTGCTGTCTTCATCATAAAAGAATTCTCTTTCTGAGGATCCAAGGAGGGAATCTGGGTATTTTTCAAGCGTATTTCTCCAGGTTTCAAAACGTCGTCCGGAGACATTGATAAGGAGTTTCTCGTCTTCTGCACGTCTTCGGTCTTTTGGGACTGGGGGTGGGGGTAGTGGATGTGTGGCAATGGGAACCCATCCGATAGCGGCGGCGCGCGCGAACGGCAGCCATGCGGCGACGGACGCCATGGCGTGTATTCGGCGCCACCGTCGCCGCTCTACTGAAATCTCTGACACCCCCCTCGTCGCGCTATTTCGGTCAGACCGCCCAGATGGATTGGGTGTTACCAGGTCGTTAGTAAAAATAGCCCAAGTCGATATGCATTTACAATGTAGCACGTTGATTGATTTTTAATCAGAATATCGGAGATAACCGGTAAAGCATCTGTTATATGGTTGCATAATATTTTTCAAGGTTTACAATACACCTTTTTCATTCCTTTTTTTTTACTTTTTAAGCTTATTATAAACGGTAAGACCGGCTTTAATATCCTTGCATATGTCCAATCTCTGGGGTGGCCCTTTTCGCGCTAAGCAAAGAATGTTGAACATTTAAAAATATAAATATTTTTGTTAATAATATTTATAGCCCTAATATAATACTTCTGGGTAAAACTATTTTACCTTAGAATTGATATAGTGTTTCAGAGTCTCGTCAGAATAGTATGATGGTATTTTTGCATAAATTTATGACAATGTAGGTACTACCTTATTTATTTATTTAGAATTTTTGAAAATATCTCAGTTTTGAAGGCAAAAATACAAAAATGTGTATTTGTAATATATTTTCGTATCCTTTAAAAGTAGTGAGTCAACTTGATTACGATTTAAATAAGGGTAAGGATTCAACAAATTTATTTATTTTTTATCAAAATCAGACATACTCGTAAAAGGTAAGTCTGCGTTTTCAATGTAAAGTTAAAGAAATAGCTTACAATAAATTTGTTGTATTTCATAATACTTTACTAAAACTTATTTATTAAAGTGTTAAGGAAATGAAGAACTCAATATTTACCCGCAAACAAAGCAGTTCTTTTCACAACTCGCAACCCTAATCCGGGAAAAACATCATCACGCGTGCGCGGCCCGTGACGTCACATACTAATAAATTGATTTTCATCCATCCATCTCACTTTCACCTTGACTCTCCTCCATATTTTCATCCCCCTTGCACACCTATGCTGACCTTTTGTGCTTGCATTTAAGGGAGTTTTTTTAAAAGGCTTTTGTCTTCGTGAGTGAAAAAACTTAAAGCCTAAGGCTCTTGCTTCTTAAATGAGTTTCTCTTTTCTTTGGACGTTTATAACGCCGAAAATAGGTCGGCGGTAAACGGGTTAACGTTTCATATGCACATTGATTGACTCTAACACTTTAGATAGATATACAAAAGCTAGTGTGAGATAGGTCATAGTTTTCTCAATAAGCATTTATAGGGTTGATAGGGTTGTCAGGTTGTAATTTATTACATTTAACACTAAACTTTAACGTAAATCAACCGACTTACGGAGGGATCCATTATAAGATAATTTCCAGGATGGCGTGTTTAATTTGAAATATAAATAAATATACATATACTAACAATTTGCCACAGGAAAAGTTTAAAAATGTACGGAGATGAAATGGTGATAATTTTTGAAATGTATGTATGGAAATTGCCAAATATAGATTTTTCAAAATGATTGACTTCAACCACCAAATAATTCAACTAGTTTAGTACTAGGCTAGTCTATGATCTGGACAATAATCTTTTATTTCGTTATTACTCAGTTGATTCTCATGGCATCACCATTGTAAAATAATTAAATATCTCAACGTTCACAATTTATGAAATAGTAAAACAAAAAATACAAAATACAGTAAAATATGTAATAGAACTTTAAAATTTAGTTTCGGTCGTAGACAGTAGTAAATTAAATTCAAAATTCAGCAAGATTATGATTTAACTTTGTAAAAATCAGGGATAAGTACTAAGCAAACAATATAAAGTCTTAACAATGAAGACGTTAGGCAACAATTTTTACTAAATAATATTTTTGACATAAAAATAAGTTTTAAAAAATACCCATACGGATACTTTTTTATCCATACTGATTAAACAATATCTTACAAATGCAGATCGTATTGGGAGTCGAACCTGAACTTCGTCGATGACGTCACTTATTATGTATGCAAAGGCGAAATGAAAGCGCTACGAAAAAACTGTGTTACGCTCGCTGAGTGCATTTGTAGCAGTGAGATTCGGGAAAAAATGGAAATTGAAAAAAGTGGTCCGTTGGTTCGGAAATTGGGAAGAATGACAGGCGAAAGATTGACAACATTACAATACGTATCTAGATGTATATTGGTACCAGGGGTAATCTAGGTTGACATTCCACTATTAAATTGATCGGATTTTATAAACTACTAGCTGACTTGGCGAACTTCGTACCGCCTTAGCGTAGCAATGATAGAAGAATAGTAGAAACTACTTTATTTTGTATAGCTGACCTATCTTACGTATGAGTACCTACCTATTCAATTTGAACTGCAAAATTAAATATATATTTTTCAATATTTCTAAAAGATTTTCTTAATTTTTTTTTCCTTAAGAACCTTCACCTAATAATGACAAATACAACAAAAAAAGAATTAGTGAAATCGGTCCAGCCATTCATGCGTGATGCCGTGACCAAGAAAAACAGGTTTCATTTTCATATATATAGATGGTGTTAAGAGTCCGTGAATCCAGCATGTTTGTATGAAAGAGTAATTGGTGTTGGTCCGGGCTCGTTAGCAGAATAGACCTTCCTGCCAGGCAGCTTATAACAGGCGAGCATAGGCTTACCGTCACTAGCTCCTGACTTCAGACTAGGTGGAAGAGTTTCCACCATTCCAACATTCTATTGGTACCACTTACCTATTCCTTACCTATTCCTGCTGCCATAACGTAAGTGCTTGCCGATGACGTGTTTTGGTTAGGAGGGTAAGGTAACCGATCAACTTACTTTTGCTGGTGGCCTAACATCCCGGCTCTAGCTTGGCAATCCACCATTACGACTTTTAGTGTCTCTAGCCGGCCTGAACTTCTTACCATCAGGAAATCCGTCTGCTTCTTTGCCTTCCCATATCACAAAAAAAATGTGGAGAAAGCTAATATCATAACAACATAAGAATAAGCAAAATTGTTACAGTTAAATTAGAAAATGAAAACCAATCAAAGAATCATGAAAAAATAAAATCAAAATTCTTAAGCAAAATCGGTGGACTCCTTACTCAAGCTCAGTGAGATTTGGCACCAACGAGGAAATACATGACACACGCATTCATTCATGAATACTTCAGTTGTGAACTATCACTTAGACAAATTATAAAAAATGCCACCAAATTTGACTAATTTTACTCAATTCGTTCACGAAATACAATGCTTACGAAAAACTGCCACCATCTTTTCTCTCGATGGTGCCAAAATTCTAGTTAGTACTTAAATAATCCGTGTTATCTTACACTAGGAATTTTTTTTTCCAAAAGAAATGAACATCACCCTTTCAGCAACCTGATGGAAAATAAGGACCTTTGCCGATTTGCATTAAAATTTACAATCTTATATACACCTCTTTTACTTCTGTTTTTTGTTTATAGTAAATAAAATAATTTTATTGTATTCTAACTTAAGCTCTAACTTATATAAGGGTAGATCTGAAATGTCACTGGGCAGCATATTGTAGAAACGTGCACATTGACCTATGAATTACTTATTTTATGGATACGAGTTTTATATATTGCCGGATTATTTTTATTTCTCGTGTTTAATTCATAAACATCATACATTTTCTTGAATATGTTAAAGTTATTTTTAACGTAAATAAGATTCTCGTTAATATAATTTGTAAATGCATTTAGGATCAATGGTTAAAATATTTATTTTCCTAAAAATCCCTTACATTTAAATTATTTATAGTTGAAATAGTTTTTTTTGTAACACAAACAGTGTTAACATCTGAAGCATTTCCCCAAAGAAGAATTCCATAGGATAGTACACTATAAAAATGGTATAAAACACCGTTCAAACAATCTTATTTTTTTTTAACTACGAATGCTACTGAACTAAGCCTATTTGCCAATTTCTGGTAATAGTCCTAGTAGGTAATCTGCCTACAACTCTATAGATACAGGCATGAAGATACAGGCATGAAGATAATTTTAATATTTATTAGTTTTTGACAGTCATTATGTATTAGATAATGTTTGGTGGATATATTCTATTCTTTCATACATACATATATTAACGCCAAATCCAGAGGAGTAACGAAAACCAAAAACGATACTTGTACCTGCCTAGTTTCCTCTACATTCCTTACCATTTTCATACAAATAAGCCGGTTTCGGAGATTCTTGATACCACCTTCGGAAAAAACCACCTTCGGGATTAGGAACTCTCGAATCTCGATATCTTGCAAATTTTGCGAATTTTGAAGGAAATTAACACCATCCTGTTTACTTTTGAACACAGTACTATTATTAACATTTAGTTATAAAGAAAATCAACGAATCCGATAAAATAATTTACTGTTTGCGATTAAAAGTCCATAATTCGCTAGGTCTCCCCGGGTAACTGCATTTATCTACATTCGCATTTTCTTTTCACATTTATATAAGATTACATTAAGACATGATCATGAGATTCCAAGAACATAAATCAGGTTGTTTGACCTACAACCAGGGGCGCTGCATGACAGGTGAAGGTCAAGTACGGTAACAAATGAAGCTAAAATCATGAGCTACTGAGAAGAAAAAACATCTTATTTGACCTACAACCACACTGACGCTGTCTGACTGGGGCAGATCAAGTCAGGTAACAAATGAAAACATAATCATGAGATTCCAAGAACATAAATCAGGTTGTGTGACCTGCAACCAGGGACGCTGCGTGACAGGTGCAGGTCAAGTCAGGTAGCAAATGAAGATAAAATCATGAGCTACTGAGAACATAAAACGTCTTGTTTGACCTACAAACAGACGGGACGAGATCAGGTCAAGTCAGGTAACAAATGAAGAAATAATCATGAGCTACCAAGAAGAGAAAATATCTTATTTGCGCTTCCTTACATTGAATTGTTTTTTTCCTTGGCGCTTGGTGAATCTTCATAACGTTATAAGTAATATAAGAATGCATTTGTATTATTTCATTGGGCATGCAAGGCGGGCATCTGTTCAAGGGCGACAAATCGGGAGACTCATCACGTAACAAAAGTAATTATTATATTAAATAGCCCTCAGCCTATGAACTGCTATCGCATGAGCAACCTCCGACCGGTCCAACGTAGTGCTCAATCTTAGTATTAACATTGCCATTTTAAAGTTGTTTTATGCATTCGTAAACACTAAAGTGCAATAACCGAACCGCCACCACATCTTGGTAGCGCCCAAAATTCGGTAGACGTATTGCTTCTATGAAATACTGAAGTTTTAGGAAGAAGTTCCGGGGAAGTTCGGTAGATACTCGTTTGTTTGTATCCTCACGCCAATCTCCCCGATGGCATAGGCAGAGGCACAGCCGACCCGGTGAACTTGGTATCAGTTAAACTTAACAACTAGTAACAGTTTGTATGGAAAAAAGTAAAGTATTGTTTTTCCTATCTTCCCTGCCATTCACCTGTTTTTTCTTCAAAATAAACTCGTTTTTCTCTTCAAAACAAACTTCTGACAATAGCTGACATAACAAAAAAGAATTACTAAAAATGTTCCATCTTCTCATGCGTGATATGATGAACAAGGGACATGAGGATTCATTTTTGTACATATATATTCTTCTGAGGGAGTGAAAGAAATAACTATTAATTTGTAAACTTTGTTAATCTACACTACTGCTATAAAGTTTCAGAGTTTGTTTATTTATTTGCTTGAACCCGCTAATCTCAGTAACTACTGGTCACTGGGCACTGTGCCCCTAGTGAATGCCGTTCTTTTAATGTGTCGTTACTATTGTTGGTAATAATTTTGGCTTGAATGATTTTTCTACAATATTGAATTTTCTGTTAGAGATTTCTATAACTTTGGATACAGATGGATACAGTTAAGAGATGAAACTGAGATTAAATTTGAAAAAAAAAAAAGTATATGATCCATTTTAATGTTTAAAAAAATAAATTCAAATTTGGAGAAGGACGTAGGTTTTATTTATTTCAAAAAATTAACGGGTAAGGTAATTTAAACCAGTAATTTAACGGTAACGTTTGAGAACTAAATATTAAATAACCACAAATACGAGGGTGAAGTCGCGTAGCAGCTAGCACAATCAACAACAGTGGCTGTTTTAGAAATCGCAGCGCCCTGGGCAGAAACTTAAAGGCATTTTCTAAATGCAATTGAATACGAAGAAATGAGAAGGACACAATTAATGAGACAATTATAATTATATAATTATAACTACTTTTCCTTCCTTAAAGGAATTATAACAGCACGTCTAGTTCAATAACATATCAGGCGCTCCTTTCTATCCAGCGCCCTGGGCGGTACCCTAACCACATCACACTCTAACGCCGTTACAGCTGATAATCCAATGTATCGTCCGGAAGTGGCAATTTCCTATTGCAATTTAATCATTTTATCATTGCTGTCTTCACAATAATGTGAAAGAAAAAGTAAATTCCTGGGCTATCTTTTTTTAAGAACATATCATAAACATCTCTAAACTAAAATGTAATCACTTCATGTAACCACTTTTAGATTATGTCATACTTCTTGTAGTTATTTTAATAAATATCAAAATGGGAAAGATTTCTTCGTCACAAGTTTTTTTGAAATTGACTTGCTGTGAAGTGGTTAGACGAATTGGAAATTTGGCTGAAATTAAGGGTCTTAGGAATAAGGATAACTGAAATAAACAACGAAAATCGTATCGTCTAACTAATCATCGTTTTGTAAGCGAATTAGGTATTTCCTACAGACGGCGATCGAACTTGTGGTTAACCTAAAACTTGATTCAAGTCACGATCATTCTAAGTTAGCTAGTAAAACTCAAAGATTTAAATAACTGTAATAATTATCATTTTCATTAATAACAAAGACAATATATTTTTCTAACCTCTGATAATATCATGTATAAGTATTAGCGGCCAATATTAATAATCAATCCTAATCCAAAACTCGCTGTCCAAGATTGATATTTTGATCCATTTTTACGTTATCGCTTGCCAATAACATACCTATCTGTAGACAGGATAAATATAGCAATTAGGTATTGGATAGGCCGGCGGATAGGTACGCAGCTATCTCAATTGCTTGAAATCTATTAGATTGAGATACATTATTAACATTGACCGTAGGTCAATTCACGTAATCCTAATTTCCGTAGTCACCAATTCACCTAATTCACGTTACGTAATCGGCATGAAACCCAGAGAAATGGCAGAAATGGCATACCAGAGGCTGACATTGTAAGTAATTAAGTTCTTTTAAATTTTAACGTAGTCAGTGGGACTAAGAATATGTAGAATCCGTGGAACGATATCGTAACATTTTTGAACTAGGTGTAACCTCATCTCATGCCTAATTTACAGATACAGACTTAATCCAATATTTGTGCCTCAAATCTGTTGCACGGATAAATGCTTAGTTAAAAAGCCGTAGTCTTCATTTTTGTTGTTTTAATTTTACTTTAACTTTTATATTTTTTGAAATCGTTTATTCATGTTTATTATTTTATGAAATTTGCTGACTACTGAATATTTACTACGCTTACCTACTCTACCACATTTAGTGATTAACAAGCACACTACCTTAATACATATTATGTACATACATGTCTTCACGCCCAGACGCCTTACAGGTTAGGAAGAGAGTATCAAGTGCCAAATCTCACTATCTTTGCAGATATTTCTGTCTTCCTCCACATTCATTAGTTCATTAGATACCCTTCTCATACAAACACGCTGGTATCACTTATTAATACCAAAACTGGTAAACTCCTGTGTGTATTCAGTATTTCTTAAAAGAAACAACTTTTTTATTTCACAAACAATTATGTGTGCGACTAAAAGATGTCGCTTTCACTAATACGGTTTTGTAAATACCTCACTGCTACTTTCATCTGTTTTTATAAAAATGAAGACCCATTTATTTTTGTCATCGCATCATATCTGAATGGATAGACTAATTTTGCTTATTATTTTGTTGTATTACTTGTAGTTGGGAGAAGCACTGTGTAAAAAAAAATTATTATTCATAGTTTGGATTCGACAACGTCTGATGGCTTACTATTACTCCAAATTGTGTAGAAAGATTTGAGACTGTGTTGATATAAGAATGGCCATAGTTGCCATATCATGATGATCGGAATCTTTTATATAAATCATTATTTACATTATCATTGGGAATTCTTAAAAGTAGAAAAAGGTTACATGAGATGTATTGCTATACTACTTTTAATTAAAGCCTTGAATTAAAAAAATGTAAAAGAAATGTTCAAATATTTTTTAACAAAACTTGTAATATTGCACTTAAAACAATAATTAAAAATTGACAAATAAAATAAAAGTCAGTAGGAATATTATTGATTGTGAAACTGTAAAAAACAGAATTTTCAATAATGAGTACCATTTCAAAATAGATTATTTGAACATAAAAGGAGAATTAGATGTAACTACAGAGTTTGGAAAACCGTCGACCGGTGCCGCGGGAACCACAAGAAACCACTGTCGTTGCGGTTGTAAAAAGCGTCGTGAAATGTGCTTTTTTGCATATTCGTAGGTCACACCATAAAATTAGCGTAACTTAAAAAAACAACAGGTTATGACCAAAATGTTATGTTAATTGCTATTGCTATTCTTAATAATCTCCTTCACATTTAAAAAAAAATTATGCGATCGAACTATTTTTTAAAACAGGAGGACCACAGATCTGAAGGCATGTTTTCTACGTGCTAATTGAACGCTATCACTGCCTCTTCAGAGTTGGTAAAAGTAAAACCTCTTATCAAATTTTTGATTTTGGGGATTTTTGATACAGAAATCACAGGGTGCTAGGTCGGGGTTATGCGCAGGATGAGTCACGAAATGTACTTTGTTTTGTTGGCCGTGTATGAAGAAGCGTTATCATAGTGTAGGAGAATGCGGCCTTTGGGTCGTCTTTCGCGAACTTTTTCTAACACCCTGGGTAAACAAATGGTAGAATACCACTCGGCATTAACACACTTTTGATCTTCAAGTGGAATTGTACAGATGGGACCCACAGCTGAGAAAAAAACGAGATAATTTTTTACTTTTACCACCGTTTCTCGACTGTCTCACTTTTGTTGGCCTGTTCTCATTTTAAAACACCCATTCACAAGATTGCACTTTTTTTCGTACTTCAGTAGCATCTGTGAGCACAATTCCACGCGAGCCTCGTGTAAAATTTTCTGAATTTGGCTCATACCGATCCCTAATATTCCTCGAATCGTCTCATAGATAATCCGGGGGTTTGCAATTAACCATTTAACAGTAACGCTTTACGAAATTCGTCATGTAACGAAACTCGACCTCTCTCAAATTCAGCAAACCATCGCCCTCTCCCAAAAGCATTTTGAAGACGAGCGGCGCAATCTTGCGGAGAAAGAAAACTTTTACAATCATAAAAAATCATCGCTCTAAAATCTTTTCGACTTAATTCCATTTTCGTTGCGTACGTAGAACTTTGATGTGTGATAAAAAAAAATGTTTACAAATTATATCCCGCCAATTGTTTTTTTATTACTAAGAAGGTTGTAGTAATGTTTGAAAAATATAAAATTCGAAATTCAAACAGTTCCGAAACTTTCAGTGCGCCCCATGTAATTCTATATCTACTGAAACCGTAGCCCCGCAAACCGCTGAGGGCGCGTTCTTAGCCTAAAGGGGAACAATTTTGTTTCCTAGCTTTAAACACTGACGCATCGCACGCGACGGAAGCTCCCAAAAAGGAAAATTTTGGGTTTCACGCCACATCCTGAAGAATCAGGTCATGATAATCTGACATCCCAACCATATTTAAAAAAAGTAGTTACCCTTGCCTTGCAGGAGTGGAAATTTGTATGAAAAATCAATTATTATTCATCTTTGATTTACTGTTACATATTAGATCCAGGCAAAAAGGAGTTGTATATAACAGATTTGCTATATTTTAAATTATGTTTTGAGTAAATTGCTTATTTTACTGCATCCATAGAAAGCTAATAACACCTAACACGATAACTACCTAAGTCGATCCTGACATTCACAAAATTGCATAAATGAGAATACAATTACGCATTGTACCTACAAGCTGTCGTCCGACAAAGGCCTGATTATGAAAATTTGTAGCTGGCTTCAGGATCAAGCTCGAACCTAAGATATCATTTTGTATTATTGTAGGACTACATCAAAATATAATTGTAATATCTTATTAGTTACTGCAAGAGAAATGTCTATCCTATCAAAATACGGCCATGTACGATTACATTATGCGCTTGTTATTAGCTACCGTATATTCGCTAGCTATTGTTCAGCTTTGCTCGTGTTTTACTGGTTTTTCGATCTACTAAAAATGTCACAATGAGAAATAACCGTGTAAATATTTACACTAAGATGTTTTTTTAAAAGTGATATGGGTTATTTTACTGCTAGATGGAAAAATAATTACCACAAACCATCGCGGATTTAGATCCAAAAGTTATTTTCACATCAATGATATAACAAAAACCCTTACATCAGCGTATCACATACACTTAGTGGACTCTATCCCCAGTTTCCCTCATAAGAATGCCAAATAGCATCCGTGCTGTTCCGTGTTATCATAAAAAAATATGAGTACATTTAGATTCTGCAGACCCTTTACTTCATAGTTAACACTTAACACGGCATCGATAGTTGATTTAGATAGAGAAGTGGATATCAACGTCCTCTCCGGGCTGAAATTCTTTTTATTCAAATACCGGTGTCAGATTTTAAATTATCAATTTTTCGGAAAAATTCAACGAAAAGTTTCAAAGAGTTTAAATCTCTACCAAGTTCTTTAAGTAGTAATTTAAACTCTTTTAAACTTTAAAAAATGCAATACATTAAATATGGGCCATCTTAGGAACTGGGCTGTCTTGGGCACAGGTATCTTATTTTCTGTACACACTCTTCCGATGGAACTTCAATCCCTGCTAAAAGCACAATCATGTTATACAAATTTGTGCACTTGTTCTGGCCCCTATAATCATAAACTACAACTTTAACATCCGTTCTGGCTACATCTCTTTCAAATGCCATTGTTTTGGTTTTCTTCGCATTCAAATGAAAACCTCTTTCTTTACAAATCACCTTCCATAACTGCGACCAGTGTTTGCAACTCGGATGGTAAAGAACCCAAAAGCACAGTATCATCTGCATTATTCATGCAGTAGATCACTCTATAGACATTTTTAAAAAATAGCATGCTGAGAACAAACAGCCTTGTTTGACGCCAATGTTAACACCAAACCAAGGCGATATGTTGCCATCCACCTACACATTCTTTACAATCTATATGTATATATATATATATATATATACTGCAACGCATGTATCGCGTCGTCTATTCCCTATTCCGGCAAAATTTCCCCAAGTTCCTTACTTTCAACCCTAATTATTATTAACTTCAAAAAAATTTATACAAGTTGTTTAATAGGGGTTCCACACGGAATAAAACATACGTTGTCAACATAGGGTTGCATCCGTGTGGAACGCAGATATAATCCAAATATGTGTGTTTCAAAGTTTCCACCAAGGTCACCTTTGTGGAAGACGTGATTGGGGCGTGATTACAACCGTCTGGATGATGGTTAAAAGAGCATTACGAAAAAGTATTTCACGTAATATGTTTATTGTTAGAGGTAGTTACTGGTTGACCAGTTGAGAATACATAAAAGCATTTTCAGATAATTTGAACACTTTTATTGCATTAAAATCTTACATAATTTTTCGCCAATATAGTTTGAAAAGAAAGTGTCTGAGATACAGATTTAATTTCAGAGTATGAATTAATTAGCGTTTTAAGTTTTGTGTTGTGTTTGTTGGTTTTAGGGCAAACTGTGTATGATAACTGGTCCGTCTCCTTTAAATTTCTTATTTTTTCTGATTCAAACTTCAGAATTCTAAATTATTTACAAAACATATTTATGGTTGGAACAATATGAAATTCAAGTACCTATAGTATATTCTTCTGACCAATGTCTATTAATTTTTTCATAGATTTAGGATGTAATTTTTACATCATTTTGTTTGACTTATTATATGCTTGCAATGTATATATTTACAAGTTAAATTTAATATACTTCCAGGTTAATGATTGAGCTGAAATTTTGAATGCGTTTGTAAACCGAATGACAAATGACAATGGACAATTATATTACATTAAGCTGATCTGATGATTGTACTAAAAGTTGCCATGGGAATTCCTAAAATTATTTTCCTCGCATGTAACGTATTTGGGGTTATTTATCTTGATACGTCTTTAAATGTAATTCTCAAGTCTACTGCTACTAGTTTATTTAAAAAATGAAAGCTGATCACAACTCACCAACACATATCTGTAGAATGTCGGAGAAAAAATGTGTTATTTTTCTTCGATATAAAGTTCATTATGCAACACTGAAATCAGTCATGATTATTTATGGTCATGAGTCAGTAGTCAGTTCTCACTGAGTAGTGAGTACTACTCACTACTCAGTGACAGTACTCACTAGTCAGTAGTCACTACTCACTTACTCAGTATCTTATTTTACAACTTGCATTTATTTGTTCTACATCTTATTTCTTAATTATTGATTGACCACATTTTTAACATTATATTGGTAATGGTAATTGGAACCGTGCCTGACGAAGTCAGAACCAGTTTCACAAAAAATAAAAGCTTAACATCTCAGTCTCATTAAGACAACGATAGTAAAAATATCAGGTTATGAACAAGTCTATTCGTTACTTTCTTTGTATTGCGTGATGTATTTTTGAACAGCGCCATCTATGACAGCATACTAAAATTGAATAACTGAATGTAAAAAAAATTAAACTTTATAATATTTACTACATATTGTAATTATTTTTTACTATTTGCATAATGCGTATATTGTAGAAACAATTACTTGCGGTTTTAACATCATTTAAAACATTTCTTTTTATTGTGAACCATCAAAACGGACTAATTGATTTTTTGCTAAGATTTTGGGAGTAAGGAAAAATAAAGTTAACAGATAAATCAGAATAGATAACAGCAGAATTGTTTGCATGTAAATAAAGTTGTGTTCGCAAACTGCCACAATATTTCCAACAGATGTCGCTTGTGGTTAACATGTTACCCCGTGTCGGTCCGGGCTCCTTTGCAGAATAGGCCTTCCAGCCAGGCAGCTCGTAAAAGGCGAGCAAAGGCTAACTGTCACTAGCACCGTGACATCCTACTAGGAGATAGAGTTTCACCTCAACTACACCTACTCACCTATACCTGCCGCCATACCGTCAGTGCTTGCCATTGACGTTTTTAGGTTCAGAGGGTAAGGTAGCCGGTAAACTCACTTTTTCTCGAGGCCTTACTTCCCGGATTCTGATTAGGAACGCACCATTACCACCTTTAGTGTCTCTAGGCAGCGTGAATTTCTTAGCATCAGGAAATCCATCTGTTTATTTGGCTGGTTTGGTTTTGATGTCAATTTTACCATGGACATTAAATTAAGTTTGAATGGTACCTAGTTAACAAAATATTTGCTTAAAAACGTTACGTTACGTCTACTTCGTTAGTCAATTCAATCAGTTTGTTAAAACTGACAGCAAAAAGAATGTAACGGGCCTCATAAACAATGTAATTACTATTTCCAATAACATCAATTTTAAATATTAGCTAGAATATTTCGCAGACAAATTCGTAAGAAAAACTGTAACTATAAACTAGACATTAAATTATAGTCCTTCTTTATGAAATTATATTTTTAAAACTTTCAATATTTGTGAATTGACAGTTTCATGCACAATCAATAGATGCCGCTGTTACTGAATATATAAATTCTATGGTTACTGCTTGTCACTCTATTAATTTAATGTACCTATTAACATGTGTACACACCTATTTATTAATTAAATAAAAAATATAACTAATTGCTGATTTTATATCAGATTTTAACAATTCATATAATTCTGAATTCTGGAGAATTGTAATTTTGAATGCTAAGAAATATCTATAAATCTTAAA
>NJDD01001845.1:228985-249922 GCA_002245505.1 Calephelis nemesis | reverse complement strand
AAAATAAAAATTCGATGCTAAGAAATAATTTCCTGTCTGTAGAAAATACAAACCCCACCTATTTAAGGGTACCAAAGCTGTGATGATAAATAAGTTAGGTACCACTTAGTATTGGGATAACTTAGGAAACCTTCTACATATGAGCAATAGACAGACAGACAGAATTTCACATTTATAATGTTAGTATCGATGTATGTATAAACAATTTATAAATAAATCCAAGTGTTAAAAACTGTGATACCACAAATACCTAATAGATGTCACAGCAAAATCTTTTTTCCAAGAGTCTATATTTATCTGAAAATCTGTCTTTATGTTACGCTTCCATGTACACAGCTGATAAACAGCTGAATTATTATACATAGAGATACCTAGTTTCGGGACCAAACATAGGCCGCTAAACTTTTTATTCCGTTACCTCAAGTGCCTTCATGCGAGCGAATAGTTAAATTTTATATAATGTTTTCTTTGGAAAGACTAATGTGTTACCAACCTCGCGGTTTTTACAACTTTACCGAACTTTGTGGGCCAAGCAAAGTACTCAGACCGAGACATCATTATTTAGATGGATTGGACTGTTCTCTACAACGCCAGCAACAAGGGATGTCTCCCGGGAGACCGTACCTCGACTTGGTGCTTCGTTCTGGTTACTGAATGCACTTGATGGAGGAATAGTGGCAGCTCGTCGCTCGGCGTTAGACGCCGGGCGCAAAAAAGATCTTCGTTGCAGAAACCGGCGGCGACGGTAATATAATAGTAAAGTTTTTCACTACAGGGGAGATAACATTAATGATCTCTCATTGAACGTCATTATTACAAAATTATAATAATATATCATTATATTAATTTTATAAATACAAACTTACAAAGCGTTACAAAATAATGTCATTATTATTGTTATGTGGAATATCTCTTAAAACTGGTCGAAGTCATAAGAAGCCTGGTTATAAATAAAACATAAAGTTCTTTATAAAATTTACATTTATTCTTACATATCCAAGTACTATATACAAGAGAGCACTGACCATGCTTAAAATAAATCAACCATTTATTAACAGTTGCTAATATTAATTTACCAAATATAAGTTCTATTTGAACTCAGGGTGAAATTTGAAAAGGTATTAAGATTTAAACATAAAACTTGTATTTTTAAAGCTTTAGGTTTATCTTAAGTAAATACATCCGCATAAGGTAAACAGATATTGCTGAAATACATACAAATTATTTTTACTATTATTTTGGACTTGACAAAAAAAAATGAAGAATGTGTTTTTCATAGTTCAAAACTCCTTTAATTTGCATGATTCATAATATATTAACGGCCGAACTCGGACAGACGCTAATTAACATATTTTAATCTGACATGATGTCAAAATTTTGTATTGAAAATGTCCACTTAACGACCGATTAAAAGACAACGTGATGTCTCTGAGCAGGGCCGTTAATACATTTTCAATTTCAAGAGGCAGTATGACAAGACGTCTAAGCCTGAGCCATGAGGACAAATTCAGTTAAAATTCAAATAATTCGTATGTGTTACATTACTCTGTAACAAACACAGTGTAAACAAATATTTGGTGGCAAATCACTTAACATGTCGCTGTATTCATTTGGTTTCGTTTTTTTTTGCAAATAAGACCAAGGCAATAATATTCGAAGGTGTTTCGGAAATTAAAAGTACTTGGTAAAATATTTATTTCAAGTAGCTTTTATGTATTTATTTTAACAAATTTAGGTCATTTTTTGCAACAAAATGGTTTCAGCATCTGTTACATTTGTATATCAGTCGTAAATTAATTTAGTTCTCATACAATTCTTGAGAAACAGTGTCAAATACATACACATATCTTTTTACACATACACATTACTATTAAGGGACAAATTTACGTTTCTTTTTTTTTAATTTTGAAGGTATTTGTGCGCACTTTTGTTAACTATTTTATAGAGAAAAAAACGAGAAGTACGAAATTAATAGTATGAAATTGATCAATGCGTATACTTCACAGGTTTCCAAACATCAAGAATATTATTAACGATGAAACATATTTAAAATATTTAAGCTAACTATACCATTTATAACTATAAATTAAAAATAATATTTTTTGAAGTACTGGCAAAAAATTCATAAACGTCGGTACAAAATTATAGAAATTTATGACTTATTCATTCACAGATACAGAAATATAACTTTGACAATCTGTTTTAACTGATTAATAAAATGTCTAATTTTATTCACTTAATAATTATGTATGAATATTTGTTTGCAATATTTGTTTTAATTATACCTGTCAATATTAAAAACTTTGTGTTGTCAACATTATAATCTTTTTATGATAAAATAAATAGTGATATTTATTTACTCAGTAATAATATAAATTGCTTACAAGCGATATGTTAGCAGTTTTGTTACGACTCAAAATTTACTTTTTTTTTCAAAAAATACAGAAAGTTCATGTTACAAAGATGCATAATTGAAGATTTCGTGCAATATTAACATCTGCAATAAAAATAACTGTCATTGCCACTGAATCAATCATTTTATTGTAAATAATATTTAACTGCATTTAATAAACCGGTTTAGGTTTATATAATTAAAATTATTCAATTTATCTTCTAGTTCACAAATAAATACAAAAAAACATTGCAGATGAAATGTTCAAAGACTTACAATTTAATAAATAAATTAAAAACAGATAAATAATAATATTCTAATATTAGGTAAATTGCACATGTTCTGTTCCTTTGGTAAATTAAGGTACAAAATTTGCATTACGTGCAATCAAACGTAGCACATGCGATTTAACAATACTGTAATATAAGAGACAGCAGCAATATGAAACAGTTTAATTGATATAATATAGGATAATTTATAAAAGCAGTAACTACATTGTGGTTATTTTAAATTTCTAAAATAACACCAAAAACTACACAGTCGTGCAGCAAAATTAGCCTTCATTTTTACTACCTAACATTATAATTAAAACTTGAAAATATCCATACTTTTTAAGTTGCAAAAACGGAATACACATGAACAGAAATACCCAATACTTTCATGTTTTTGTCAATGATTTTCATCATTCTTAAAGAAAAAAGAGTAGACAACGCCAGCTGCTACCGCTTATAAAACAGTATATTTAAACCCAATATACAATTTAATAATTATTTTATAATCTAAGTCTTAAAACAAATACGTTTTATGTCCATTGCATTCTATATTTAACACACTTTGTAAAAAATGACTCAATATGGTCACAGGTCATGTGGCCACATTCCGAGCAATCAACGCCTAATATAGGTACATTAAGCATTATTATGATATTGATATTTTAACTACGTTTTGCACAACTCGGACTAGATTCCTTAATTCTTATAATGAAGCTTTTCTTAAATAATTATTAACTAATATTTATTATAACTTTAAGTAATATCACGCTCGTCCTTGCTTAAAGATTTACAGCTGTTATTTGGAATGTCACGAGATCTCCTGACTAGATAAAAAAAGCGAGCTAAAATTGTTTTCGCTTAAAGTTATTTCAGATTTCCTTTTTAATATGGGATGTATAAACATGTGTTTAAAAAGTGTTAAACGGATGATTAAACATCAAACTTTATGTGATTAAGTTAAATTGGAGGCTGTCTGATATCAAAACGATAATGATTACTAATTTTTAAATAAAAAATTATACTTTAATGTATGAAGCTTGTTTTGTAAATCACCCTATTAATGTAATGGTTTTTTCATTCAAAATTTACTTTTTCATTTAATGTTTTATTAAGTTTAAAGGTGTCATAAATGGCGAATTTCGACCATTACATTTGCAGATAATAACTATACGTTCTTGGCTTTTGATTTCATTTTTTCATAAATTTTTGTCAAATTTATTTGATCTTGTAACTGATTTATAAGAAATTATACTGAAGTGTTAAAAAATATTACAAATATTCTATAATTTTCTAATCGACTATGACTATGAATGAATATGACTATTTTAACTATATTTGTAGAAAATAATATTATTTTTATACAACGAATACCAATTCATCAGTTACAAGTCCAAAGGTCACATCATTTTATTACCCAAGTTTCTGATACCACTTTTACACTACTACACAGTTTTGTCAGATAATTTGCTTTAAGATACAAAAACAATTTTAGCATGAAGTTTATCAAAACATACAGATTACAATTTAAACTTTTATCATCCGATTTCATCGGACATTTCAACTAAGTTTCGGTCTATATGACCTACACGTTGTTAACGTAATTCACATTTCCTAAGCAATTGTTTTAATACATTTACATCATGATACAAATTATAATGTAAAGAAATCTACAAATACTAACACAGATGGTATTAAAACATAAACTAACAAGTATAATTTCACGCCATATTATGTTTAATTAACATTTAACCTATAATTAATACTAACTGTTAAATAAGATACTAATATGCTTCTTGAATAGTCGTTAATAATTCACGGGTAAAAGTCAGAAAATACGTATGACAATAAATAAAAAATATCGACTGAACCTTAACGTAGATGAACACCATGTGTCAATTAGTAAATGTATTAAAACAACCAAAATAAAGCGTGTTTTAATTAATAAATCTATAATCTAATACAGAAGAACAAATGAATATGCGATTTAGTTGATAGTTTGACTAGAAACAATAATAAAGAGATCATATTATGAGAAACAACATCATTCTACTGCGAAAATTCATTTCTGTACAAATAAAACTTGAAGTTGCCTTACACAAGATAACTAACACGTTTTAATACCTAATTATTCATAAGGATTTTCAAATATACATTTTTAATTATCCCAAGTAATGTTTTGAGCGAAGCTACTTTGACCACACCTCGAGTAAATTCAAAAACTTTCACTTTTTACATTTTTTTGTCTAAATAAAAGAACTGTTTATTGGAAACAGTGTTAAGAACATATTTTAGATAAATATGAAGGCTGCGACCACGACAAAGTTGTGGTCAGATGTGAAACATATGAGTATGTTGTATAAAAAACTACAGTCCTCTGAATGAAGAAAAAAAAATATGTTGATCACAACCAATGTAAAAAAAGTTTTTGCCAAAGAAATTTTAATGAACCATCTTAGTCATTTTTTGTACGACGAGTTGACGAATCCTGACGCGTAAAGCATAAAATTTTACGGATTACGCATTATTAATTACGTCGCAAAGCGTAATACGTAGCAAATGACGCAATCCGGTTGATAAAACTAATGATTTTTTTAGATACATCTGTATCTAAAAAAATATTACTTCCTAACCCAATTGAGTAGTTACTTTAAATTGTACGTATTTGTTAGTTACATTTGTATAATTACAAAACTGAAATAAGATTATAACTACGCCTACGACAACTCCAAGTTTTTACAGCACTAAAAGATGTTGTTGGGGTATACGGCGTCACAAGAGATGATCATCTGGGTCATCATGATCTTCTTCTGACTCAGCTGAATCTAAACTCGGCATATTGTCAAGATCTTGACCGTCACATTGTTGGTCGAGATCTGTGGATGGGGCGTCGTCATCCTTCCACTTATCCATAGATCTTCTGCGGGCATTCATGAAGAAATTACCAACAGTGGTCGGCTCTAAGCCAAGCTGCCTCGCTATCGTAACCTGCATTTCTTTAGACGGCCTTTTCGTTTCCTGGAAATTAGCGCAATTGATATTCAATAAAATGTTCAATAAAATTTGATACTTCATGTAATTTTCATAACATGGTGAAATATTATTAAAAATTAGATATCAAGTGTCAAAATACATAATAAATAGAGCTACTTTGTTTAACAAAACTTAAAATAGCGACATGAATAATATTTATTAGTTATTAAAGTACACTAGTAGTCGCCCATTGGTCGAAATTTGACCATAATAAATTTAAATATTAATATATAGATTACGAATTTATTTAGTTAATTCCTACAGTTATATGTCTAATAAATTCCTGTGTTGGTCCGGTCTCCTTTGCAGAATAGACAATTTGCCTTCTTGTCAGGCAGCTCGTAAAAGGCGAGCATAGACTTATCTTCAATAACACCTTGACATCTAATGAAGTAGGTGGTAAAGTTTGGTAGCATTTTGGTGTCTCTAGAAGGCGTGAATTTCTTACCATCAGGAAGTCCATCTGCTTGTTTACCATCCAATATCATAAAAAAGTACGAAACAACCTAAGAGCTAATTCTTCTTTCAAATCTGCTACGGAATAGATTACTTCTTCAGATCCAAGTTATGAGAAAAATGTTTAATATAACCTATAAAGACATGAAACCTAATATTAATACTAAAATTACATTCTTCTTTCTTTCAAGATCTTTTGCATTTTTTTTTTGCAAGAATAAAATCAACGCTTGTTTGATAGAAAGACAATTACATCAATATCAGGCCTTCAAACCTCATTACTTGAAGGAATTTAAAGTATGCTACGAAAAGGAATTTATATTATTTCGTACTTTGCTTTTCCATGTTTCTATTTTCAATAGTAATACTTAATATTAACCTTTATTAAGAAATCGACTTTTATTTTAACTGAAAAGACAACCATACTTATTGTACCTATGTCACGCCAAATGATTTGTGAAACATTTATTTATATATTCAAAATAATATTTTTGGATAGTAAAAACGGAATAAATATTTTTTATTCTTTTTCTGTAGGTCAACAATGAAAAAAATATGCTTTTCAATATCACGGTAGGACATGAGGCAATACTCATCAGGCATCTATAATTTTTGCATTTTTCATCGGGTGTTTATAACACTCAGAACCCACAAAGGAGTGTAAATTTTGCAAAGATTTCATTTTTTAAACAACTCCCTTATAACACTAACTATCTTGGGAGATCTTTTACCTAGCTATTAGAAAATTTTTGGAACTCGCTGCCTGCAGAAATTAGGAATATTTTTATAAATATGGATCAGCGTCACATCCTCCTTTCAATTTAACTTGGTTAAAGTTTATTTTTCCATTGTTTTAAAATATTTTTATTTCAATTGATATTTTATGTACTTGTATTTTTTTTCATGTCTTAAGAGCACCACCAACGTACAACATTTCTGCGAATATATTTTTATATTACAAGGTTGCTTGGAAGAGATTGCTGTTTTGGCGATTTGCCGCCTTTCTGTATGTTAATTTTGAAGTTTTACTTTCAGTATATTTTTATGTATTTTGGTGCACAATAAAGAGTGATTATATTCTATTCTAACAAAATCTTATAATTATGTCAAAATTCTTATAACTTACCTTAAAAATAGCTTGTAGAGTACGCCGCTGCAGATCTGTGAAAACCAAACGTGGCTTCTTCGGAGAAGGCAGGGTATCCGAACCCATGTCCTCCTTGCGTTTGCAACCTGAAACCACATACAAAGATAAATATTATCATATTCGTAACACAAATAATTTTGATAGCAAGTCTGCGAAGATATTTATGTAGTTTAATATTTCTATCTTTCTTATTATATATTTATGTAGTTCAATATTTCTATCTTTCTTATTCAATGTCCCCTTTATAAAATTTTAATATTTTGAGCTTAGCTGATCATCATTTTCTAACCATTCGCGTTGTGCAGCTGATTTCTGAGACGTCAATATAAAATAATTTCCAAAACATAAATTTTAAAAATCATGTTATAAAACTTAACATGTAAATATTTATTCCGACCGATCTCGTTTTTGGTCGAGGGGTTAACGTACACACCAAACTACACCGGCAAACCGCGAGGCTTGGGTTCAATTTTCGACAGAGGCAGGCATTTGCATGATTATCATTTCGAAGTCTGCATTTCCGGGCCTGGATATTTATTAAAAATATTCTGGTATCTGTCCCCGTCTTGGTCTAGGCTCCTTTGCAGAATAAACCATCTGCCTTCCTGGCAGGCAGCTCGTAAACCGTACAATACAACACCATACACATAACTCCGTGACATCCTACTAGGTGGTAGTTTCGCTGCGACTCACCCGGATTGGAACCAGTGGTACCACCGACTTACTTATTTCTGACACGGTAACGTCAGTGATTGCCGTAGACATATTCCGGTTAAGAGGTTAAGGTAGCCGGGAAACTTACTTTTTGCTAGAGGCCTAACATCCCGGCTTCAGGTTGGCAACGCACCATTACCACCTTTTTGGTGTCTCTAGGCGGCATGAATTTATTACCATCAGGAAATACATCAGCTGATTTGCCTTCCGATAAGTCTAGGTGTTTATCAAATTTATCCTGATATCTATTTAAGTATTTCTATGTATTAGTATCGGTGACTAACACCCATAACACAAGCATACATTTTGCGTACTTTGGGGTTAGATTCAATTTATGTGACATGTTCAGGGATATTATTATAATAAATAATATTATTTATTATTGCTTAAAATATAATAAAAATCTTAAAATCAAATAATAAGCCAGAGGCTAATAATAATAATAATATAATCCACGTTTTCCACGAGCAATTTTCATTTAATTATTAATAATTAGTTTTAATTAAAAATTTTATTAATAATCATATAATTTCATGTTACTTTTTTAATTCAGCAGAACACACTGCTCAGCTAATGCTAAGCGACAACCGTGGCTTAATTACATACATAGGTACACTCCATAAGTGTTATATCGATAACGTATCGATGTATCGACGTCGCTGTCCTGCAGCCGGGGTTTTAGGTCTATTATGCAAGTCTGTCAGCTACCCGTCCCTCAGACCGAAACATGACACTGTCATTATGGCGGCAGAGGTATTACGCAAGGCGTTGAATCCCTTAAGGATAGCGTCCATTTGGACGGGCTGGGACGGGGCGCATCGCAGCGCAATAATTCGCCTAGATCGCTTTCATACATTTTGTGTGGAGTAACGTCCTCTGTGCCGGGACGCATTGGCTCAGATTTTTCTGTGGCGCATTTCCGCGAGGCTACCCGCACGCATTCCCTGATGCGGCCTACAGTGACCAAAGATCACGATATCACTATTAAGAATAGAGCACTAATGAGAGCATTTTAACGCTCAAATTTCGTACGACAACTACTAGAGACGCCGCTTCCATACTTGAAAATTTGTATGACAACTACTTGAGGCAACTCTCCATTTAATGTCGAGTCGCCACTTTATTTTTTGCTCTACTCTTTGGTACTAAGTAACAAAAATCCGCCGATGCGATGCGGCCTGGCTCGCCTCAGTGTGCGTTGCAATGCGATAAACCCCACCTCGTCAACAGCGGGCGCTATCCTTTCCTGGGCAAGTTGCTACAAAGCACTCTACTACTAATGGTCTTATGGCTAATGATGAATTTAACTTGTCCCTTCTATTACGATCTACCTGACAGAGAGGAACCGGACTAACACAAGGACAAGCACAACAAAAATTCGGTCACCTGACCAGAACTGCTAAAATTCAATTTTCCTTAATTACTAATTCATTCATCGATATAAAGTAGGTCTATTTCTAAATAGTGCCAAAAACAAACTAGAACTCAACTTCTTAAAAATTATAAAGTCATTAAAGTACTTACTGCCTCTCTGTGGAATTTGGGCCGCTGTAACAATAGAAAATATATCATTAGTTCATGATAATAGACAGGTTTGACTTCTTCCTTTGCTAGAATATCATGGTCTATTACCATGATAAGCTCTTGCAATCTAAAACAACAATCATGCGCTAAAACACAAAAAACTTAAGCCTCCTTAAGAGTGGTTGGACCATAATATCCACCTCTGTACACAAATATATTAACGTAACCTCCTCCTTGTCAATTGAATATACAGATATTTGAATGAGGCTTGAGAAGGCTTCGAATGGAACATTAAAAGAAATAATAACATCACTAGAAATATTCAATTTCAATCGTCATGTCTATAATATGAATTTTAAAAAATACTAAGATAAAGCAAGTGGTCATTTTCATGTTAAATCAACAATGTTACCACTTAGTTTTATTGACAAAATATCAAATTTAATAATGCATACCTGGCGACAATGTAAACAACATTAACAAAGGGTTCTGAAATCTCGCAGGCACCTATGAAATCATATATAAAACTATTACAGCCCGGGCACAGGGGAAAACAAAAAGGATAGGACAGGGCAGCGTTAGCAGTCTAACATACATCTTGGCTTCTTGAAGCTAACAAAATACACTTACCTACAGCTATAAAATAAATACTATGACGGTAACAGTTATATGTTGCGTAGGCAGTATCATTGCCGTAAATATAGTATGAATATAAATAATAGGGAAAGGATACTGCCTATTCAAAAAAACATCTATTAGAGCGCTTCTATATTTAACACATTATAATATAAACCAAAAACAAAAACCCAATAGGACGTTGCTTTTTCTATAAAAGGCTTGTCACAAAGCAAGTCATTTTTATCATGACACTAAAAAACTAATTTTACATACATTGTAGATAATATATACGTATATATGTTACCTTTGCGACAAGCACTGATTTTATTATACCTATAAGAAACCAAGTCCACTGCTAAGCAGCCAGGTTACAGGATAAAGAGGAATGGGAGGTAGGAATGTTGAAGATTAAGTGAAAAAAATGATTTAACAAACGTGAAAAAAAAAACAATAAAAATTATAAGCAACTAAAAAAATATTTCTCGTATACTTTTGAAATAATATATATATCAATCATATCAAATTAAATAAAACGTAAGATAAAATTTAATACAATATGTCAATTTTCGACAACAATCTAATAGGAGATTCGGTGAAAGGATATGGTGAAATCCAGGAGTAATGTCAAGGTAGGGACTCACAAGCAAGAAACGTCTCCAGCAGGCTCATAAGCTGGTGTGTCCCAATGGGGCGAGGGCCCAGAGTATACTGTGGAGCTCGAAGGCCCTGTTGGAGTTCCCTGATAATCCCTGGGATATGCCTGCTGCTGCATATTGTTTACATTGTCGCCTTTTGCCGTTTGCTGGTTTGGTGTATCTGTAAAATTATATCTAACTGTATTTATTTCGTTATTTAGAATTACCGTTGCACTAAAATTAGTCAAATTCAGCTAAATAATTATTTAATTATTACTTCTTAAATGTTTATTAAAATAATAATTATATCAAGTAAATAATGAAAATGTACGAGAACATACTTATTTTAAATAAAACTAAACAAACTAACCAACTGAAAGTGCATACATTGGTTTACGGAGTTTTTGACACTTTTATCGATTTAAGGAATTGCATGTTTCTTAACTGACATATTACGTAAATTATTTGATACATTAGGATTGCTGAATAATTAGTTATATATTAATCACAAACTCTTAAAAAAAATCATATTATCCCCGTTTCCCCGTGGTCCGGGCTCTTTTGCAAAATAGATCATCTGCCTTCCTGCCAGGCAGTTCGTAAAATGCGAGCATGGGCTTACCGTCACTAACACCGTGACCTTGACTAGGTGGTAGAGTTTCGCAGTGATGTGCCGGATTGGTACCACTGCCTTACCTATTCCTGCCGCTATAATGTCAGTGCTTGCCGTTAAAATGTTCCGGTTCAGAGGATTAGGTAGCCGGTAAACTTACGTTTGCTCCCTTTAACACACGATCCATTTAACGTAGCGCACCATTACCACCTTTAATGTGTCTAAGCGGCGTGAATTTTTTACCATCAGGAAAACCGTCTGGTTGTTTGGCTGATTTGTACCATATACCATACACACAATACCATAAAAATCTCGGGAAGTGGCTAGCGTACTCGCCTGACTGCATCGACGAATCGCGAAGCTCGGATTCAATTCCCAACAGGGGCAGGCATTTGTGTGATGAACATTTAAATGTCTGCATTTCCGGGTCTGGGTGTTTATTAAATGTATTCTGGTATCTATTTAAGTATTTCTATGTAATAGTATCGTTGACTAACACCCATAACACAAGCACATAATTTGCTTACTTTGGGGTTAGATTCAATTTGTGTGACTAGTCCAGGAATATTAATTTATTTATTTATTTATTGCAGAAAGATCCCATTTCAGTCTTATTAACCTAATCAATCAGTCAGTATGCTTAAGAGATACATACATCTGTATAAAATAGATCATGTACTAATACCCACATGTTCTAAATAGGTTAAGAACACTCAGTGTGTGTATGTATGAAGGTTTGCTTATTTTAAATGGTGTACAGAACACAATGTAATTAAAGATTTGTTTTATGTTTAGAAGATACCTTGGCTATTTTGTCACATTAGTAAATAATTGTGTTTTTTAGTAAGTTTAAGACTCAAAACATTACTTCAAAAGCCTCATGTAATCTGTAGATTTATCTTAGGTATAACTATTTAGGTGTTTTGTCATTTTTGTGTTTATTAAAAACAATCAAAAAATTAGAACCCTTAAATTATGCTCATTATTAGTATTTTAATATAAAAAATATCCGAGTTTAGTATACTCTGGGTTATATAACATAATGATAATGTAAACTACAATGATTTTATAAATTTTACGATTAATACTGTAATCATAAAAATGCATAATAAACAAACTTCTCATGTTATTAATATAGTTAAGCTATAGAAAATTAAAAAGTTAATTTAAAAATTAAATACATTGATAGAATTAAAACCATGATTAATTTTCATTTATATGTTTTACAAGCTGTCCCGGCGAACTTCGTTTCATCCGCTCAGTATGTATGGAAAAAATTAAAAGGCTGTTTTTCCTAGTTTCCTCGCAATTTTTCTCTTTTTCTTATCTTTTAAACGTTATCTGGAATTGAACAAATAATTCAGAACCAAAATTAGCCAAATGGGTTCAGCCGTTCTCGAGTTTCAGCGAGACTAAAAACAGCCATTTAATTTTATACTTATATATAAATTATGCCCTCATATTTAGTATAAACATATATTTGAATAAGGATTTAAATTTATACATAGGCATTGATAATTTATGTATTGCGAAAGCATTGTATAATTCTATATATAAATAACTAGCAACCCGTCCCTACTCCGCACGGGTCGACAAAACTATTGGCAGTATACATACATATAAATTTTCCTCTTGAATCTCTCTATCTATTAAAAGTAGCCGCATCAAAATCCATTGCCTAGTTTTAAAGATCTAAGCATACTTAGGGACAGAAAGCTTGTTTTACGCTACATAGCGATGTTTGTCTTTTTACTTTAAAGTAAAAATGTATTGCGTCGAATACAAAATTATTTACTAACGATCATTTAAATCGATATATAATTGTGAAAACCCAGAATATCTACGAACGCTAGCACTAGACCGGAGGGTCGGTGGATCGATACCGCGGGTCGAAGAGGGGGAAGAGGGGTGTGACGTCACGGCGAGGGAGGTCCGCCATGTGCTACAAACGTTGCTTAGCTGTTCAACTCTAATGTTTAACTGGTAGGATATTTTTATAAGTCGCTTAATATAACCTTTTTAAATATAATATTACAAAGTAGTACATATGTTTCCTGGTTATCAGGAATTACAGGTCCTCTAAAGACACCAAAAGCTTTAATGGTGCGTTGCCAACTTTAAGCTGGTATCTTAAGCTAGCGTCAGTGCCAGATGCTGTACCATTCGAATCAGAAAATTACAATAGTGAAAACTGATTTAAAAGCAACAGAAATAAGTCTGACAAAGTTTTCAATGTGGTTATTTGTTGCAGAAGTCGTTCACATAATGTGAATGTATTTATTTTAAAGTGAGGAAGTAAATTAAGTATCTTTCCATATCTCCGTAGTGGTAAGCAGAGGTACAACCAGGGCACCCACGACTAGCCGAAGACACTTAGTCCCACAATGTGATAGGTGGCAACTAGGCACATATCCAATCCCGAGCAACATTTATTTTATTAGAAAATTGGAAAAAACCCAATTTTCTTTTTGTTGCCCGACCCGGGATTCGAACCCGGGACTTCATGCAGTCAAGTCCAACAGCTAAACCGCTCGACCACAGAGGCGATTAACTTTAACTAATAAAAGGTAATAGTTTCTAGGTTTTACATCTGAAAATCTTTGTTTTTCAAATAAGCAAGTGCTTCCTAATACCAGCCTCCATTTAAGTAAAGTATGAATAGGCACTTTAACTTGATGTATAAAAAGCTTCCATTCGCTATGTATCTTACATTTCATCTTAAATATTTAAGACAATGACCCACTGCTAGGTGTAAGTTATTTTTAAAGAGATGATACATAAAATATTTTAAAAAAAAAACAAAGTAAAAGTAAAGTATTTTACACGTGTATCCCCGAATAACTAGCCATCCAAACATCCAGACCATACTCGACTAATCAAAGGTATATCTTTATTACCATAACGTAATAGATGGGCAAACCTATCGTGATTCGGGCACGTATCCAACCCAAAAACATATTGCCTGAACCGAAAATCTAATATGGGACCTCAAACAGTTAATACCGATAACATATGACTAGACCACAGAGGCGATTTAAAATATTTATTATTCCCAAATTAAAAATATTAAATTTATGAACAGTTAAGCTAGTCTTGAATCCTCAAAAAAATCAATAAATGTCAAAGTTTTCTGAAGTAGTTTCGATTATTTTTTTTTTAAAAACGCAAGTGAAGTGCCAGGATAGACTTAAAAGCCAAAATAGTATCACAAATTCAAAAGATTGTGAAATACAAAAGGTATTATTGAGAAAACATATTATTAAGATATCTGGACAGATGCTCTATGATCTCACCAAAGATTTTTTTTACGTAAATGACTGAAGACCTAAACGTGACAGAAAGAAATAACTGAAACTTAAGGTTATGCCGTGGACAACAATGTAGCAGTTTTTCTATTAATTTTATTTTTTATGATATTGGAAAGCAAACAAGCAGACGGATTACCTGATGGTAAGGAATTCACGCCGTCTAGAGACACCAAAGTTGGTAATGGTGTATTGCCAAACTTAGGCCGGGATGTTTGGCGTTGAGCAAAAGTAAATTTACCAGCTACCTTATCCTCTGAGCTCGAACACGTCAAATGTAAGCGCTGACGTTATTGCAGCAGGAATAGATAAGATGGTGGTACCAATCTAGGCGAGTAGTTGCGAAACTCTAAGACTTAGGCAGATGTCACGGTGTTAGTGACATTAGTTCTATGCTCGCCTTTTACGAGCTGCCTGGCTTGAAGCCAGATGTTCTACTCTGCATAGGAGCCCGGACCAAAACAGGCGATTTTAAAATTCGTTAAGTCTAATAGCATATTTAATTGATTTATTTGATTAAGTAAAAATATTTTTTTTAATTGCATAATCACACCACAATAATAGATCGAAACGAGTGTCGTTGTACCCGAGTACTCTATAAACAAAAAGACCAAATCACGTAAACATTTTTAGGTATGCCTAATAATATAAAAACTATTTTTTACTGTAAATCCCTGAATATTGATGTAGAAACCAGGGCAGCTGGAACTCGGCTAAAAAATTCCTCAGCATTCCAGAGAATACTGAGAGTACTCCACAATGCTTCAGATTTATCCGTTCACTTTATAGAACATCATTTTATAAAATGTTTCATTAAATTTAACCCTATCTGCAGTTAGCCGTTATTGTTTTAGCCGTTAAAGTTAAAAGAAAGTAAAATATATTTCCAGAGGACCAAGATAAAACGGTGTACTACAATTTTATCTTAGTTTGTAGTTTATTAGCTTTTAACTTTTATCCCACAAATTTTCAAAAATCAATATTTTACATTGTTTTTAGTACTTGTCAAATAAATATGCTTGGTTTTTAAAAATAAACATTCTTTGTAAAAAAAAATCATCTTTCCCAAGAATCAACAACTCCAGCATTTAATTTATTTATTTTTGAATTCTAGAGGCATTTTTTTTGTTACAATAAGATGAAATTTAACATCTGTTTTATGTTCTGTCACATATTTAAATCTATACCGTAGTTTTGAGGTACTTTTTTAAAAATTTTTCACAAGAATTAACCTATCTACCTACTTCTAATTGTAGTAAAAAATAAACGTACTTATACAATATTCTATTAGCTTATCATCGTTTTAATCTTAATAGCTTTATTTCATGGAGTAAATATAATTTTCAGAAATAATAAAGTATGTACATTTGAAATAGAAACGAGCTGCCTCTATAACTATATTAGGCAATATTAATTAATATTATTAGGCAAGACGTGAAAACTATAAAAAAATATTTAATCTAATTTTACTGACTCATTACTTACTAATATTATTGTAAAATCATTAGATGCTATTATATTACTATTTTGTTCTTCCGGAAAGTCTTGTCTGGTGCAAAACAATCATTTGTTTTTAAACATCGGCGTGCAAAGCTTATCTTTGCAAAACAAACAAATAAAAACGAAACTAACATTAACTTACCCCCTTTTCGAAAAATCGATGTAGTTTGAAAAAAATATTGCATAAAATCGTTTAATGCGACATCACTAATTATACAACAAAGCGGTAACAGTCTATCGACTCCCTCGGCCCAATTTCGCCGTCACTCGGCAGCGAAACGCAATGGATATCGAACGAGTAGTGACGTACGCGATCGACCGCGCGTAGCGGCCGCATCGATTGTCGACGAATCGATGCACGCAGCTGACGGAACGTGTTTGTATACGATACCGTTTGACGAATCGATTTTAAAGACGAGAATTGGAATTGTATTGTCACGTTGTTTATATTACGAACTTTTTTTACAGCAAAAGTAAAGTTTTTTGCTTACTTGTTATGTTTTTTATAAGAACAGCAAAAAGTTCACAATCCAAATATTCACTTTCTATAAAGAAATTTTATTTTTATTGATCAAAAAAATTAAAATGAATCAGCATCCACAAATTCAATGCCAATTGAATATGCAATCATAAATTAAATACAACTAATGCAATTTTACAAAAAAAATGTATTGTGTAATAGCTACTTGTTTTGTCTATACTTTGTCATCAATTTACAAGTCGTGAGTCTAATCGAAGCATGTCTGTCGTTTTTTAATAAGATTCATACAATTCAAGAATCTAAATTTTAAGAGACGATCTTCATGACTTACCCTATTTTTTAAGAATTTTTAATGTAAAGCCAAGTATTATTTAACATTTTTTTATTGTATAAGGTGACGAACAACCATGATCTCTTTTGATGGTAAAAGCTAACCGTCGCCTGAAGTCAACATATTTTTTTGGTTATTTTTTATGTGGTCATCGCCTCTGTGGCCCGTCCGACTTGACTTCTCAAGGTCCCGGGTTTAATCACCGGGTCAGGAAACAAAAAATTGGAAATAAATATTTTTAATTTTCTAATAAAAATTATGTTGCCCGGGATGGGATATGTCTCCCGTTGGCGATAGGCTTGCCACCTATCACGTTGAGGGACATAGTGTCTTCGTCTAGTCGTTAGTGCCCTGGTTGTGTCTTTTGTGGAGTCGCTAACTTAGAGCTGAAATTTTAGGCCATGTGCAAAAGTTCACCCAACTCTACAGCACTAAACAAAACAACGGCAACGATGAGAATTGACACACTATCACCTAGTCATGACTGACTGAACTAAAAGAATAATCTGATGTTCTAATTTACTAGATACGTCAAACATGCGATGGGTTCATTACGTCCCGACGCAGACAAAGATAAGCAAAAAGTCTACAATTCAGATTTGACCGTAACTTTGTCGTTTAATAAATAAATAAACACATTTTTTTGTTTGTTCAGGAATAGAATATTATGAATTTATATTTCGTAAGACACTTTCATTTTTATGAAAAAAACTCTTCAAAGGTATTATTATTTAAGGATTTGCTAAAATATATACACACTAGCTGTTGCTCGCGGCGTTTCTCGTCAGTTAATGGTCCCACAGGAACATTTTTTCAGAATAAAAACTATCATATATGTTATTCCAAATTACCATCTACCTAAAAACCGGTAAAGCAGTATTTATGTGAAGGAGTAACAAGCAAACATACAAACTTTCGCATTTGTAATATTAGTAGGATTTAACATGTAATTTTTTATACATGATTATTTATACCAGTCTTTTACCAGTCTTTGTGTTTGTATCTTGTGTACTAGAACTTGTGAAAACCTTCCAGCAGTAGTTTGACATGCTTGTATACTAAACATTTGCAGTGTCCCATTTCTGATATTGGACAAAACAGTAACAACATTAATATTCCCCTAGTTTCATTGACGACTTTGTTTAGAAAAGGAAGAGGGTGAATTTAACGATCTATATTCGTAACCGGTGCACCTTTCCTACTGAACTGATTTTATGAGATTTGTTCGAAAAAAAATATAAATTTACTATCGAATGAATTAGTGTAAGAATGAAGTTAGAGATATAGGCGAAGTAAGGTATATAGTAATTTTAATTTCTAGATTTTATGACTACTACAATTGGTCAAACAATGTTGTAGAGTTTTTTAAGTGCTTGTCCTGTTTGGTACGACCGCCTTACCTTTTACTTTCACCATTACGCTAATGCTCACTACTATCGTGTTCTAAATTAAAGGGTATAGTAGTCAATGAACGTAATAAGCTAAACTGTCTTAAAAATAGATATTCAGATACTAAAGTACCGTGTTGGTCCGGTTGGCTACGTAGCATAGACCATCTACATCACTGCCAGGCAGCTCGTAAGACGCAAGCTTAGGTCAAAAAGGTCATTACAACCACGACCACTGTTGGATAGGGATCTACTGCCTTAACTATTCCTGCTATTTTGTTATGTTCGGTTTCTTGCCTACAGCTCTTGATTTTGAAAAAATATTGAAATTTAGGTTTTTATGCAACAGAATTTCAAAGTTTCATTCAATAATTTATCAACCAACTACTGTTTAAAATGTAAGATGACAATAATTATCCTTGAAGCTGCAAACTGGTGAGCAAATAACTAACTTACTCAAGAGTAGTTAAGAATTTAATATGATATAATTAGGCATTCATTAAAGCAGTTTCATCACCTTTTATAAAAAAAACAGTAAACTTGTAATTATTGCAGTGCATATCACAAAATATTGCATTAGAGACATGTATGCTGAAGATTTTCCAAGAAAAGAACTTAGTAGCTTCCTAGGACGACATTGGTTCCTATATTTGCGAATTCCAAATAAGTGACTAATTAGTTGCTGCTTTTGGAAACATAATATAATGGGTAAATGTAGAATAAAATTAAATATGATAAATGGGAGAGTATTTTTTTCGATTTGAAATAAAATGGTCGGAGTTTTCACAAAAGTGAAACATGTTGGCTACGTTGTTTGAAAATAATCATAGTTAAAAACTAAGCTAAACTTATATTAAGTTTATTTTCGATGAAATGAGGCTGACTGATTCCATGTGCCATGTGGTTTTGAGCTCATTTTTATATTGTACTATACAGTGCACAAAAATCTCATCTCATGCTTTTTGTTTATGGATTTACAGAAATAATAGGAGCAGTAGTAAAAACAACGTAGTAGTAAAAACAAAGTAGTAACAAAAAATGTGTGCGTGTACTAGCGTACACTCGTAAGAAGTGAAGAAGTGAAACTTCTTTATGACGTTATTTTTCAAAAAATAATTTACTATATGCAACTTTACAGAAATTGGTTAAATAAAGTTTATTGCCAATCCCTCCGCTGGAGAAAGTATACTTCGAATCACGCGTGGTAGAGATAAGAACAAAGATGGCGCGTAACAGAAAAATGTGACGCGTAACGAAAAAATGTTACACTAAATTTTTTTCCAACCCCGATATAGAAGTTTCACTTCAAAAACAACAACGTTATTGGATATGTCCCCGGTTTACGACAGGCTTGCCACATATCACATTGTGTTACCTAAAATCTACCCGTGTCCCGGTTGCACCTCTGCCTTTCTCTTCGGAGACACGATCATTAACATACTTTTCTATTTATAACTATAAAGATATATTTACAAGAAAATGAAACAATAATAACAGTCGAAGTAATAATCAATGGATAAATGTTTTGATATAAAAATTTACAACAAAAGCCAAATAGGTATACTTTATGATTTTTATTTTTTTGTTGTTTTTGTAGATTAGCAAATATTTTTAATATCTAGTATTTTCTTTCGATTACACATCATTATCTTTTTACTGTATCAAAATATGTAATCAAAATATGTAAATTGATAATAAATAGAATCGAATCGATTTAATTTTACATAAATCGAATTTTAATATTTTAAAGCACATCCCTAATCAAAAATTAAACATTTTAAGGAGCATGCTCAAACACAAACATACCTGCTAACCGCAACGCAGACATCCTTTGGAATTCAGGTTCTTGTAGCCATTTCCACATCCGCCTAAACGTTTCTCTTCCAGATTTCAACTTCGACCATGGCTTCGGATTCCTTAATAAATCGCTTAGTGTTCCTTGTGACCTACAAAGCACCCTCTGTGCGAAAATCGCCTGTGGTATTGAATACCTTTTCAACTCCCCGCTTATCCTTTGAGCTAATTCTTTTGTATTAATCTCCTCTGTGTCGTTCTGTGTTTGAGCTTGTTGAGCCTGTTCTTCTCTCGCAAGCAACGCCGCGTTGAGGTCCAATCCAGGACTAGGTAAAGGTGGGGTTGGCGAGCGTCTTTCAAACGAGTTAGGGGACGCACTACGTCTACTGTACGCAGACTGCGGTGACAAAGGTTCATTGTAGGGAGCGGGAGATAAAGACGCATATGATTGCTGCTGTTGAATAACAGTGAAGGTACCACCTGCATGGTAGGCGAATTTATCTGAAACAGTACTTATAGGAGGTAGGGGGAGTAAAGGTGTTAGAGTTGCGTATGAAGCTGGCTCTAATCCAGGAGGGGTTAGTCTCCCGTTGACGGCTGATAAGGGATGGAAAGCGGCGTCACCGTCTGGTAATAAGTCGGCTGGGGAGAGTCTTGGGGGTGATGCGTTACTTGGGGCGACTATAACAGTGAGGGGTGCGCGGTCTCTCATACGTGTCTCTTCCATGGCGCGCGAC
>NJDD01001845.1:210258-228973 GCA_002245505.1 Calephelis nemesis | reverse complement strand
AACGGGGTCGCGCGGGCGACTGAAAGACGCGTGCGCGAATCACCCCTTGTGTAGCCTGCAAACACCCTTACTTATTATCTAACGTTACAAAACATGGTAACAACCTCTGACTTTAAATTGAACCTTAATACGAACGACTAAAGATCATTGTCTAAAAACAAAATGTCATACATACATTACAATAAAAATTCGACCTAAACAAGTAGACACAGCGTTCATTTCAGATTAATATACACTCTGAATCTAACAGTGTGTCGTACTGTCGTACCACAATGCACTCTCGACGGGCCTTGTAGCACTTTTCTCTCTATTCTATTTTTGTACTATGTTTTAAATTCATTGCTGTTTATATTTAAACCTAGAAATACCTATCTTGTAGAATACACACAATGTACGTTGTAGTTGTAGTACAGTAGCTGAATTTTGTTTTGGGTGCAGGGTTTCTGTCCTGGTTCGAGGCAGTGTCACAAAGACAGTCTACCTTGGCAGAAAGGTCTAACTTGGACATATTTTGTATATGAAAGTATCACTGGCAATTCTATGGAGATTATTTTAAACTCCGGAACACACAATACTTGAGAATTTTTACTCTATGTAGAGCCGTGTATTATACTATGTTATAAAATGTAGCGCTTGTAAATATACTATATCTTCATCGTATTATCTTCATAGAAGTCCACATAAACAGTTCGTTTAATATCGTTTTTCTAATGGATAAGAAAGCTGTTACTATGTACAACGTTAAGTATTTAGTAAATTATTAAATACATATTTTGTTTTTTGTAACCGAGATTGTTAAGACCGAGTTGTCTAAGAACAATGAATAAATATTCAAATTTCCACTCGTTATTTTTGTGTTTTTAAGGGTAGATGAACTTTCTCTTTGTCAGGTGTAAATGTTATATGCGTGTCACTGTCATCTAACCGGTGTTTTAGGTCTACTTTGCAAGTCAAGAGGAAGGGCAGTTGCCCCATTTAGTTTTAGACTTTGACATACGAAACTACGAGTTCTCTTTGTGGGCCAGGAAATAAAAATTTGACAAGAGGCTTTCCGTCTCAATCATAGGCACAGGCCCATTAATTTCGTTGCTTATAAGCATCGTATTTTTTTAAAGACAAATCCATTTGTTTTGAAATATTAAATAACAAGGATCGTATTTTCTTACAAACAAATTTATTAGATAGTTGGTTTTGAAACATTAAAAATGGAAATTAAATACACCATCATAGACCAAAATGGTATTCGAATTGGTATACCACACGCGTTATCCGTCCGTAACCCATTAGTCCTATCAACATGCAAAACTGTACACAAAAAGACATGTTCGACAAGGGGTCATATTCACGCTTAATGACCCCGCCAGACACCTGGCGGTGACGGGAACCTAGTGATGTCGCGCTTGTTGCAATATCGATACTTTACTGATTTGATTTTTTACTACATACCATAAATGTAAAAACTATTATTTGTTAATCATTCGAGGAGAAGCAGTTTGTAGTGGACTAGGCAGTCAAGGTAAGCTATTGATGTCATTCAATATAAAATATCTATAAAATATAATCACTCAATAAAAAACTAAATAGTTTTGTATGTTTAACGTAAGAACAAATATCATTTTGTATTCGATTTCAATTTATGAATATATTATATGTTTATACAAGTTCCTTTTATTTAACAAAAATAGAAAAATATATGGCAAAAAAGGTTAGAAAACATTCGTATTCAAAATAGCATTTCTATATGGCGAAAATACTACACAAAGGCAATAAAAAAAAAACTCCAAATACTAAGTTCTTCAAGGAACAATCTCGAATACTTAACTCTTATAGGCATTCCAGCAATTCATCTAATATTTTTAAATTATATAAATTCCAGTGATTATGTATATAAACATTTTATATCAAACTGCCAGGTTTGACCGCTCCTCACACATCAGTCACTGACAGATACCATTGACTAATCATTCTATCAAAGTGTGGAAAGGCTGGTGCTAATCTTTGTTTTGTAATAACCTTTTTTTTAACCTAATATCCTGATTAATGGCCAGTGAAATGGTAACTATGTTTCATCGACATCTTACTAACATCCCTAACATCGTAAAACTGTCGACTATAAGCTATCACCCCTATTTTACGATCAACCCGCACTATACGACTGTTACATCACCAGTTTCTAGCATGAACATTGAACATCTACTGGTGATTCCATTTCGTTTTTTAAAAACAAATTCCAGTAATCACATTTGGAAACCGTTTTCATTTTGTCTTCAGTCAGCATTCAGTGTAACAAGTGTACTTTGGCCGGGATGTTAGACATATTGTGCAAGTCTACCGGCTACCCTACCCACCGAACATGACACCGACAGAGCCATTATGGAGGTAGAAATAGGTAAGGCGGTGGATGCCTACCCGGGCAAGTTGCCGAGCAGCACCCTACAATCAGTGGTCTTGTTGAGAAACAACTATGAAAATATAGCTATTAAGTCATTATAATTACATACTAGATATGTAATTATAATTAGGCTAAGAACTAGCAGTAACTAAGTAGCAGTAGCTAGGAACTAAAAGAACTAAAAAATGAATCTAAATCGGTTAATTTTTGTGTTTTTGTATTTTTTCACAGAAATAAGGAGACTTCAAAACACATATTTGATCAAAATTTTATTTGTAAAGTCAAGGAAATAAATAATTGTTTATTCTGCTTTACATTCAAAAACTTATTTTAGGTCATATTTATTAGATTATCGGATTTTGAAGAAAACTTATGCAAAAATTTAAATAATAGCCCAATATCCAAGAACAGCCAGACCACAATTTTATGAGAACTAAGTTTCATGACTCTAAGCCAACACAGTTGGGAACAAAGGACTACAATTAAATCTGGATCATAGTAGCTATGACACGTGTAAAAAAAAGAAAGATTAATTTTCATCGAGTCATCAAGTGTAATTATCTGGTATATTTTTCGGAACCATATAGGAAATTATGAAATCCGTTTCTAGATGCATACCATTGTATAGGCTACCTTTTTACAAACATAAATAAACTTTCTCCAACAGCAAATGAATTTTTGTTATAGTTTACAGAAGCGTTGTATTATAAAATTTATTCAGTGACGTTACTGAGAAACCAGTCCCATTTTGATAGTTTCAACCCTTTATCCTATATTATCGCAACTTTTTATCCAAATCTTTATCCCATTTTTTGTACCTCTACAGCTGCAACTAGGAGTAAAAGCAAACGCTGACAAACTTTTATTTTTTATAGGTTTCGAGTCTGGGAACCATAGGATCTCACTCTCAAAGAGTTTTATGCTAACACTCACAAAGAAGTTTCAGAAAATGCCAATTACAATTTGTGTAAATTAGTTACTTTGTGTCAAAAAATGATGTCAAAAGTCTTAAGCCATACAAAATTAAGAAACCCTAAAAGTTCAAAAGGGTTAGTGAAGTTCATCGCACCCGGAAAGCACGGGCCAAACAGGTGGGATCGATTACTTCGATTGGGGTAAAAAATCGATGTGACGTCACAGCATGGCGGCTGCGCGGACAGCTGTCAGATAACATGTTTTATACAATAGGGTTGTTTTAGGGTGCGTGACTTATGCAAATGTCGATTTTTTGTGAATATTAATGTTTTATTATTAAAATTTTATGTGAGGGTGCCAATTGTAATAAGTCTACTAAGCTAAGCCCGTTTTAAAAACTTTTAATTTTTTTGCACATATCAGAAAAAGTATTTAAATGTATTTAGATCTCGTTCTCAATATTTATACAATAAATGACATAAGGATAAAACCTTTTTTAAAAGAATCGAACCGACGAACTTCGTATCGCTTCTCGTTAACAGGTACTAACAGTTTGTACATGGATTAAAGCATTGGTTTTCCCACTTTTCCTTGCATTTTTCCCGAGTTTTCTTTCTATAAGAATCTTGTCCTGACCATAAATTACACAACGAAAAACGTAAAAAACGTATTAGCAAAATCGGTCCATCCGTTAAGGCGTGATGCGATGACCAAGGGAAATGGGGACTCATTTATCTATTTATGAATATATTCGAGGACAGGAAGTCGACGAATTTTATGGTAACATATTTCTCCTAGAGACGACAAGATTTTAAAGATGCGTTGCCAACTTATGACTGGGGTGTTGTACAAATCAGTTTATTGGATAAAACTAAATACTACTTACAATAAAACTACAAAATTAAGAAGAGTGGACGTAATGATAACAAATCAAATAAAATAAGAGAACTCTACCAACAAAGTTATTATATTTTTCAGTCATATTTAAATATTTTTTTTGTTTAAGAAAAAACTTATCTTTTTAGCTTACAGTATAAGCGAAACAACGGATAGTAACTATACAAATTTTTTGTTAATGGTGCGTTGATATTACTAGACTGAGATTGCTGCTTGGCGTTGGCTCTATCTGTGTTTTGCGTTTTGACATCTCGGACCAATATTTTTTTTTTATTTGTCTGAAGTCGATATGCTAATTCTCGCTATTGTCGAATTTTATTTTGCATAACGTGGTAGCCCCAATCGCAAAACATTACTACCTGTTTAGTTGTAAGTCGCGGTGTTATTGATAAAACGGTACGCTTACTTTAATTATGACCTAATTTTCGAAAAGGGAACAGGTTCTTTTTAAAAAGAAGTCTGGATTTAACACAGAGGAGAGAAAGCATTGGAAATGCATTTAAATTGTGCATTGCCAACCTAATGCTAGAATGTCACTTGCAGAAAGTTTTTTAATAAACTACTGCAACTTTTAATAAGCGAATATTATGAAATTAAATGAGTAAATTATTTATTTAAATCTACCATCTACACCAATGAAATTTTAATGAAACAAATTCTTAAAACATTGCCATCAAAGACTCTCACCAAATCAATAGAAAAATCATTTTCAAAACTCTCTCTATCATCGGACGAAATACATATAGCTTTTCCATCTACATATACTATCAAATCAAAATCCATGATGACCTAAAAATATCGAAAATTGATATTGTGATCATATCGAAAATTCACCCCAAACCTTGTAACCATGACAACGCTACACCGAATGCGTCATACAGAAAAAAATATCTCTATCTCTTTCTTGCTTAAATGGAAAATACACGCGTTAGAACAGTGCTACTAAATTTCTGTCAATGCGTATCCGAATACAGAGCCCCTACTAAAATCGATATCGCACAAGGCAAGGCGTCGATTATCCGGTCTATTCAAAATCGGACGCATAATGACGTAACTCTTAACCACAAACTTTCAATATTCGACTTTGATGCGTTGATCTAAAGTAAAAATTTCATTAAAAGAATACGTTTGTAAAGTCAATATGACTTGGTGATATGATATGTAGGCTCACTGCTTGCTACGACATCGACTATTGATTTTCGCGATCGCTTTGAATGAAACTTCGATTTATTGGACATTTTCGCAGTACTTTCATTGCAGTTATGATCGCTAAGTTTTCACCTTTCTTGTCGATAACTAAGATATGACTTGACTTGTTTTAAGATTTACAGCAGCACTCAGAGACGTCAATTTAGTATCTTTTAATCGGCCAAGCCGACATTTTCTATGCAAAATTATGTATTAATGATAGATTAAAAGTAAAATTGACATTTCTGAATGTGGCCGTAACCCTACTCCAGTTAGGTACTAGGAAAATGAGTTGACAGGAAAAAATTGTTTTTTTGTTTAGTCTAAATTAACTACATACTTATTAAAGGCCAACATGGCTATTCTATCTTTTATTCTTTTTGTTGTAGGTATTTGAAAAATATAGATAGTAGATGTACTTACCTTCGTATATATTTTTATTTAGTAGTAAACTGTTTATAATTATTTTCATGAGCATTGTTGATATGTATTTTCATAGCATATATTTTCTAAAAGTACCTACTAAACAGGTACACGCCGCAGATATAACAGATATGCTAAAGCGTTGGTAATAGTAGGTAGAGATCTTAAGCTTGCAAAAGTTTATAGGCTCAAGTACAATCGAAATCGCAATTCAACAATAGCAAACACTGACATTTGTAGCAGAAAAGGCGATTGTAATAACCAGACGGTTATCACAAGACTCTACCAGAGGATAAGAATTTATAGGTATTCTGACTCTACCACTTAATAGTAGACTTTATTATTCTTCATCGTTTTTTGTAATAAATAGTGCTAATGTCATGAGGTTCACAAAGATTTTAAAATCTTCATTTATTTGTTTATTTCAAAACCATGAGCTTAGCATAGGAAAGAGAGCAGGGAACGAAATATAGAGTAAAGTTGTATAAATCAGCTCTGAACCGCTTCCAATATTCAAATGATATAATATTTGAATCCGAGTTGCAACTCAAGTCAAATATTGGCAGATCTTGATTTAGTTGAAACGTCTCGAACTGTTGGCTATCTGTGTTCAATACCTAAAAAATCTTTAACCTCATTGTCTGACATATAATTCGAATTAAGCGATTGCTAGTTCCACGTATGGATCACAATCCGTACTCAAACTGAGCAGATTAGCGAGCCTGTTCGAAGTACTGGTCCGTGACTCATGAGCAGATCTGTCGGTGACACGGTTTAGTCTAGTAGATATTAGCAAAGCCTTTTAAGCACCAAAGTGAGGGCATAAACCTCCAGTCACTTCGAAGTTGCTGGTTTAGTTAAGTATATCTTTTTTGCAATTCTTTTCGTACTAAAATATAAATAATATTGCTACGGTTTTTTGTACCATCACATAGCAAACAACCAAACATCTCTACTTGCGGTAAGAGACAATCGTAGTCTAAATATTCTGTAGATGTTAGGTTCTCATCACTATCTCAGTGCCTCAATCATAAGCCATGATAAATCTACTGGTTATCCTACCGTCCATTCAGAATACGACAATGGCGAGCACTAGCGTTATTACCTCAATGCGTCAAACGATTTTAACAAAACGTAATTCGAAAGTAGAACCATTCGTAGATTGTCTAAGTCAAGTTTAGACTGTCAAGTTGTCAAAGCGTTCCTCAAATATTTTAAATTAACTGAAACTTGAAATAAACAGTAGTTGTATGAATAAAATATAGTCGCCGCAAATACAGTTGGTGGTAACTAGGTAGGTAAATACCTAGATAGAAGTATATTTATTAATTCTTTCACAATGCCATGCTATGTATCTAGAAGTATTCCTTTTTTATTGGAGAGGTCGGCAAATCATCACACGGGTCTCCTAATTGTATGAGACGAACGTGGCCTATATACACTATAAATGTGACAAGTTTGTCACTGTCCTGGAGCTGGGTCCCCAATTCTGCAACTATACCGGCTTCCCTACCCTCCAGACCGGAACAATGGATAATGCGCTGGATCGCTGGATCTTACCCTATCAAGTTACTGCACAGCTCACTACCACCAGTAGTCCTGTTGATTACGACCTGTTTAACCTACGCTAGCAGCTTACGAGCTACTTTGCAGCGAGGCAGATTGTCTAATCTACTCAGCAGACCCGGATTAACACGAAAAAACATTTATATGCAGATGTTTCTCACCTCTCCAAACGTTCTTTTCCTATTCCTGCCGCCATAATATCAGTGCTTCCCGTTGACGTCCAGCGATTTTGAGGATAAGGTAGCTGGTAAACTTTCTTTTGCTCAGGGGTTAACAACCCTGCCTCAGGTTGGCCACGCACCATTATAACCTTTTGTGTCTCTAAGCAGCGTGAATTTCTTACCATCAAGAAATCCGTCTGCTTGTCTGCCTTCAAATATCATAAAACAACCCATATAAATCACAAACAAAACTAAATTACCATAATTATTTAAGTTTTTTGTGGAGAATAACTATCAGTATTTCAGATTGTACAGTATACATAGTACCGACGAAATTCCTACATAATATATTGCAGAACGATTGCCTCTCCACTACTCTTAGAAAAATGCAGTCAGTCAGATTTCAGTCAGTGACATACTATGTCCTACGAGGTGCTTTGAAAGTTTGTTATTAATAATTAAAAAAGTTCGGAACAAACGAGTGAAATCTTGCCTTTTATCGTGTTCCATTTTAGAAGAGGTGATAAACTTACATAAGAGGCTAACGATCTAGCTTTAGTTAGGTTTGTGATATTGGTAAAAACAACAAACAGAACAACCAATTACCCTCGTTTTTTTGCCCATTTTTTAAAGGTTAAAAGTTCTTAGTAACAAGAAGCACATAAATAAAACAAAATGATCTGTTTGTTTGTATTGCATCAACTGTAACACTCTCAGTTTTCATCGTTATTGAGCAAAGTTTACCTACATTATTATAACTGCCTTTGATTTTACGTGGAATTATTTATTTTAGATTGCGCGGAATTGTGCGTCGGTTATTTATCTGTTTGGTAGATGGCACTGTAAAAAACAAGTATTTACTACAAGTTTCATTTTGTTGACAAAAGATGGTGTTGTAATCAAAATTATACTTAACTTATCTATAATACCTTTTTTTATATTTAATTCCACGTAAAATACAAGCATAACAACGCATGCTATTTCAAATGCTCCGTCCCACGACAATACACACGGCACTCCATTGCACCGACATTGTTTAAGCTTTAAGCACCAATTTTTTTTAATAACAAGTCGTTCAAAATAAACGACTAAATTTCTATAAATATCTTACTATTTATAGGTTAAAAATACACGTTATAACATTTTTACAAGTCTATGTTAATCATATTTAAATCAAAAGACATGACCATTCATACAAATAGGTATTTTTACATTACATTCAATGGTGTAACACGTCATTTGATTTAAGCATGTATGTTTAAAACTAAATACAAAAAACAACGTAACTATAGATTAAATAAAATTATACAAAATTGTTTAACTCGTCTCAATAAAGTTGGTCTTAAAAACGGTGAATCGCAAGTATTATTATCATAGTAGGTCAACCTCATTCTTTCATTCAAATAATATAAAAAAAGTACATAGGCACGTATGCGTACAAAGTTTAGATGTTTCCAAATTGTTAGCAATTGTGTGTATGCACCATTTATAAAAACCCGTCTTTATTCATACAAGTTACAAATTATTACCTACAAAAATTATTTGAAAAATTATATACTTAGAAGATATTTACAAACGGATGGACAGTAACATACACTGACCTTTATACTATATAGATAGCTTAAAAACTTTTCCAAAAGAAATAAGAGTGATACTATTGTATCACAAAGCTTCGAAATAGTCTTTTACGGGGCAAATATACTTGCCTAATTCTTTTTAATTTTCATAAGAATCTTATCAAGACTTACTGTATTTATAATGGCTTAACTACTAAAATATTTTTAAAAACCTACAAAGGTTACGTTATTCTTATCTATCCATTAAAGTTTTTATTTGTGCAACATTCTTAAAAAAAAAACAATGCTGTACAACTATTACTAGGTAAAGAAAAACTGTCAGTTTGTCTCATCCTGTGCTAGTAGACTTTATAACAATCACACACAAGCCAATTTGACATAATTTATAACAGGTATCGCAGCACTTAAAGTTTTTAGTCATTTGACGCTAAGTATTTTTGAAACAAAAATACAAAGTTTTTGCGTAACTATGTCTTCAAATTTTCTTTCAGTATGTTATTTAGGTTGATAAGTTTGACTTAGGCTCTTTCTTTTTAACTTTATTGTCAACAACTTACTACTAAAAGGTAACTTAAGAGACAACAAATATTATTTAAATAGTATAAAAGTCAGTTGTAAATTAATAGAAATAATAAATTCGCTAAATATTTTAACAATGGATTCGATCAACTAATTCGTACAAGTACTATTGATTAATACATATTATTTTTACAATTATTTTAATTATTACGTATGTTATTTCGTTTCTGAAATCCAAAAACTTAATCGACGGATCGTTACTTTATTAAAACAATTTACTTAATAGGATGTAACAGTAAAGGGTCGATAATATTAAAAAGCATCGCGAAAATAAATAAAACGAAACAAAAAAGCATGCCTAATTTAATATTGCATTGATTAAGATATAGTACATAATAGGTACGTAAATGGGTATAATGTAAGTACTAAATTATAGAATATATTAGTTATATTTCAGCGACTACGCATCCAAGCTTTACTTAATTATATAAGAGGATAAAAGTTTATTTCATTTCTAAATTATATGTCCAGTAGTTGGACTTCATCGATTGGAGTATACAGAAATAAGAATAGGGTGCCCAACAAGTAAATCAGTTGTACGGGATGACAGAATTCGTAAGATCCATAAGCCTTCGCAGAAAATAACTCTAACAGTACAAGGTTACAGGCTTTCAAAACAACATCAATCATTTATTTCTAGTTAGCACGTTGTATAGAACGCATGATAAATATACAATATTGTTGTATCTAAGGCACATAATGTTTAGGCTTTTAATTACTCCATATCGTAACATTGCTAATTAAGAGAACAACATTGGGACAAAATCAATTAAAATAGCAAAGGTTTCAATATCTTTGATTAGTTTAATCATCAAATATTAAGTAAACATTATAATTTGTTTAATATTTTGATGTTATTAATATAACATCAAAATATTAAACTAATTATAAAGTTTAAATGCATTAATACGCAGTCACAGTATGTTCTAATCATTGATGAAATATTTAAGAGTGCTGTTTTAAATTGTGTTCTTGGAAATATTTGAAAAAATGTTTCAGGTAAGTAATAGTAATTGCATTAATTAAAAAAAATATTGCAAAATTTTGAATTATGACTATTAGTAATTTAAACGACGTAGAAACATGAAAATATTCGATCGAAAATATTGAAACCTCGTTTACATGTTTTTGTCCCAATAATATACTATTGCAAAGCTAAATTAAAAAACTACATAATCTACTAACGCTGCCACCTTAATCTCTATTTCTTTTTCAATCCTTTAACAAATGCCTTCAGGTCTGTCCAACAATACATATTTGCACTATCCGTGCATTGCCAATCATAAAAATGACTATTTCAATATAAGACACGTCCAGAATGAACAATAGAATCACAGTCTAATTTATTTCGGCACCAATGAGCTTTTAAATTCGTCATACGTCTCCTCAATGTCATTCCAAAATGTTATACGACGAAATTTTTTTATACGACGAGAGATTGGTATTCCGAGTGTATTCAAAGCCTTATGTGACATTATTACGTAACATTTCCGTATTATCTTCTAGTAATGACTATAGCTAGCAATTGACTAATTTCCGCCTTTCTATTCGAACTATTATAGCTGTAATATATTTCTATAGGTTTTGTGAAATAGCTATATACTAATTGTACCAAACTGCATTAATTATCCAATTTATTTAGAAATCAGTTCCTCAGCTTCAACTTACTATAGAAAATATATCGCGAGTCAATTAGAAGTATTGAATCCTACTTCAGTACCAATTCTAGCTTTTCTAAAGCTCTTATTTTTATTTATTGCTTGAAAATTATTGCTACATTACTACTACTAAATTACTAGTTATACTACATATTTGGGCAAAAAAATATCCAATAATACATACACAGCATATACAACACATATCAGAAGATTGTGTTTGTGTATATTTGTATTAAGAAAACATCATACGGAAATTGATTATTTTATTCGGAAAGTCGGATGACTTCACCAAAAATCATATGTCAAATATACAAAGGCTTAAAACGAATGGTGCTTTCATCGGAACAAACACAATTTTAATTTGTATGACTTTGGTTTTGTATGTCTGAAATGAAATTTTTAGATTATTTGTCTCCTTATTCAATCACAATACTAGTTTTTTATAACGATTATCATTTTTATTGAAAACTAGGTATATAATATGTACCTACTAGAAGTCACCGTCATGTGGGATTCTATTTTTAAGATTGTTTTACTTAAAAATGCATTAACACTTTAACTAAGAAACATTAGTAACTTAACATAAACATATTCAAAGAAATGAATACTAGATAGCGCTAAATACAATAAATTGTCTATCTCGTATTAATATAGGTCTGTAAAATTATGGTGCTGTTAATTTTGAATTTGACAATCCATTTAAATAAGTACGTTTATTTTTTTCTTTTCTTTTTTTATCAAAGAATGAATACCTAGTACTGTGTATTTTACCATAGATTAAAAATATTTTAATTAAGTAAAAATTGGTGTCATTTTATTAATAAAGGTCACATAATCGTTTAACGAAAACGATTTATTAACCTAAAGACTTATGTTATTGTAAATATATACGAGGTAACTTACATATGAAACCAAAACAATATTCAAAAGGGCAGGATAAATTGACAATTATTGAACCTAATCTTATAAATCTAGCATTAAAAACGTTTATATATATTAAGATTTTATTAAGATAATTTGGCCACGAATTTTAAACCCTTAAGGGTTTTTATAAATGTAAATATTTATTACATATAAATAAATTTACAGTAATACTAATGACTAGTGTCTCGTATGGCCACGGAAAATTAATTTGGAGTTTTCATTTGTCTACTCATGATTTCATATTTTTAATAAAGTTTGTAGTAGCAACATAACATTATTTCATTGAATCACCCATTAAAAAGTATGAAATGCCATTATTAAAAGAATTATAATAGGTATACGCAAATAGCTAATATAAATAAAAATGTTTATTCTTTCAAATTTACAAGAGGTTCAAACTTTGTGGTATTTTTTTCAAACTTTGGAAAACGATAAATATATATAGCTACTTTCAATTTGTGGTGAGGTTAGAATCAGAATCTGAATCAGAATAATTTTTATCCACATGAACCATACAAGTGGTGTTTGTGCGCGTCGACATTTTTTTAAACTACTACCGGATCGGAATATCGGTTAGCATGTTTTGTTTAGTATTTTTCGTATGCCTTAGATGATAAGTTGGTTTAAAAATAAATATTAATTTTTTTCAGACACCTAGATTATTTTTTGTGATGCATTTATTCAGGATTGAATAAATGCATTTTTACGTAGGTACTTGAGTACTTCATTTTGATGAAGTGTATGATAATTTCAATTAAATGTTTATCAGTATCTATATATCAGAACTATATCTGCTGCAAATTTTACTCCAAATAACTCAGAAACAATGCAAATCGTTTTTTTTACAAACATAATGTAAATGTCATTTATTTTAAAATTTAACTAAATTACTCACATTAGCTTTTCACTTTAAAAAATCCAGAAACCCAAGTAGACAAATATCTTTTAGTATGAAATTTCATGTTTTGGAAATGAACCGTATTTATTATTTTCTACATAAACATAAAGAGTACACAGCTATGCATATGGACTAAAAAATGAATACTACATTATAATATACAATTTATAAAAGGCACCTATAAAATGTTTCCCAACAATGTCAGGTAATCGACTAATAATCAATGCCTGATTTCTATATAAATTTTGTTAATTACTTTATTGTTTAAATATACATAAAATAGAACAATTTTAAATAAATTTATTGTTTCAATATACATACAAAGTCAATGTTTTTTTTGTGTAAAATCTGTCAAAAAAGTTATTATTCAATAATGAAATTGATATTCTGAACAAAATGGAAACCAATTTAAAAAGATATCCATAAAAAATCTACAAAAAATTAATTTATAATATTAACAAATTAAAAAGTATCCAGGTACCTAATTGTTTATTTCTAGTAAATAGGCATATTCGTACTTCAATTCTAAGAAATTAATTATTATAGGAGGATCAAAACCGTCGCCAAAATTTATATCGAAATCATACAGCATTGATTGGACTAACTAATTATATCATACAACTAAACTAATTTCATAAGCAAGGCCCGTCTTTCTTAAATATCCATTTTTATAAGTTAAAAATTTGTCGTAACTATTACGCTTATTCTAATACAAAACTCACAGTAACAAAACAAGAAAGAACAAAATATCACACATCTGCATCCGTTCATATTATTAGACGTCTTTGGAAGCAATGTTTCCACATATCTTAAAGGTTTAGATTCAAAAATACTGTCCAAGTCTGCTGCTAACAACCATAAAAGAATATATATATTTATCGCACGTATTCCCTTAATGGTTGGGAAAGGTCCAACCAATATTTAGCCTGTGATAGGTGACAAACCTATCGCCAATCTAATAATTATTATAGTTTTATTTAAATGAGATGTATGGATATTTGTTTTCCATATTTCTGGTTCTACTAGAAATGAAAGATATAAATTACTAGGTATATTTATATCCTATAAATCATGTTTTAAAGAACCCTCAACTATTTTATTAGTTACCATATTGGAATTTGATAATTCTTTGTCCAAAAAATAGCAAATAATTCCGAAATAGGTTTAAATGAGGTTTATCAACATCTTACTGTATTTTTGAGTTATACTTAATAATGCATAAATTTTCACTCCTCAGATGAAAAGGTCCTCGTCAAAAAATTAATATAGGACCACCTCGGAATCTTGACCTATCTTGTTAGTACAGAACTAGGTATAAAATAAGTTGTTGGCTTACTAATCGCGTAAATAAACATGCAAAAAGAGATAAATTCGAACTGAGAACCACCTCCTTTTTGGGAGTCGATTAGTCATACGGCTGGATTAATAAATTAAAATGTATTTTTCTCGAAATTATACCAAAGAATAGATATATTGTCTAGATATATGATATAATATACATATTACCGAGCAAGAGACTAAAATTTGTGCTGATTTAAGGAAAAGGTACATTTAAAGGTTAAAGGTACATTTTTAGGATCAATAAAAAATGTATACACTTTCACACTAAGAGAAGTCAATTAACATTTAATCTACCATTAAGTCACAACTTTGCGTGGAAAATGACGACTTAATGACTTATGACAGAGTTCACTGAAAGTTGCCACTAAAATAAAAAAGAAAGAGGAGACTTACTAAAACATTATTAACGTCTTTGAGTTCAGCTGTAACTTCTTTTTAACAACTTTATCGAAATTCGGCAATGTGGAAAGTATATTTTTACTATGCTGGACGGTATTTTTGAATCATTGTCATAACCCTAATTGCCTTTTTGGTCAGCAAAATAATTCGCAAGCTGCATCTTAATATTGACTATATTACTGGAAGGCTTGATCATATTATCATTTTATATTCTATAAAAATATTAGAATATAGTATGTTGTTTTATTACATTTTTAATTTTACAATATTGGAGTATTATTTGTCATTAAAAAAACCTACATATACTATCTGTGCCTGATGTTTCACATAGAGAATGATTTATCCAGTTTGGCGCAACTTTCATATCAAAAAATAAAAAAAAATTGCCATGTTTTTTATTCGCCCAAATCATATGACACTAGTTGCCTTATATCTGAATGCCTTTAGACTTACTTTCAAATTTTACGGGTTCTACTTTTTCAAGTTAATCTTAAACAAATTCGAGTTTGCTATGTATCTATGGAATTCCCGCCTCTTATTACGTAGTATTTACATACTCTTTGAATTTTTTCTATGGTTTTTATATTAAGGCTTCATTGAATTTATTAAAACTGTTCTTCAATCAAGATCTGCTGATTGTCGTTAGTTTATTTTGTTCATAAATAATTAATAACTACGAAACACGTCAATAAACACATAATTAACTAATTAAATTAGGATTAACAAAATATTTTAGTCATAATTCTTCAGGTGCCAAATTTCATTTTTATTGCGTTTTTTTCCTTAATGCCTGTAATTACTGTAAGGTATACGCACTGAGTTCATTTTTATGAAAAATTACAAGTTTTATTCTAGAATTGCAATAGTGAATCAGTCTTAGGGTTAAAAGCTGTTTATTCATACACCAACAGACTTGTAAAATAACCTAATGAAAATTTTATTCTGTTTCACGTTTCAAAATACCCCAAATAGATGGCGTTGTTGCTAAAGGAGAAGCATCTGATAAAAAAAATTTAATTGCAAAGAATATGAAATCATGCCACATATCACTTGTATACACAATTCACAGATAACAATTCTAACCGCAGGAACTTGACGTACACTCGTGCACACTTCCAGAGTTTACGAAGAACAGACCATGATGAGAACATTTCAGGCACAGATAATCAAAACAATTCAACTATATTTGCCGAGTCAATTATGTACAAGTTTTCGCCCCATAAAATCCTAACTCATGAAACAGTCCGATGTGTGACCGGGCGCCAGTGGGAGAGGGGCGCGGGGGTCCAGCGGGGCGGGGGCTGGCATCACGGCTCGGGGCCCTTGTCGGGGGCCATCTCCTCGGGGTCCACCACGCCCGTGCCCGCGGTGTCCATGGCACTCGCGTCCGCACTTATCACGTTAGATTGAAAAAAACGCTCTGGAATGTAAAATACTTGGGGATTATGTTTTTCCATTGACACATTTTGAAGATGCATTTAAGCAACAGTGAAAAGATTTCTTTTAGCTTAGTGTTCTTTAATAACCGACAGAAAACAAAATACCAAAAAAGTGGCAAAATTACAAAAGAGAAAGTGACATCTGACCAGGTGGTAGAGTTTCGCAGCGACTCTCCCAGATTGTTACTGCCTTACCTATTCCTACCGCTATAACTTCAGTGCTAGCCATTGACGCGTTCCGGTTCGGAGGATAAGGTAGCCGGTAAACTTACTTTCGCTCGAGGCCCAACAACCTGGTCTCAGGTTGGCAATGCATCATCACACGCTTTGATGTTCTAGATACATAATTATGATCTTGTGATCATCCTACTGATGTTACAAAATAAGCTAGATGCTTGATATAAGTTTGAGTTTAAACTGACGCTACTTTTGGAAACCGGTAGCAACGATCTTGGAGCAATACCGATACCAAAGGCGTTAACTGTGGTTTTAGTACTAGTACTCGATTTAGTACCAGTACCATTGGTGTAAGGTTTTTATATATAAGGTTTTTACTAGGTGGTAGAGTTTAGCAGCGACTCGCCCGGATTGGTACCAGCGCCTTACCTATTCCTGCCGGTAAACTTACTTTTGCTCGGGGCCTAACATCCCGGCCCTGGGTTGGCAACGCGCCATTGCTACCTTTGGTGGCTCTGGGCGGCGTGAATTTCTTACCATCCGGAAATCAGTCTGCTTCTTTGCGTTCCAATATCATAAAATTGCCTAACCTGAGTATTCGTCGAAAGTCAAAGTTGAAAGTTCCGAACACAAAAGCATTTGTATTCAGGTTCGTTACGATCAAAATGCTAAACAAACATTCAAGTTAATTCTACCTACTTACAAAACTGCTACTTTTTCATATAATAACATGTTACAAGAGGTATGTTTGTACATATAAGATATTTCAGACCAACTATTAGGGATAGCCTATAGGTTGCTTCTAAGTTTACTAGTTTGATGGTACCTTAAGTTTAGAGCAACGTTAGGCAAGAAATTGTGCTAAGGGTAGTTCTAGTTCTAAAGCGCAATCACTAAACTCATTTCAGTTTATCGCTATCTTTTTTCAATGAAAGTAATAAAAAGAAACAAAACACTTAATTGTTGTCAGTTTAGTTTCTACAACGACATTTTGACAGAAGTTTAATCCTCGGAAAACGTTGTCTATTAAATGTCACAAAAAGTGTTCGGACTAATTTGATAAGTCTAAAATTTTACATCTTTCCCGTTTTTGTTTCTTATTTTACTATTATTGTATTGGTGGTAATTTTGCTTGGCATAAACTCATTTAAAATGTATGCTTCCTTTTAACTATAATAACACTTACCATCGTCTAAAAGCACGACATTATCTGGTCCCGAGGGAGCTGTCATTATATTGAATTCCTCCTCTAACGTAGGGAATGGAGCATTCCATCTACAACAAAATCAATATTATATTCGTCGATACAAGTATAACATGTCGATCATTAATTACAGAAAAAAATATTTATATGAAGGTATTTTTAATATCACCCATATCTTTTTTATTTATTTTTTTACAAAAAAATGCACGTATATAATTAAACAGGGCATTTTTTATAGAAACGATTAACAGTAATTAGAAAAATTAACTAGTTGTTATTTATAATATTTTTTGAACTATGTTTACATAAGTACCAACATGTCATATGATTTGTTACAAACTGATTGTTTTTATGATTCTTAATTTAATTAACTTCAGTTGCTTTGTTTGTTGACCCACGTTTCGTTGGCAATGTTACTTCTTGCCAGCAGAATGTGTAGAAATAGCAAATTAAAAAATATTTTTTATAGCATTATAATTGGTATATAAGAAAGGAAAAGGCAATTAGCTATTTTTATCAGAGGTCTATATTTTTCAGTAGTTTTTGGCATAGGCATTTGCCATCAGTTAAGTTGAAAATTGCACCAAGTTACCTGATTTAACAAAACCGGACCTAAATTATTCAAAATTAGTCGTTAAAAAGTAATTTCAGGGTGTTAAGTAAAGCGGTGGCCTTTTTACTCAGATATACACGATACACTAATTTCTTCGTGATTACTCAACTCGTGTACTTTAACTGTACAAAATGACACAAAAATTGACTAATTTTACGCAATGTATACACGGAATTCAATAATTACGAAAAATCTATGTTCATCTTTTTTCTCGACGGCGCCAAAACTCCCCCTACATAACTTTCTGACAGTTATATAATACCAGTGTGTGCATACACAGAGTTTGCGTATGCGCTTGTGTGGTTACCTGTGTGGAGCGCGCGGCGGATGCCGGGGCGGGTAGAGACTGAGGCCGCCGGGCGGG
>NJDD01001845.1:189084-210244 GCA_002245505.1 Calephelis nemesis | reverse complement strand
CGCCGCCCATCCCGCCGTACCCGAACACCTGCGGAAATAACACACTACTCACTCCAGGAGTAGGTACAAAATCTTACACACAATCAATAGGAAAGCTAGCTTTCGACACTAAAGTAGGTAAAGTGTCAAATTAACGATTGACATCTTTTGATTTCTATACCTTTATTGTCGGCATTTAATGGAATACCAATTTATACACAATTTATTAATGTAACTTATTCTATCAGAAACATATTTTTATTATTTTCTATTAGCCAATCGTTTTCACTATATGAGCATCATCGGGGTTTGTATAATTACAATTGTGGGATCAGTTAAAAAGTAAAGGTAAGGCGGTATTTCCAAACGAATATGACTCCTTTGAGGAACCTTTGAGAAAAAAGCGTACTCATTCCTTATAGGTCGACATTGCACTACGGATGTCTGTGGTCGGCTATGATCACTTTTCATCGGGTGACCCACTTCTTCGTTTGCCTCCTCTTATATAAAAAACCCTGCCGATGCATTTACAACGAAACTGGTTGACTAAAAAAAAACAGTGACAATGTATTGTGGGAAATAAAAGTGAAACTGTTATGTGTTTAGGTATCTCCATATGGGAATTATATAAAAATAACTGGCAGTTTCTGTTTCTAACATTATCTTGAAAAATATATTAGAAATAGTTCAACTTATGAACACACTGTGCTAAGGGACGAGACCAGCTGCTTATAACGATTAGCACTTGCTCTACACTCTTCAGTAATTTACTGTTTGTTACATACTGAAATCATACTGAAAGTTCTGGATTCTGAGAATTAAGATGTTTTTAAATAATTTATTGCTTTTCTGAGTATATACTTGTTTTTAGAGTATATCAATATTCCAATATCTCCTCTGGGGTCTAGCGGTCTGGCGTCAGACTTGACTCCTTGAGATCTTGGGATTTGATCGAACTGAACGAAAGAAAGTATACTTTTAATTTCCTAATAAAAAATACGCTGTCAGGAATTAAATATGTACAAGGTTAGGCTTGCCACCTATCACATTGTGGGCTAACTAAGGCTGGCCTGGTTAATGCCTCTGCTTACTTCTTCGGGGATATGTGCGTGAAAATACTAACTACAATATCTCAAAACATATACATATCCCATTTTGATAGATGCAGAAACGGTTTCGCAATTAACATTGATCGTCTCGTTGATCGAAGATCTTGTACATTAGTACACGCTTAATTCCATCGACCAACCGCAAGTTTCGGTTCCCGACGAGGGCAGGTATTTGTGTAATGAACATTTAGATGCCTGCACATAGGGGTCTGGATGTATATTACATATATTTTGGTATCAATTTAGAAAATAAAAGTTTATATATTGCATGTATTATAATTGTTAGACTAACAACCACAAAACAAGCATATAATTTGCTTACTTTGGGAATAGATTCAATTTGTGTACCTTGTCCAGGCGGATTCATTTATTACCCATAACATGTTTCATTTTAAAGAATGAGAGTTTGGATCTTCCAATTGAGTGTAGGTTTTAGAATCCTTTTTCAACATTAACAGTCGACATCGCAAATGGCAACAGTAGGAAGACTGTACATATTCTAGTAAAGAATTTTCACGCCCATATCCCCGAAGAAGTAGACAGAGTTTGTTATTTCAGTTGAGTTATTGATAACAGCAAATACTACCACTAAAATTATTTGTAGATGAATACAGAAAATCATATTAAAAGTTTAAATTATTTTTGCGAGAATAGTAGTGATAGCCGTAATTCATTAAGATAAAAATGTTGCTAATAATTATTAGCAACGCAACACTTTCTATTTATTAAAATCTATTAAATCATCTTAACATTCAAAAACATGTTTTGCATGAGTGAATATAACAAACATTATTGTCAAAGTAAGTGTGATAGTTTAAACATTTATAAATTAAAAAATATCGGTGGCAGCGGTTGTATAATTTTATTTTGTAGTTATGATATTTGAAAACCAAAATACCTGTTGCGGTTGCGTAAAGTGGTTGAAATGTGTAATGGGAGGGTGGCAATCTCGGTAAATGTTGGGTGACCGGCGGCGCGGGGAGGTGGGTGGTGACCGACCCTCAGGAGAGGCTGGGGATCCGCCACCCACACCAACTCCCACTCCCACCTCACTGGCTGTAGACCGGATGATGGTCACTGGTCGAGCCATCGGTGGGAGCGGTGGAGGTGGCAACATCGTACTGGAGAAGTATGGCTTTGGACTTCTCGCTAATGTGTGTACCTGAGAAAGTTACATTTAAATCCCATTATAATATGTACAGTGTAAATCTCTCTCTCTCTCTCTATCTCTCTCGTGGAAATCTCAAAAGAGTTTTCCTGATTTTCACTTAATAATATTCGTCGCTTATAGACGCTTAAAATAGTTATAGTGTGTTACCATCCCGAGGCAGGGGAATCTAATCTAACGGTTAAGTTGCATAATCAATGTATTTTCTGTTTCGAACCTGGAACACGATAATAGAAAGCACTGATATTATGAAAATAAATAGCCTGAGGTGGTATACGAAGCCCAATATTAATAATTACTCTGACTAACTCTACTAGAGCATCAATCCAGAAACTACAACGGAATATACACATGCACATCTATCTATCCATAGTCTTAAAACCAATGTCAGTTATGTCTTACTGACATTTAAACCAACGTCAGTTATGTCTTACTGACATTTTATTTATTTTTATTTTTATGGTAATGTCTTACTGACATTTTATTTATTTTTATTTTTATGGTAATGTTTTACTGACATTTTATTTATTTTTATTTTTATGGTATTGGAAGGCAAACGGATTTCCTGATGGACACCAAGCAAAGGTAATGTAAGAATAGTAGCTCGCTGTACGTATGATACTCAAAATATAAAGAATTCGATCATTTTTATTTATTTTATGAGATTCGTAAAAGTCCACGTTGTCTAATTATTCTAAATGTAGAAGTAAATATACTCAAGATGGCAACATTGCAGTGCCAACTTAAAAATAAGAAAAGTCCTCTTGGATAGAGCTACCAACTATCCTACCATCCAGACCTGTATAGTACAGCTGCGAGCACTAACGCTGCTATTTCAAAAATAAGTGAGGCGGGTTACCCAATAAGTAAAAAGTATTTTTTAGTAAAGTAATAGCCATTCAAAAAAGAGAAATATTTTTTATTACGTAGTAAAATAATGATTCTTCCGTAAGGCTAAATTATTAGACACAACGCAAACTTTTGCCTCTCGATCGCGTAGTTCCGATATCTACACGATAGAATTGCTGGGAGAGTCGTAGCAAAACACGTTGCAGAACTGTAGGGTGGTAGTTATTTTTGTAAAAATATATTTAATAACACAATAATCTAGTAATCTTTCAATCATTTTGTCGATCGCAGGTTGTAGGATCAAACTTGATCAAACGGCCTTCCCTAAGGAAAACCGTTTCGTCACTCCGATTACAAATATAATTCCCAACAACCAATATCTAAAACGGAAAAGTAACGCTGGTGGACAAGAATAAAATCTTAACACAAGTATATTTTTAAGGATGCTCTCTAACATACCTGTAAGGGCTGAACATCAGCGGAAGGGTCTTGGCAAACAAATGTGAAGCAGTCTCCAAGGGAGTCTTGTGGCGCTCCATCATACTTCCCAGTTGAATGCTGACTTGATAATTCCGAAGCTGAAACGAATTAACAAAGTTTTACTTTAGTTCACATATCATCACCATCATCATCATCATCATATCAGGCAGAGAACGACCACTGCTGAACATAGGCCTGCCCTATTGATTTCCAAAGAGTGACCGATTATCTTAATATATATAAATCTCCTGTCACGATATTTGTCCGCGATGGACTCCTAAACTACTTAACCGATTTCAATGAAATTTGCACACCGTGTGCATCTTGATCCAACTTCAGATATAGGATAGCTTACATCTCTATTTTATGATAAATGATAAAAAAAAATACCACGAGAAGCCGGAACAGACAGCTAGTATACTAATAAAACAAAGTAGTAGTAAACTATTTTGAATACTCTTTTTGCATTTATATTCGTATATATTTGAGACCAACAATTATTTCATGATCTACAATATCGAAGAAGCAAATTTGTGATAGTAAAAAATAGCGCTTGTCTATAAACACCATAGACATGCTGCTATCTCATGGCCCATTCCAGCATAACTGTTGCAAGCACTTGCATTATAACGAAAGAAATAGGTAAAGCAGTGCCGCACAGATAATTATGGCTGATTACACTGGACGAACGATATATCATAAAGTACCTACTAGCCAAATTTCATCACAATCGGGTAAGTATGTTTCGCGTGAATTTCGGTCAGAACACAGACAGATAGACTCACAAAAATTCTAAAAATAAAAGTACTATTACTACTAATCACCGGATCTTTTTTTTTCATTTATTACAAATTCATAATTTAAAAATTGTCCCCAGCATCATAATTAAAAAAATCACAGATTTATTTTAAGATACTTAAAAACACTGTTTGACTGTTGCTGAACCAATTTAACTAATTTTGGTTTTAAATTATTTTTATTTCCAGGGACGGTTTGAAATGTAAGAAATAGAGAAAAACTGTTAGAAAACTAGGAAAAACAACGTTTTATTTCTTTTTACTTTTTTTTAATTTTCTCCATAGAAACTGAACTGGTGGAAACGAAGTTCGTTGGGACAGCTAGTAAAAGCATAAAATATATTACCTGTGGGATGCGTGTCCGTCGGAGGCGGCGCGTGCTGGTAAAATATGGTATTTGATGGCACTAGGGGAGATTGAGCTACACTTAGACCGGCGGAACTGTGAGGAATACCTGGAAACACAGTTATTTAGTATTATATATTATCATAGTCATAGTCAAACCATGTTACCCAGAATTGGATATTGCTGAGTTGGTTACTTGCCACCTTTCACATTGAGGGACTTAGTGCCCGGCTAGTCTTGGGTGCCCTAGTTGTGCATCTGCCTAGCTCTAAAGGAATACGTGCGTAAACGTATACAATCATACCTATTTTGCAATTGCTTTTTTTATGTTATAATACAGTAATATAATACAAGCACAAGGCTCTCCTGCTTATAAAATACAACAGTGGCCTACAGACACCATAGACTTGTCTGGCGACGTGTTAGTCCTATTATGAAAGTCTACAAGCTACCCTACCCTCCGGACCGGAATGTGCAAGGTACTCTCATTACGACACCAAGAATAGGTAAGACAGCGGATATCTAAATGGCTAGATGTTCCACAGCACTCTACCACCAGTGATCTAGTTAGTAATTAATGATGAATGAATGAACGCTAAAGCCGATCTCAGAGAAATAAATATCGACGCCAGTTACATCCAGTTTTACTGCAATTACATTATCATTATAAGACAATAGACATACGAAGCTATTAATCACTACATAGTATATAACAAAGTCGTTTCCTCTGTTCCTATGTGCCTTTGTATGCTAAAATCTTTAAAACTACGCAACGGATTTTGATGCGGTTTTTTTAATAGATAAATTGATTGAAGAGGAAAGTTTATATGTATATTTCATAACCATGCGAAGCCTGGGCGGGCCGCTAGTTACATGTAGTATTAAATGTAGGTACAATTAAAAATATCTGTATATATTACATGTATTTTTAAATGTAGGTACAATTAAAAATATTTCTGGGTATAATACAAAACGATAATATCAATTGTAAAATGTCATCGTCCTATAAATCGTCGGGTTAGAGTCCTTTCAAATCGATTACGCATGTCACTGATTCATTACGTTGTATTCGAACGTTTACAACCTACGAGCCCTGAATATTAAAAATTATACCAGAGGCTCCCAAACTGTGCATTACAAGAGTTGTCATGAACAGTTTGTCCTGGGGCGTCTCGACGTTGATCATCACAAATTTTAAAGAAAAGAATTCAGCATAGGTTAGGTTTAAATCTGCATTCTAGTCTCTCGCTGACGAATGTTCTAGCCATTTGAGTAATAATATATATAACCATTTTGTATCTAGGTATTCATTCATAGAATATAGGAAATGTTAGGATATGTATTTAATGTACTTATGCAATTTAAGAATGTCGTAAAATAATTTGTAACTACCTTCATTATCATAAAGTTTCTTTTTAATCGAGTCGAAAAAAGGAGGACTGTATGTTTTTTTGTAAGTTTGGTACACGATTACTCGACCAATAACCAACCGATTTAGATGTTTTTTTGGAAAGATAGTACCGAGGGAACGGTTGTATCATGATCCGACTAATGGTTTCTGAGTTATACTTATGTAAGTTAAAAATTTATCCATAAAGGATAAAGTATGTAACTAGAAAACTACTCCTTAGTAGGATATCGATCAAATTTATGTGGATAAAGGTCATGTTGGAAACATTTGCTATTTTTCGAAAAAAGAATTATCAAATCGTGACGCATTTTCCAATAAAATAGTTGGAGTCGGCTTTTGCAATTAACTTGCACTTAATTATTTTAATCGTAATGAAACAAAAAAGCACAAACTGTGTGTCGCAAAGATAGATATTCTGCAATGGATAATGGGCAAAGATAGCATTAAAAACATACATATGAGTAGCAGTTTCCATAATCATGACATAGCTGAAATTGCACGCAGATGCAATGCAATCTGAAATGGATTGTAGCGTAACACACAAAGATCGAATTAAAATACTATATATGTACTGACAATAATTTTAGCTAATGAAATAGCGGAAAAAATCTAAGTAAATTTAGGTAAATCGTTAAGCTACTATTACAAAATATGTCAAAACTCCTTAATACCACCCAACTCAAAATAGATACCTAGGAAAAACACATGTGTGCCAATAAACGAACTATTTGGGATGACGAAAACCGTATTGTAGTATAACGGTTCCGGTTTACCAAAAGTTAAATTATTACAATAAATGCTAATATGATAATATATTAACAGTAATTGCAATTTTTACGTTGTGTTACAAAAGTTTGAGAAACTCCATACTACACCATTGTGGTAGACAATTATTTATCAATAAGGATAGAAATGATGCTTTGCATAAGATTTTAGTACTTACAGTTTGGACTGTCTGGTGATTCAAACCGTATTTAATCGTAAATAAGTTGTGCCTATATGTTTTTTACAACATATAAAAAAAATGACTGAAAAAATGAAAATACACAAAAACACTAAAATTGTAATGGAATACTAAATTAATCGACAAAGTAATCGAGATTTATTTACGCGAACTAAATCGTTATAAAAAAGCAATTACGACACAATGTATCGTAAATAATTGAGCCACGAATGACTACAATCCAGAAGTCAATTAAATATTGTCATCGTAAACTATTGTCACTATTCACTGTTTGAGACGCTTTGTAAATTATTAAAAGACAGAATACCACATGAAATGTTATAATATACAAATATTAGTACAATTTATCGGAATAATAAAATGGATGCCAGAATTATAAATGAAAAAGACATAGATTTCGTTTAAGATACTTACTAAAACACTGTCCCACTAGCATAGAGGAAGGGGTGCCTCTTTCGGCGGGGGGCTCGAAGGCGGGTGGAGCTGGGCTATTGTACCCGTAGTACGTCGACTCCAACTTGATGCCGCCGCCAGAGCCCCCTGGCGACTCCGATCCCGTCTCTTGGAGAATTGAAGCTGAAATTTTATTCAAAATTATCAATTATGTATGAAAATTAGTCTTAGCTGTTTTTTTGAACTAGTCTTAATGACCAGTAAAATTAAGCAGTTTCTGATTAAAAAATAAGCTTCTGCGACATAACTAGTAGTATTGTTGTAGTGGTCTGAGTATTTGACGCATAAGTTTATTCTATTACAAAAATTATATCTATTTATGCAAAACTTTCTAATTGCACATAAAACATACAAATCCGTAAATTCGGTTCTAAGGTATAACGTAGTAAAGGATTTGCATACACATATCTAAAGATACATCCGAAAACATAAAATATAAAAATCAAATTTTACAATAGCCTCTTAGTTTTTTACACCGGGATTTTATCCTAGTACTTATAAGAAGAGGGTTAAACTTTTTTTAGCATCACATTTGAAAATGCTAGCACCTGTAGTTATATAAGTCTATGAGCCGTGATGTTTACATCAAACAGCCCACTCGCTTATATACATTTTATAAAAAAAAGCTTACAGCTAATAGTATAGCTGTAGTATACTTAGCAAAACAGTACAAATTAATATCTCGAGAGAAATAAAAATCCCAAGCAAATTACATTATTCTTGTATTTGGCTTTTAGTTAACGACACTCATTCATAAATATTAGATTGTTTTTATCAAAATACACCCAGACCTAGAAACACATACACCAGATTTGTACGTATTTCTAGGACGGGAATAGTCACACAGATGACTATCCCCGTCGGGAATCTAACCGGAGCCTTTGTTGGTCGTTGGCATCAAGCAGAATATAAACCTTTGACTAGTGAAGTGGTTTAAAATCAATACCAAAGTCGTTTTGTATACTGACCTTTAGACAGCTTCCATAGCTCCTTCGAAGAGAAGACACCGGTCGCTAGAATAATATCGTTGCATATGACACCGTTGAATGGATTATGGGAATAGCCTGGAAGCCATTCGAGCATTATTGCACAAAGAAATTATATCTTGACCCCAAAACCATTAAGTTCTCACCCCGTTCACAAGTTTGAGAACCACAATGACCACTTTTTTCATATTGTCTGGGATGTTTTTGTCAAATTAATATAAAACAACAATGATCATCATCTGATCATCAGGACTTTTTTGTTTAGAGCCTTGCTATCAGTTTTAAGCCATTATTCCTTAAACCAAGTACAATTAAAAAAGTAAAAAAACACATCTGCCCTCGTTAGTTATGGTTTACAGGCGGCGATAATCCATACCATCCATGATTTTATTAGGAATTCCCAACTCTTTTAATCAAGTACATACTAACATTTTCGGTTTCAGGTGCAAAAAAGGTGTCTAAATACAGAAAATTAAAAATCATTGCATATTTGTAAAATTGAAGTCTTGCAAAAATATGTTGCATATTTCAATACTAACCCATTATATTATAAAATTTTAGTACCATACATTCGCATTTAAACAGATTTCATTTAAAAATGCGACATTTATACATGCGAAAATTTAGAAAACGTCGACAACGTCTAATGCAAATTTCAAGGGTATGAAAATGTTTAAAAGATATTTTTATGTTTATAGAAAATGTCGCCAGTTTTTTGCCAATCATTTGGTTTTTTTCTCAATAAAACGAAAATTGCATTAGAGTCAAAACATTGCCAATTCTATCACTAGTAGCGTAAGTTTCAAATAAGTTTAAAATGTTATGATACGTGAAGTAACGCTACTAGTGACAGTTTTGACAACAAACATCAAAAGACACAAAAGAGTGAAAGAGAAGGAACACCGACTACAAATACTTTCAAACATCGAAACAACATCAAATTTGAAACCAACGAAAGCATGAAAGTGCAAGCCAATGTTATAATTTAATTTTAAAATGCACAAACCAAACAAAAATGTGTTTAATGTGCAGGGACCAATAAAAAAATCACGTTACATTCTGTGTAACTAAGAATGGTGTCTTGGGAAGGTATTCACTAAACTTGTTTTAATAATTAAAAATAAAAAAGTGTAACGCCCAACCCCGAAGAGGTAGGCAGAAGTTCAATCACCCACTAAATACTAAAGGTACTTTTTAGTCCAAAATATAATAGGTAGAAACCTATCACCAACCAGGCAGTTTCCACCATTATTTTGTTACAAAATTTAATAAACATATTTTGAGGTATTCGATATCGAACCCGACACCGAAAAATGACGCTTAAAGAAAATTTTAGAGGTGATATTAAATCATTAAAAATCAGAAAAAACTTTAGTATCGTCATTAAAGTTTGGATTGTAATTAAAAATAATGTTTGTTATGAGGATTAAGAAGTACCTAAAATTAATTTTAATTAATGCTAAAACTCAAACTCAGGATTTTGAATATTTTTTTATTTAATTATTCCTTTTTTAAATATTAATCAGACTTTCAATTAAAAGATTGCAAACTCAAGTAGAAAATTTACATTTTATATCTTAATTTTACGATTAAAGCATTAGAAAAGATATTAAATTTTATTTAAAAATAAGCTGCATTAATTTCTATAATATAAAAAGTTAATGAATATCGTTTAACTTTATTTATGTAATGCATATTTTCAAAACAAAATAAATGTGCATTTATACAAGGTAGTCTAAATACAGGGTAATGAAGATAATCTTACACAATTTTCTACTAAAACCATTCTTAGCTACAAAAATGAACACGACACGATACCGAGACGAGCCGATTTACCTTTGTTTTTAGCCTCATGTTCGTTCTCTTTGTCCCTAGTGGGATGCGGCGATAGAGAACCGCTTAGGATATCTGAAAAATATCGGAATATATAAACGCACTTCTATATTTGAAAATATCGAAATGTATAAACGTACTTATATATGTCAAAAATATCAGAATATATAAATGCATTTTCTTGTGCACACAATATCGCAGTAAATGGACTTTCGTGTCTAGAAAAAAACATTTCAAAGTTTTTGTGACACGTTTCACGTATTACGCTTATGTCATCTAAATACACCAAGTTCCAAAACTTTAGACGTACCTAAAAATTGTGTATATCCTAGCAAACGCCAAAAATCACAGTATAAAGTAATATTATTTTGCAACATGAATAGAACGAGAAGCACATATTTAACAATCCATTATCAAACAAAGATATGTAACAAATCCTAAAATAAAGACATTTAAATAGCCTATCGACTAAGCTATCGACATATCTGGACATTTCATGATGTTTCTGATGTTTATGAAAAGAAAATCTAGCAAAAATAAAGATATTTTGTACCATAAGGTCCAAAATCTTTCTTAGTTTCGAATTGACAAGCCGATACAAATTATGTTACGTTAACCAAATATACCTCCAAACAAACAACAATTGTTTATTCGTAATTATTTCTCGTTCCAACACACGGTTTTAAGTTTTTTCTTTCGTTTTTACTGAAAGCCATGATATTATTGTCATTGTTTTTGTGACAGATCTCATGGAATTTCACTCTTTGATTTGAAACTTTTCGCGTTCATTTGTCAAAAGCCAGTTTTTTAAATTAAAAGTGTAAAAAATTCAACATTCACTTTAATGACATTACCTCCAATTTCCGAAACTGAGGAAGAGTTATTATCCTTTAAGGCTATAGTCGTTAGAGTTTAGCTTCTATCACACCCTCCAAACTATAAAGCTAAATAGTGATGTTATTGCAATGGAAAAACCATAAAGAGCGAAAAACCCAGCAACCTTTTGATACAATTTAATTCATATTTTGAGCCTAACGAATAGGTATTTTAAATATTTATATTCAAATTTCGAAGAATGTATTTACTTACTTTTTGGGACCATTTGTGCGATCTTTATCATTTGAAATTATTTTTTATTCACCGGACAACAACCAAACGAGTAAGAACATATCAAGAATAAATTAGCTTATCACGTGCGAGGTATACTTAGCACTGTGTAAATTTTTGTTTATCTCTTTCGTGTTGGTACTACAAAACGAGACAAATGACTATCAAAAAACTTTTCCAAAGAGACATAGTGTAGATTGTAAAGGTTGGAAGTGATAATGCCATAGATAGTTAATTCCTTCATATTGCTAAGATGTACAGCAACATCCGATTTCGAACATACAAATGTTCGGTATTTAATTAATACCTTGCACGCAAGACCATCTTACCATTAAACACAATTCTAAGACTAAAGAAACCAAAGTATTTCCAGGTTTATGTCGATTATGACAGTTTTAGTTTTTCTTATTACAGTTATTGATACTCTATAAGTGAATGACTTAATGAATGAATAAACTCTTTGTTGTGGTCAATGGAACTTAGAACAAAGTAAATACAAATAAGTATTATAAAGTAGCTCCACAGCATATAGTTTGTGTTTATTATTATTAAGATAGGTAAGATTTTTAAATGTCTTTGAACACTAAAAATATATGAACTTATGCATTTTAAGAAAACATATACAAGGAAATATTTATACTAATAAACTATAAAGGTATTTGTTAATAAGTAAAAAGTAAAAACCATGTCTGTCCTGACGTCTGTTTGGTAATCAAATACAAGCAATATACAGATTACTAGACATATAAATAAAGAAAAACATATTTACAAACTTAGTAAACTTTAGTTTAAAATATGTCTCACTAACTCCCAACTGAAAAAAAGGGGTGTTATAAGTTTGACTTGTACCTCCGTGCGTGTGTCTGGCTGTAACATCATAAATTACGATCGGAGGAATTTCGATTTCGATAAGGTTTTCTGTGTTTGAAAGCTGCCGCGATCGAGATGTTTCTTAGCTACATTACATATAGGTTCTGTCAGGAGTTATTGAAAATTCTTAATTTTAGGATTATTTGCATTATTATATTATTCTTATATTACATTAATAAGTAAAGAAATCTGTAAATTTATACATCTAAACACTTTTTATCTAAAAGACACATCACTGCGTCGCTATTAAGCGTATTATACGCACAGTAAAATTGCAAAATACAAATTAAATATCATTACAATGTGGTGGTGGTAATTCTTTTTCGAAATATAGTAATTGTCAACATACCAATACTGGGTTTTGAATTATACTTAGTTATTATTAATTTAATTAGTTATTATTATTATTCAAAATATTTTACTTAAGGCGAAGGGCATGAAAACTTATGGATTATCAAGTTTTAATCAAATTTTGCAATTAAATTTATATACGAGAAAAAAAATACAGTCCAAGTAATAATCTCCTTTTTGGAGTCGGTTTAAAAGGCCGAACATATTGTTGATATTAAACCCTACTTACTTACTTATATTATAACCCTACTTACTTATATTGTTCTCATGTAAGTGACTAATGTCTTAATGAGAAATAAAGATCTTTAAACCGAACCCTACTTAAATCGGTGTTTAATATAGATATATCATTTCATTTAAAATAATACTGCTACAAAACATTTAAATACAGAGTTCCGAAGCAAAGCTTTAAAACAAGAAATAGCAAGTGCACCATGGTATAATAAATGAAAAAATCCTAACTACATAAATTTATCTAACCCCAAACTAAGCAATGCTTGTGTTTATACTGATGCATAGAAATACTTAATTAGATATAGTATGTATTGAATAAACAAAGAGACCCAGATTAACAGAAAAATATGTTCACCACACAAATGCCAGCCCCCGTCGGGAATCGAACCCAAACCTGCTGGTGGTCGGCTAAGTTAAGCATAATTGACATAGATAAAATGTTCCCCAAAAAAAGACGATCTTAAATAATTGAAGCGAAGAAAAACGGAAAAAACCGACTTCGATTTAAATAAGTTATCTAAGAAGGTACACAAACATTAAGTATTTTCCTCGATTTCTTTGGCATACCATCATCCATCCAGACTTGGTGACATTGGTATCACCTCAGAAAAATGATATTTCGAAGTCGGTTAAAAATAAATAAATATATGAGCGAGAGACCTGGTAGACCGTCGCTCCCATTACCATAGCTGTTGATGAAGTTCGCGAGGTACAGGTCCAGCTCTCTAACGGACACGTTGATGTGATAGGGGTTCACGCAGAGACCTGGCTGCGTGCATTCTGGATGCTTTTCCAGGCGCTCACCATCTGTGCTTTCCAGGGGTATCGCCTTGAATAGGATCACCATGACTAGGTCTAATCTCCACACCTGGAAATGACAGTGAAAAAAGTTAGTATATGTACTAAAAAAAGTGTTTCGCCTAATTCAAAACTCCAGAAGACCTGCGCTACATCTTTTTAAGTTCAACTTTGTTCTAAATACTTGTTTATTTTTTTCTTAAGTTTCTATTGAAGAGACTGGAAAAAATATAAATCAAATGAAAAACAAAAGTAGTGCCTTGTTTTACTCAGTTAACCCAAAATTTAAAACGGTATAATGTCCAACGAATGAACAAGTACTGATACATTTATTTATTTTATTATATAATATTATATATTTCGTCCTCGATACTTGGTAAAGTTTCGCTGTTAAGTACTAGATTTTTTAATTCACATAAGCCAACTGGCCTCACCTTTTACAGCATTGTCAGTGCTATATCACTACAAAGTTGCTTTTCGCTGTTGGTGTACTCTAAGATCTTTAAAACCACGCAACATATTTTAATGCGGTTTTTTCCTAATAAATAGAGTGATTCAAGTGGAAGTTTTATTTGGTTGGTGTAGCTGATCCGACAGACGTTGTTCTGCTATTTCAATTTTTCTAAATGTGATTTTAGTAAAAAAAATTAGAATGAGTCAAAAAAAAATTAGAGTATCACTTTGGTTGTAAAAATGTTGGCCGATTCTCAGACCTATTCAATATTCTCACAAAATTTAATGACAATCGGTCAAGCTATTCCGAAGGAGTACGGGAACGAACATTCTGACACGAAAATTTTATATATAAGATAAGATAGAAGTTTTTCCACCCATGCGAAACTTGCACGGGTTGCTAATAACCAATAATATTTAAGAAAAATCAATGTATGCCAGTTTAACTTCCGGAAACTTGTTGTTTTACAACTAACAAACACGGAACTTATAATTTAAATTCAGTAAATTTCCTAAAAGCTGACTTAGATTTCAAAAACATTCAGTATGTTTTACTATTTCATTTTGAATTCATCATCAGATCCAGACTTAGTGGCTATCGGAAATAAGCTCTTCTAAAGAAAAGATATGAGCTTTTTTAAGAACATAGCGTAGCTCCTTACCCACCAAGTACTCTTATGAGGCAAGCTTGTGATTAAGACTATGAGGAAGAAAGACTTCCGCACCTATTCTTGCCAATAAGACGTCATTGCTCGCAAGCAATCAGCCGAACTTACGAAGTTAGGTGTCGAACTTCTCGCATACCGAGCACTCATCAATTCGCAGACAAAGTTGTATTTAAAAATGTTTTAAAATATATTTTGAGGTATCCAATCGAATCCGGGACTTCAAAAAGGCGACACTAACACCGAACAACCTTAAAGTTACCTTAAAACAATTAAAAAACTTAAGTAAGTATCGTCACGCCCATATCTCGGAAGAGGTAGCACAACCAGGTTACCCACGACTAGCTGAAGTCACTAAGTCCCACGATGTGATAGGTGGCAAGCCTATCGCCAACCGTGCACATATTAGGCCCGGGCAACGTTATTTTTATTAGAAAATTAGAAATATACATTTTTTCCAAATTTTTTTTGCCCGACCTGAGACCTCATGAAGTCAAGTCCAACACCTGGACCGCCAGACCACAGAAGCGACACGTTTAATTTAACCTTAATCAGGTGAGTCAATTTAAAACAATAATAAAATGTATACCTTATCAGCCTGCCTTAAACAGTCTATCCGCCTCATCTTCCCCTTCTGATCCGGATTGGACAGAACACACACTGCCGGCCTCTTCCCTGTAATAGACATGACGAAATCTTCCCGGCAGTCCTGTGTTATATCCTTTCTTAATTTCCCTAGCAACCGCGACGCCCATTTTTGTTTTACTTCTGCTTTTTCGTTCTGGAATTTAAAAAAATGTTGCTGATTAATAAGCGTCGGTATGTGACAACTCCACTGAAATTGGACTTATTATGTAGCATACGTATTAGATTATTCCACAACTGCAGTCAGTAATTACTCGGTGGTACAGTGTTGTGCAACATTTCTCCATAGTTTGGTACCACCGCCGGGAACGTATACATTATTCCTCTTGCTACAGTGTAATTATTCGCCGCTGTCGTATTCCATGCTGGAGAGTAGGAAAACTAATACGCTTGAATACCTTGCCTAAGGTTCAGAAATAAAATTACCATTTATGATGATAACCAGTAACATTTATTGTGTTTATAGGCGACAGTTGTCTTTCATAATTAATCAGAAGACCTTGTTTAGTGTCATTATAAACTTAGGAAAATGTCGGAAGTTGGTGATATGACTATTGTGAAGAATTTTTTAAAACACTTTTAGATATTTCTTTCACAGAGTGAAGATGACAATCTCATAGAGTCTAAACTTAAAATATCTTTTTTTAATATTTAATTATTAAGGTAGTTTCTGAAATGTACAATTATACATACCTATTTATTGTTTCATATTATGAGCTCGTTAGAGCTTTGCGTATTAAACTAATACCGCCTATCCTATCTTTCGTGCCGGAATGGCTCTAACATCCCGGCAACAGGACAACGCATTAGTAACATCTATGGTGTCTATAGGCATCGGTTATTGCTTACCATCAGGATACCCGTGTGCTTGACCTCTAACATAAGAAAATTCAAAACTGGTTTTTGTCTGCGAACTATTGTAGACATTTTTGAGATATATATAAAATACACCCTTATTTGATATTTCAGTATAAAACAATTTTCAGGAAGACCTTACTTGCACTCGAACGGTAAATAATGATAGGTATATTTTTTCTATCACATGAATGTTGATTTTAGTCTAAAATGTTTTAAGTATCATAGTATCAAAAAGTTAGATACAATATTAATTGTAACTAAAGAACGGCTGGAATTATCACGCTAAAAATTAATGGGAAGGCAGCTTAAGAACCAGGAGACAGACATAGAATATTTTTATCCCGTTCGACTGTTCGAACTGAAAAAAAAAAACATTTTAAATTTTCCCAAACAAACTCAAAAGGACGGAACGAAGTTCAGCGGAACAGTTAGTTTAAAATATAGTCAATCATTTTTGCCTCCCTGTAAGGGTCTAGGCGTAAAGATACGTATGTATATAAAATATAATTCTTTTGTTACAAGCTTTTATTTGACTTCCAGGTGGAATCTTACAAAATTAGTTCGACCCGTTAACCATAGCGCTGAAATTTCGCATGCATGTGTAAATCGGGGACAATGCAAAATTATTATGTCATTGAGCTGGTCTGATGATTAAACTGATGGGTTACCATAAACAATCCCAAACTTTCCAACATTAACCTATCATTTTTGGGCTTATTTTACACGTCCTAATTCTAAGTCCACTACAACGAATGGCCTTAACACAGCAGTTCCCATACTTATTTCAAGTAACAAACACTTTGAAAATCAGTAATTTTGTAGCGCCTCACTCCCTGTTTTTTCTCTTCAAATATCTCAATAACAACATATTAGCCTGGAATTTAATAAAACCTTTTTTTTAGATTTCCCTACGACCCCTCTCTAGGCTTCCAGCACCTACAAAGAGGCGTTATCGCCCACTTTGGGAAAGACTGCTCTAACAAACAAGGGCTTTTCCATTTTTTTATGAAAATCTTATTTATTTTTATTTAACTCGAATATCTTAGTAAAGTTTCTTAATTAAATACTTCCTGAATGCGTAATGAATGACCAATAAAAATCCTGTTCAAAAACACTTATATTTATTCGAAAATGTCTATTTACGAACAAACAACGTTATAGTCCATTAGTGATGAGTAGTAAATTTTACTCCATTAGTATATTTAATGACTTAGGATCTAAACACATAAATGAGTTGCGACGCCGCGCCGCTAAAATCGTCGGTTTGCATTTTAAAAGTTTCTTTGCCGTGGACCATCGTATGAATCTTATTGCTCATTTTTATTAAAATATATTACTCTGTTTTAAATAAATAAATAATGCCGCACAGCTACAATCGGCAATGACGCTACTGCCAATTATAGCGGCGCGGCGCCGCAACGCGACTGTGTGTTTCGGCCCTTACCACTTTGTAGTTAGTACAAAACTTGTAAACTATGAATCAGTAAATAATAATTTTATTTTTACAAGAATACTTATTTCAAATGTTTAGATTATTAAAGTAAAATTATAAATTTAAAATAAAAGAGAAAAAATAACACAGATTATTTTGAATTCCTATTAAAATAGTTTTTTCGTTTATTAGTAAATCGCTAGAAGCACTTACAATTTATTAAATGTTAAGTATTTGTTCATAAAAAATATCCATAGTATGACTAACATTTGATCACAATTAGTAATAAAAATAATTATATTATGTTTTTCTCCCTGTTTTATTTTAAACTATATGAAAATTAAAAAAAAATACCAGAATAGATAGTCCTTTTCAACCGCCTCGTTGGTCCAGAGGCTATCGTACACGCGTATCTTTTTTTCTAATCTTCTTATGTATTTAAAACGTATTAATAAATAATAAAAACATTAATCGGGAGCACAATATGTATATTAATCTTTAAAGTATGAATAATCAAAGTCAATTTATTTTTCTTTTTAAAATATAAATAATAAAACTTTATTTATCATTCTTTTAAAATAGGAACAATCAGAGTTTATTTGTTGTTCTTTTAAAGTAGGAATAATCAATGATCAATAAACTTTAAAGGCTGATTTTAATTAGGTTATCAAGAACGACGAAACGTGTACCGAAATGTACGAAGGCGGAATATTTAACGGCGCCCGAAAGTCGCAATGCGACTGCTAGGAAATACAGAGTCTTTGTTATGTATCTTCCGCAGTGAACAATTTGTTGATTCATTTCTAAAATTTTTCACGCTATGCAATTTTAATGGGGAGAACAATGGCGTATAACAAATGTATATTTTTTGTAGTTATCGTCTGCATTTAAGATTTAGAGCTTATTTCCGACAAATCTTATTTATTTGGAGCAAGCAAAATAGATTTCTTTGGTGCATAAATAATTCGTAATATTTTAAAGAATGAATAAATATTGAACCCGCACTTTGGGTGTATCGGGTCAATGAACTTACAATTTTGCTATGAGCTTAGCGTCTGTTGTCTGTGTTTGCTTAGAAAAGTTTTTATTAAGAGGACGGCGAGGAATGAACTCTTTAATCATGATTGAATTATGAATGATTTTGAGAATCCAACCAAATATTATAAATATTAATGTTTTTATTTATCTGTCAAATCATTAATCACGTTGTAACGGTGCGAGCCCTGTGTGTGCATATAATTAGGAGAATGGAAATTGGCATATTATGCCATTTTTTTAATCCGAACTAGCTGTCCTGGCGAACTTCGTTCCACCCGTTCCATTGGTATGGGAAAAATTAAAATGTTATTTTTCCTAGTTTTCTCGCAGTTTTTCCCCTTTTCTTATCTTTTAAACCTTTCCAGGACTTGGACAAATAATTTACAAACAAAATTAGCCAACCAGTTCAGCCATTCTCCAGTTTTGGCAAAAAGGAACAGCAATTGATTGTTTAGTTTTAAACTGGTAATTCATAATCCAAATTAATAAATTAAAAAAATAGTCTGTTAAGAGACACGCTTTTACTAACAAATTGTAGGATCGACTTTCATGGAATTTTGATATGCATAAAATGGACGAGCTCTATTAAAACATAAGATAGACGAGCTTTATTAAAGAAGAATCCTCTTTTCAAAAATCGATCTCTAAAGGGCATTAATCGTCTTCCACGTTTGTATGGAAATTAATTCTACGCTGACGAAAATTTTGTAAGTTTTCATTATTTCTACTCTACTCTTTTCAAGATCTATTTTTTTATAGCATCGATCCAGAATAACATTATAAACATGAAAGTCTATTCCTCTGTTACGAATAAAATGGTCTACCGATTTCGATAAAATTTTCTATACATACAGGTTTAGATCCTAGTCCAAACATTGTCTTATTTCTTTCCATAAATCCACCTCCAAAGGACTATAATAGGAGATGAAAAATTGTATGAAAATAGTAACTGTTCTAAGCTGGCAAAATCGTAGGCAAACAGCTAGTAGAGATATATTCCTCGCAAATGTACCCAACTTTTTGTATATACAAAATAAATATCGCATTATAACAAGATAGGATAGGAGCTCTATTTCAAGTAGTCGTAAAATTGAGTTTTATTCCGCCGTCACCGTCATCTTAAGTAAGTGTTTTCCGCAGTAAACATTAGTTATTTATTTCAAAAAAATACAATCTCCAATTTAATAGGGAAAACGGTAGCTAAAATATTGTATTATTGTGTAGTTTAGATAATATCTGCTTTTATGATTTAAAAATTGTGTCAGAATTACTTAATTCGTATTAATTTGTAACATTTTTTGTTAAATATTTTCTTTTTTGTTTTCAAATAAAACTATATAAAGTAGACTTAGATTTTAATAAATAGTTTAGGTTCACCAAAATTAAGTATTTTTCTGGGATTCCGTCATCAGATCCAGACTCGATGAAAAATGGAGTTACCTCTGAAGTAATCTGTTTCAAATCAAAAATATTTTTAAAATCGGTTCAGAAATGATGCAGAAACAATTGGATGCATTGGGGTATAACATAAGTTAGGTGTTATGTTATTCGTAGTTATTTTAGGTAGGTTATAGATATGCCAAGTTCTATAAGGTTTTTTATGGTATAAGACAGCGAACAAACTCACGGCTCTCCTAGCAGCCAACCATGGTCTATGGACACCATAGATAATACAACCGTGTCCCTGTTCTGCTGACATGGTGTAAGAGCTAATGTCGAATTCCACCGACTACCCAACCCTCCGAACCAGAACACGACAGTGTCAAGCACAGACATATGACTACAGGAATAGGTAAGGCAGTGTATATCTACCCTAAGTTGCTACTCAGTAAAGGAAAAAGATAAAAAGAAAAAAATTACCTGTAATTCATATTTTGTGTGTCGCTCCTCCTCGAGAGTCATCCGTTTTTCGTGTTTTTTGTAGTATTTCCTTTTTGCTGCTTGTAAATTGAACCACGTGTACGAAAAGGACTTTACAAAAGGCATTAGGGCCTCTATGAACGGATGGAACTCGTCCTGCGAACATTCAAAAAATCAACAAGATTTATATATATTTATATCAAATTGTCGTCGATAAACACTGCGTATGAAGTGTTGTCAAATGACTTGTATGTACATTTGAAAATAGAACATAAACAAATTTTTTTTATATTTAAATTACCTACATAGCATTTTTTTGTAATAGTTTAGGGCCCTAATTTATTACGTCCAAACGTAAATGATGCTTTGTCGTTTGCCTAAAGATTTGGAAGGCTAACAGAAGGATATACTGATTTCAAACAAAAATGATATAGGGCGTTGCCAACCAGTTTGTTGAGACCAGGCGGTCGTGTGC
>NJDD01001845.1:110901-181439 GCA_002245505.1 Calephelis nemesis | reverse complement strand
GCAGTTAACAGCTAGTTATATCATAAAATAAGCGTGTACATGCTAACAACCAGCTCATTTGGTTGAGGATAGCTGTGTTAAAATTGAGTTACAAAATTGCGCCCGGACACACATACATTGAAAGTTAAATAAAAATTTTTTATCTTTATAAATATGAAAAAGAAATGCTGATCGTTTAACTCAATGACATCAGACGGATTTCTTTATTTTGGTTTTGATTTTTAGTAGAAGTGCCGGAAACATTTTAAAGACAAGGAAAGGGGAAAAATTGCGAGGATAGTAGGAAACACAACATATAATTTTTTTGATGAACGTGCGGAACGAAATTCTCCAGGACTCTTCTAGTTGTATTGCTATGCACAAAATTTGGGATAGGCTGGAACAATTCTGTGCTCCACAGTTTCAAAGAAGAGAACTTGAACATTTTTGAATAAAATAAAAAAAAAACACTTATTTTTATGTAGATGCCAATGTCAGACGGTAAGACATTCGCAGGCAAGATATTAACTAATAAAAACCGTTACAAAATTTTCATAAGCCTGTCAACATATTTTCTGGCATGGCTGACGAGACGTCACATCAAACGGCTTCAGAAAACGGACGTGGACCATGACAATATTAACATGCATGTACGTAGAGACCTACGCAGCAAGCTACGAGTGATGTAGTCATGGCGAAATTCTGATGAAAATAATTTAAGCGTAGTAAAACTCGGAAAATCCGACACCAATCTCATTAGCACGTCACTAAAGAAATATCAACAGTTATGTACCCAGTGTATGGTTATAATTTTATTATACGTAGTCTAGGTTACTATGAGTAGTCAATATGTCAATAATATAATCTGTTTAAATTATAAATATTGTTAAGTTTATTTTGTGATGTAGGTAATTATTTGTATATGGATAACTTTATTTAGGTAAGTAACATTGACGTGTTTTAAGAGTAAGATGCCTTACCTACAAAATAAAAATAATTTGAATTTAAATTTAGGGAAATCTATAGTTCCAAACGTAAGACGAAAAATAATCATTGACCCTAAGTACTATGTTAGTACTGAACGAAACCAAAAGCGTAGTTTTTCATACAAATATAACGTTACGAGTATAACTACACAGCAAACGCTGTTCGTGGTAAAAGGCTACTACTTATATCGCTATATGAGTTGTGCCACAGGGCGAGGGCCATATTCCTTTTTTTTAATTTAAGTTATTCAGCTGACATTGCAATTATTTAAAGCTGATATAACGTGTCTATAAACTACCGTTTTGTTTATTTTTTAACTGCCTTGAAAAAAGTTCACATGTTCGACCCCTATTTTTTGTATGTTAATCGATTTCTACGTCATTTCTGAACTGATTTTAAAAATTCTTTTTGTTTTTGAAAGAGCGCACTTCCGAAGTGCTATTATCATTAGGGCTAGATTTAATGATGGAATGCCAGAGAAATCAAGGAAAATACTAAATTTTGTGTACAAAGATGATTTACTCTTATTTATCAAAGGGGGATTTTTGCAATTTTACTGACTATTGTTTTCGTTTAGGAACCTCTTTAGCTATAGAGTAAGAAGTAGTCTATAACCATCCAAATACAACCTGCAAAATTCCGTTATTTCGGTTTTCGGTTCAGTAGATTATGCTGAAATCACAATTGGGATGCAGACAAAACCTTAAAAACTACTGATGTGTTCTTTTGTCAATTTTCAGCCGTCTGCGGTCATTTATTTTTTTTATTCCTTCAATGTGCAGAATTTATTCTTCTACAGTTTTTAGCCTCCGAAAGTGTCATAAGTTTGACGTGCCTGTCTGTATCATTATAACTTTTGAGCGCATAGACCGATTTCGATGCAGATTTTATATTTGAAAGCTGGCATGATCGATTTGGTTCATGGCTACATTACATATAACAAGTTTCATCGGAGGTTACAAAAAGTTTTAAATTTTGACTTTTAGATAAGGATAATATTACGGAAATGTTAGTGTATGTAAGCTAAGTAGCTTATATACCGATTCTTTGGTCGACTGTTATGAATCTGAGGCGTTGGAAATGAGTCCATGAAATCCTAAATAGTTTTCCACTATCCATGAAAGATGAATGAACGTATTTAGTAAAATAAACAAAAAGCTCAGTCAAAACAGTACACTTGGCGAAGAGCGCAGACGGCATGCCGACCTGCCAACCTGGCACTGGCAGGACATCGCCACGTGCCGCTTTCCTGCCAACTCCACTGGGTGCCAAACTTGACCACCTGTTAACGTTTCCAATTGGAATGTACGAGTACTATTGTTGACTAAAATTGATGAAGAAACTACTAATTTGAAAGAGCGTTGGCTACAAGCAAAATGTAGTCATTAGTCCAATCAGATAGTCTACAAAATACCAAATACAAAAAAATGTATGTTGAAAATGGCACATGACGTACATTAAAAGTCAGAATCATCATATTTATTGAACAAATAAGGTAGTTTTTGAATTTACAAACCCAAGAAACCACGCATCTTGGCATCAAACTAAACATGCTCCATTTACTCCTTTGGTGACTATTTTTCATATATTTCTAACTATCAGAAAATACTTCAGTTTATTTAACTTACAATGTAATAAAAAAATATCTTTAAATAAATGGAAAGCACTGGAAACCATTAAACAAAATCCACTCAGGTTTATACCAAAGCTTTGTTTTAAAAAAACAACTGTCATTTAACAAAGCGCGCGAAAAGGTAGTTAAATGGCGCCATACTATTTGCAAAGGTGCAAATATCTAGCGTAAGCGACAAACGCTGGTAGGAAGTTTGTTGGCAACAGTTCGGATCTAACATCTGATGCAGTGATATCACGCTTTACGCTATTTTCATATAGACACCTAGCTCATTCATAATATTACGCGTTTTATTTTTCATATTTATGCCACAGATTCAAAATTATGTCGATTTTTCTTTTTTTTGTGTTGTCATTTTAAAGTTCAAACTCATATTTTTTTTATGTAATAGGAAGGCAAACAAGCAGACGGATTTCCTGATGGTAAGAAATTCACGCCGCCTAGAGACACCAAAGGTGGTAATGGTGCGTTGCCAACCTAAGGTCAGGGTGTTAGGCCTCGAGCAAAAGTAAGTTTATCGGCTACCTTACCCTCCGAACCGGAACACGTCATGACTTTATGGCGGCAGGAATAGGTAAGTCGGTGGTACCAATCCGGGCGAGTCGCTGCGAAACTCTACCACCAAGTCAGATGTCACGGTGTTAGTGATGATAAGCCTATGCTCGCCTCTTACGAGCTGCCTGGCAAGAAAGGCAGATGGTCTATTCTGCAAAGGAGCCCGGACCAACACGGGGAAAATATAATGTTTGTAATGCATTTACTGTACAAGTATGAATTATATTTGTATGACCATGTCTGGTTTGATGATATTATAGTGTAGGTTATTATAGCAAGTATGGCATATATCAATCTTCGTTATGACAGTGTGTTTTCATTATGCAGAACAAACAAAAGCAAAGTAGGTATAATGCCTACTAACCAATTGATCCTCATAACATATTTCCAGCAAAAACTTCTTAACGGATTTTTAGCAAATTTTGTGTTAAGCCTGGGTCAAGATTTGAGATACCTTTAGTACGGGAAGTCTTTCTTTCCCATCACTTACTACGAAAAGTCACTTTAACGTAAGTAATAAGTCCCAGGCAACAGCTAGTATATACAATAAGCAAATCATTTTCATTTGTTTGTTATTTTTGAACACTACCTATTACTGCCGCCATAATAAAAAAAACATAGCCTGTAGACAGCGACGCACTTATAATATCTACAATGTATATAAGCCATGGTTATATCTTACCATCAGGAAAATGCTTGCATTCCATTCTTACATAAATGATGAAGAATATTAAAAAGCTCAAAAGACTTGGACAGACCATAATCCACACATAACATAATAAGTCATCTACTCCATGACTAGACAGACAAGTTGATCAAAGACCACGAACGCCAAACGTCAGTTTATGGAAAGTCATTTCCAATTATGTTTTCTTATGTAGTCAAACAAATGACTACAGGAGACAATATCATACCCATGAAATTATATTATTAATATTATAGGTTCATGATCACTCATCACATTAAACTATTTTCTTAAGAATCAGATAGCACATCAATAAAATTACTACAAATTCTTTAAATGTCGATTTCATAACATTTAAGCCAACCACCCTGAGAAAGGATTCAAAGATTAGGCAACTATCGCCTAATTGTGAATCAAAAATCAGGGTTTACTCTTCCTTTGAAGAGCCCAGTTTGTTATTACATTTTAAGGAATTAAATGTAATACTGATTTCCATTCCTTCAGTGGTCTTAATAAAAATAGTTTGCGTAACTTCATTCAACAGTAAAAACTATTGCTACGATATAAAACGCTCAAGATTTGTTTACTAAAAACAAATCATAAAGATGAAACAACTAGGTAACCTATCAAATCACACTATTAGGAATACATCCAAAACACAACCATTGCCAAAACACTGGAGAGCGTTCACCCTGAAAATTTTGGCGGCAAATCCAACAACACGATTCCTTCATTATAATTTTTTTATTTCGTTCCAATTTATTTTATAGATTGGCGTTGGTTCATCGGGGATGCCCGATCTTGGCCGTGGCACTGCTTGGCGTACCTAACTGGGGCGTGACGTCACACAGGAGCACTGGCCAAAATCACGGCACACGCGGAAAGACATTACAAAAAATGGCAGCCATTTTGCCACGCGCCGTTTTGGCGCGCTTCGCCGATGCGTCCAGAAACGCATATACTTAGAGTTTAACTCACGTAATTCTACAATAAATCCGCATTGTTGTAAACTGAATGCAAAATTTGATTTTATGCATTTAGGTAGTTAACCTGGACGTATTTGGAATCTAAATATGTTAGGATTTTCAAATGCTTTTGATGTTTTTATTATAACTTCTTGATTCCAAAAAGGCCTCATGATTTTGTAAAACGTGAAATAAAATCCACAACAGTAGAAATTTAAATCAAATTCAGTGGTTTGGGTTAGGCGACGCTATAATCAAAGCTCGTAAAACTTTCGTCGTAGAGCACGTTTTCCAAAAAAAAAATAGTGACAGGGACTTTTAGAGACTCACATTTGATTAAAAAGTAACAGGGCTTAATTACTAATTATTGTTCGACAAATACGTACTTTTTACATATTGTTTTCATGAAAAGTAGTCTTATATACGTAGTAATTTCTTCCAGAAACGAGTTTCTTGAAAGAAGGGAAGTACGCGAGGAGAAGGTACAATAATAATTAACTTAAAAAAGTTAGCGCTAATACATCAAGGACGTAACCGTGGTAGACTGCGTAAATGTCTTTGCACGTATCAAAGACTGTGCATACATGCGCTTGATTAAATTTGATCTAATACCAAATACGAAATTTAAAACGTTCTACCGCAATAGAAGTCAGTTGTCAAGAAATTGTCAGAAGCCGAAACATTTTTCTAAATTTTCAAGTCTTTTTAATATAACAGTGGTGATTATGCCGGTTGCATTGGTGATATAGTATGGAATTAATAAACGTGATCACCTGTGCCCATCAGCACGTCCCGAGAAACGCTGCGAAATATATCGGGATTTTAGCAAGCTGCGATACCAACCGACCATAGTCCTAAGCATAGGAATTTAAATTTATTTGTTCGTTACATAACGAAAATATCTCCACCATAAAGCAGTTGTCAATTTTCTACAGTAGACGATTTTCATTTATTTTTTGAAATTCCTTAGCTTTGTCAAATGCTTTGCAGTTGAATCGCTGTTTTTAAATAAATAATTCAGAAAATCATTTTTTGATGATGATGATGATATAGCGAAAAATCACAAATTCCCTTGATTGTAAGAGATAGCAGTGGCCGTTAAACATCATAGATGTTGCAGGTGCGTCACTGTCTTGTAGCCAAAGAGTTAGGCCAATTTTGCAAGCCTTACGTGTTACCCCAAACTCCAGTCTGGAACATGACACTGTCATTATGGCGGCAGGATTAGGTATGGCAGTAGATCCCTACCCGGATAAGTGCAGAGTACTCTATCACCAGTGGTGTAGTTGGTAACACATTTAGCCTTTGCTCTCCTATCACGAGCTATCTTAGCAAGTGGTCTATCCTGTACTGGCACGAAGTGAATTCTTTTAGTAGACTCATTTTTCATCACAGCAATGTAGCAACACTATAGGAATAGAAATGGCGAAAAAGAGTTGAGGTAGTCTCTCGAATCTCCACTTAAATTGGCGTAGTAGAAATGGCTGAAAATAGTTGAGGTCGTCTCTCTAAGCTCCATTAAAATTTTAGGAATAGAAATGGCTGAAAAGAATTGAGGTAGTCTCTCTAATCTCCAGTAAATAAGAGGAATAAAAATGGCTGAAAAAAGTTGAGGTAGTCTCTCTAATCTCCATTAAAATGTTCGCACTAAAATTACTTTAGTCTCAATCCATTATCAGTTTGCGGCCACGGCCCTAGCTTGACCGATTTCTAAGCTCCATCTCAACGCGTATGTTCCATTTTACGACTTGCGCTAATAAAGTTACGGTGTCAAAATAACACCTGCACAAAATTAGAACGCAACTGACAATCAAAGACTTTTTTCTGTTGTAACTTGTACTACTCGTACATCTAGCGATTCATAAATTTTACTTACGATAGCTGTAAAAAAGCTGTAACGCTTTTCCTGTTTTATTGCAGCTATATGCTGGGATGCCCAATACTAATATGAATGTGAAAGATTCTTTTTGTTCTTCTTTTACTTCGCAAAGAAGCAATGTTTTAAAATCATGTTAGAGTATTTAGTTACCTAGTAGGCCAAAGAATGACAAAGGCTATTTTTTATGTCGATATCTATATGAAGTGAAATATATTTTAGGCGCTACGATAGTCGCAAGCAATAACTAGTGTTATAAAAGATATTTATAGATTGCTAAATCATACCACTGATGGCAAATTTCAATAATCTCTTCATGTAAAGATAGTATTGTCATTTTGAAAAAGGCATCAAATGAAAAATGTTATGTATGTCTATTTTTATTTAAAATAAGTAATTTGGAATGTATTCATTTCATTCAAATCAAATAAAAACCAGTTTTATAAAGGATCCACAAGAAATAATAAAATTCTTTGTGAAAACACCTTGATTATATGATGAATTAATTAAGTGTATGTGTGTGTGTGTGTGTGTTTTTCTTTTAAATAATAATCTTGAAGTTATGGATAGACGGTACTCGATTTCATTTAGCATTTTTACAAAAATCGAGAAAAGCGATGAAGAATTTGTTGCAGAATACAACGTTTTTTAATTAATAAATTGAGTAAAGATTCCTCGAGAGTAATGAGAGTCAGTAATTTAGAGATACTATAGAAATTACTACCTGACTTTCTGTAGAGACTTTACAAAGTCACGTCATAATCAACAAAAAAATACTTGGAACAACAAACTATTTTATTAGTTCCATTGCCAAAAAATTTACTGTAATACTGATTATCATTAAAGCGTATAAATTCACGATATGACTATCCATAACCTTATGTTTTATAAATAAGTTTAATTTAATAAATTATATACGAATATAAGTTTAATTGTATAGGAATATACAGAGTATTTATATCGCATTACAGTTGAAGAACAGCGGCAGCTGAACTGTTTGCGCAGAAATAGAAAATAGTTTCAAGAACTGAAGGCGAAGCGCTAGCGACAGCGGGACAGCGATTTAATAGTAATGCTTTTGACTCGCTTTTACTATCATCCTATGTCAAACAAATGTGAAATTCGATCATTATTTATTTATTCATAAAAACGGCGAGCGTAATCATCAATCATCGCTATCCTAACATCATCTCGACGTTTCCTCATTTCTCTTCCTGGCTCTTTCTTCTCTACTTCGAATGTTTTCAACATTAAATCCAATAACACATACATGTAATTTAATTTTTAGATTCTTCTTCGTTTCCCGTTTCCTAATGAGTTCACGGTGTATGAAAATCTGTTACCCACGTAGCTTGCTGGTATTTCCAGAAAATGACAGTACCTTAGGCAGTTTTTTCTTTTTTTTTATTTCAATACTTGCATTGTGCTGGATTACATTAATTGATACATACGTACAATAAGAATAACTACATAATACTATTTTCATCATACACAGCATTGGCTACTATAAAAATAACCTACCTAATCGCCTCTGTGGCCTAGCGGTGTTAGCGTTAACTATATGAGATCTCGAGTTCAATTCCCGGGTAGTGCAATTTAAAATATGTAACTTTTTATAACTGCTGACAGAACTTTAAAGTATGTGATGAAAAAATAAATATTCTGTGGCGTTGTGTGAATGACGCTTATGAACAAAAACGCTCCGCTAGTATTCCAAATTAAGTCCCCGCTGTAACTGGCGCCAACCTCACCGTGCACTCCATTCGACCTTCCTCGTAAGAGCTTAGCTATTTCAAAGCGAGTCTACAATCGCAGTACTAATGCAACTCCCAATATTACCGACGATTGATATTGTATTTTTAAACTTAAACGCGGTTTATGTTCAATCTGCAATGGAAGGAAGCTAATGACTTATATTGGCCAGTTTAATTTTTATAATTTTACATTGTTTGAATGATATAACTAAATCACTCGTGTATTATACGACGGGTGGTGTCAAGTCTCCGAAAAAGACGTGTTTGAATGAGTAATTAATAAAAAAAAACATTTAATATAAATAGTAACAAAAAGTAATTAATGTAAAAGCAAGGATCGTGGTGATTGGCAGTTTATACTCTCTGCCCACCAGAAAAAGACGGGGCGTGAAACTATGTGTGTAGAAATGTACAACTGCACTTACTTTAAATGAAAACAACAAATACTATTAGTTGTTCTCCTCTATTCTACTAATAAAGACGTGGGGCTCCTGAATATTTCTAAGTAAAAACAATCTTATTCTATGATTATTAAAATCGCTTTAATGGAAGGCTCGGGTTCGATTCCCGACGGGGGCTGGTATTTGTGTGATGAACATTTATATGTCTGCGTTCTGGGTCTGGGTGTTTATTAAATTTATTCTGGTATATATTTAATTATTTCTATGTATTAGTAACGTTGACTAACACCCACACCACTAGCATATAATTTGCTTACTTTAGGGTTAGATTCAATTCGTGTGACTTGTTCAGCGATATTTAATATGTTTATTATATTATATTATTATTATTATACTAGATATATGGCTTTAGATCTACGAAACACATAAAATATCCTAATACCAAGGTTAGTTTTTATAGTGCAACTTAGAACGACAAAAAATAATCTTGTAACGTTTAAAAAAACTTTTTGGCTGAAGAAAAAATTTGGAACTCTAGATTAACATTTTCGAAATTTTAATTTCCAACATAAAATACAGTGTGATCACGAACTTTTTGATAAAATAGTTATTAAAAATACATAAACTGACTTTCAATTTCCTTAAATCTGCGTAAACCTTGCAAAACCCTCACAAAATCAAGGCAAACCTAACAGGTATACATTTTCTCATTATACTTAGTAATTTTTTACTAAACAAATCACTTATAACCCAATCTTTAAATAATTTACACCTCCAAAATTGTATCTTCACGCCCATATCCCCGTAAAGATAGGTAGAGTCACGACTAGCCGAATATAGTTATAGTCCCACAATGTGACAGACGGTAAGCCTTATCGCCAACCGGGCACATATCGAATCTCGAGCTACATTTTCTTTTAAACTCAAAAACCTCAAAAATTGAACGCCTTTTGAGTTGATTTGTCTATCGATATTTATTTATTATTGTTAACAATGACAAGTCTATTAAATTTGACACATACAATTCGTATAAACAGATATAAAAACGTAGGTAGGTATTAAAAATTTTCGTATCTACGAAATTTACTCAATCGTATATTAGTACTAGCTGCCCGTTCCGGCTTCGCTAGGATGGTAATTTTTTTACCATAAATTTAGATATAAGCTATCCTATCTCTCAAGTTGGATCGAACTGCACATGGTGTGCGAATTTTATTATAATCGGTCAAGTGGTTTAGGAGTCCATTGAGGACAAACATTGTGACACGAGATTTATAAATATTAAGATGTAGGTACTCTTTTTGCTCAAATTCATTTATACCGTATATTAATATGTACTCTTTTTGCTCAACTTCATTTATACCGTATATTAGTATGTACTCTTCTTGCTCAACTTCATTTATACCGTATATTAGTATGTACTCTTCTTGCTCAACTTTATTTATACCGTATATTAGTATGTACTCTTCTTGCTCAACTTCATTTATCCCCGAAATCGGTAATGAGCAATTAACGTTTAAAGTCCACCTGGACGGTAATTGAAATAAAAAATCCTACTACTCAAGCCTGCCCAAGTGAAGCTTCGAATAAAAAAAAAGTTTATCTCGTGTCTCTATAAAAATACAGATACGCTACGCTTCTGAAATCCGTAACTGAAGAAATAAAATTGTGTACATTAGGAATACAAAAATGTGAGCTTAAATTAACATCTTTTTGTCTAGATATTTTATTGAAAAATGTATCTCTAATTTAAGTTAAATCATGGAATCTTTTAATAAGCACTGATCTTAAATGCTATTGCAGTCGACAAGGGCTATTCAAACAAACAAGCACACAAAAGTACATCTGAGCAGAACCGCGACATTAGCGCATTATATTAGAATTCCTCATGTCTACGAGGTTTGTTCGGTCGTATGTTAGTACGTGCCTCGTGTAGACAGCCCAACTGCATTTATCAGACATAAAGTCCCCAGAAAACATCCGGGAATAGGGTGACCATTAAGATTTGTCTGATGCGCATTGCAGGAAAACGATTACATAATCATTTTAATATTGAGAACGGAAAAATATATTCCTCTAAATGGAAGACTGTTTTCGTGGGCTTATTTTGGACAAGCAGTTTGGTTAGTCTAAACGGTTTCACTCATAAATACTGCTTATTGTATAATGGACTTAAAAACGTAGTTAGATCACAAAATGGATAGACGTCTGTTTAACTAAACACTGTTTAAAATTGACATTCCACCAATAACATGCTATACCTGGATGACGTGCAAGCATGTTAATAGTTGAGAATCTTTTTTCTTTTTCTTTCTTTAAGTTTTGGCCTTCACGTTAGTATTTTGCCATTCGTCAAGTAGAAATTTGCATCGAATTTTATATCAATTCTAATCAATTATAATTAGTCATCAGTCATAAGTCGTCACAAAGTCATGTCAGGCTCACGTAAGGAGATTTGGCGGCAACGAGGAAATACACGATACGCTAATTTCTTCATGATTATTTCATTTGTACACTTTCACTGAACAAAATTATACAAAATGCCACCAAAATTGACTAATTTCACTCAATATTTATACGAAATTCAATAATTATGAAAAAACTTCGACCATCTTTTCTCTCGATTTCGCCAAAACTCCGTTGAGAATCAAATTGTAGACACTGTTTAACAAGCGTTTCATTTTTTTATTGTGAGTCGGCATCACTTCTCAAAGACGCAATGTCATTATTCGACTTACAGAAAACATTTTTTAAACCTGCAACGTTGCAACGTGTATTTACAACAAACGGCCAGCCCCGGCTTTACGCACGGTCATGAAATATACATATAAACCTTATTCTTTAATTGCTCTATCTATTAAAAAAAACCGCATCAAAATCCGTTGCGCAGCTTTAAAGATTTAAGCACACAAAGGGACAAAAAAAGAGAGGAAGTGACTTTGTTTTATACTACGTAGTGATATTACAAGAACTGATGCTAACAACTCTTTAATACTTGTACCTCTGGAGCTATTATTATGTTATAAAACATGTAATATGATGTATGTAAATTCAAATATTTTAAATCAAAATAATTGCAAAGTGAATTTCCCCACATATTATGGTCTTCCTACCAGGGCTGCACCACGAGATCGCATAAATACGACGCCGCGTCGTGCTCGTACGTTTCGAGAAATAGGCCAGATCCTGGTGTAAGTGAATACATTATTGAAATCAAAACTTAATTATACTTAGCTGAGAAGCTGAACAGGATGGATTTTACACTAGCTAATACATATGGTTTTGTATGGTCCTGATAACGATCTAATTTAAAAAAACTTAAAACTAATTATTAAACTTAACTAATAAATTTAATTATATATAGTTATTGATTTTCACTCAGTGTTTCGTCATAACTGAATAATTGAACCTTTACTGAATAATCCTATTAATATTATAAATGCGAAAGTTTGTATGTATGGATGTATGGATGTTTGTTACTCTTTCACGCAAAAACTACAAAGCCGATTACGATGAAATTTAGTATGTAGGTAGCTGAAGACCCAGAATAACATATAGGCTACTTTTTATCCCGGAGTTCCCGCGGGATTGGGACTTACGCGGGTGAAACCGCGGGGCGCAGCTAGTTGGTAATAATTGTTTTGGAGTCAAAAGCGTATCTACTAAAAAAATATTCAGTTACTTCTTTGAATATATTCATAGTTTATTTTTCAAAGATGGTACTAATACATACTCGTACGACTATTATGTTCCCAATCTAGCCCATTAGTTTTAATATAACAGAGATTTTAAGCTGTGTACGGAAAATATAACACATCTAGAGACGATCTAAATAATTTAAAAGCAGTCAAACTGCAAAAACCGATTCCAATTTTTTTAAATTTCATTAAAACTTCATCAAACATTAATTTAAAAAAAATACATTAAGTATTAGGATTTGATCATACATTATATGATCATATATAATTGATCATATATAAACTATTAAATATTACTCAAAAACCACTGGTCGGATTACGACAAAATTAATGTAGGACCATCGCGGAATCTAAACCAATTTTTTTTTAAAGATCTGGTATCTGATTAAATCTCTGATGGTAAGAGATAGCCGCAGCCTACAAACACCATAGACGGTGCGACACTGTCTTATGGTGAGGCTGTTAAAACAACTGTGTAATTCTACCGGCTACCCCGGTTTCCCCGTGTTGGTCCGGGCTCCTTTGTAGAATAGACCATCTGCCTTCCTGCCAGGCAGCTCGTAAAAGGCGAGCATATGCTTACCGTCACTAAGACCGTGACATCTGACTAGGTGGTAGAGTTTCGCAGCGACTCACTCGGATTGGTACCACCGCCTTACCTATTCCTGCCGCCACAACGTCATGACGTGTTCCGATTTGGAGGGTAAGTTAGCCGGTAAACTTACTTTTGCTCGAGGCCTTACATCCCGGTCTCAGGTTGGCAATGCACCATTACCACCTTTGGTGTCTCTAGGCGGCGTGAATTTCTTACCATCAGGAAATCCGTCTGCTTGTTTGCCTTCCATTATCATAAAAAAAAACCTCCGAACAAGAACATGTCAGTCATTATGGCGAAAGTGATAGGAAAGACGGTGGATTCCTACCCGGGTAAGTTGCTGCACTGCACTCTATCACCAGTAGTATTGTTGGTAATGACCCGTTTCGCCTTTGCTCGCCTCATACGAGCTGCCAGGCAGGAAGGTAGATGATCTATTCTTAACAGAGGACCCGGACTTAAACAGGGGAAAAACTAAAAAGAACCAAAGTCGGTTGACTGTAGGCCGAATTACATACACAAAAAAATAAATAAAAAAGAGTTAAGAACCTCATTCTTTTTGGAACCAGTTAAAATTAATGTGAGTTCTAGTAAATTCTATTAAATTTCAACTCCAAAAACTTAGTGCTGTTCTAGATCTATGTCTTAGAAACGTTTTCAAATTAAGTTATTGGCAAAAGCCGGCCATAAATCCAAAGCAATCTAAGACTTTACAACAAGCTGTAGTCTATGGTAGGGTGACCATTGGAAAACACATACGAGACAATCGAACGCGTCAAACTTTCTGATTCATAACTTTCGAAGTATCTCGGTCTTGTGTTTGGCACTCGGTCAAATGACTGGGGGTTTTCAAGGTCAAATAGTATATGTTTAGATTCTAGTAATCTGACGTAAAAAATGCTTTATCTGCATATGCTTGTAGTAAACCCAGTTACTAATCCGATCCTTTATGTTTAAATCCACAGTGGCAGTAATTTCAATGCGCACTCACAAAACTAATTTTAAGTTATCGCTATCTTCGTTCATTTCAAAGTAATAGAAGGAGAGAAAACATTCTTAGCGCTGTTAGATTAGTCTGTAAGCGATATTTCTATAGACGTTAAATCTTCTACCCCGAAAACGTTGATTAAAAACGTCACAATTTGACTTGGCTGGACTAATCCGACATGTCTAAATGTCCCATCACTTTTTTTGTTGATTTGTTTGTAAAATATAGCTTAGGACTAAAATAATCTTAGTTCTTGAACAGCAGAATCATCACCATTATCAATTTATTGCATTTTTACAGGACTCAATTCAGTAAAGCAACGTTCTTACGATAGAAGGTTATATCTTCTCTTCTTCTTCTTAATAGCGAATAGAAGAGAAGAGATAACCTTCTCTGAAAGAAACCATAGTTTTTCTTTATAGCCAGAATGCCCGGTCTTACCATACAGCTGTTAAATCTGTTTGTTACTCCTGACATTTATCATTAAATAGAACAGCATCTAATATAACGAGTTGGGGCATCTACGGCATTGTATTTACAATGAAAGATTAACAGAAAGTACTTAAAACCGCAAAAAAAGTCACAGGTGACAAATCTATCAACAATTGGGCACTTATAAAAAAAATCCTAGACAAATTATCTTCAACAAAATATATAAAAAAACCACATTTCAAGTAGCCCGACGTAAACAAAGGAATTAAACCCTTGACCTCATCACCAACGTAAAATCGGATCACTAGACCACAAAGGTAAAACTTTCCATCCATCTACAAGATTTGTCTGTGTTCTGTCCTACTCTAGCAAAGACTAAACTAAAGGCACAAGTAGTGAACACAAAAAAGAAGAATCGCAAGACATTGCGCCTATTAGGGTAGGCCTCAGGGAATGTCGAGAAATGGTCAGGAAGAACGAAATGAAATGGCCAGGAGGAAGAATGTCTATTTCGGTATCAGGAAACTGGAATTAAAAATGTTTCAAAAAACAGCAAAACACACAACTTACATCTTCGTAATCATTCAAAATCAACAGTTACGCAACAATGACAGAGCTAACAATCGCAATTACAATGCAAGATATTAACATAATATTTATTATACAATACAACTTTAAACAACTTAGCCATTGTAAAAAAAATGTCAAAACGTGATCCGCATGCTTGCGAATACAAGTGCATCGTCCTCTACTCACCTTGTACTACGTATATAGAATTTAAATAAGCTAAATGCATTTAAACTTAGCGATTTTAGATATGTGTTTTTAATAAGTAGCGGTATACCGTGGGATTCCGAGGTTAAGCATTAGTTAAGTTTTATTACAACGGTAAATGCAGCCCTTTAAGGGGACGCTTTAAGGGGATAAAAGTTAACCTTTGTCACTCTTCAGCCATATTCACTTGTCACACCAAAACTGTTTCTTAACATCTCTTCTTTGACTTGACAAAATGGCAAACACATTTTTGCATTATAACATTAGTTTTAATTTTGAGGTTATGTCGGAAAAAATCAAAAGCGCTGTTTAAATTAAGATTTTTGTTAGACTTCTCAAAAAACTATTCTAGTGTATGTTCTATGTAATGATACACTTCTAACATCTTTGAAGTCTATTGACGATTTGTATTTCTTTATTTTCTTTTCATCAGGAAATTAGTCTGATTGTGTTTTTGAATATTTTTATTTTATGCGGAGAGAGACGTCCAAAGATGATCAATTTTTTCTAGCTTTTTTTCTTTCAATACGACTTAATTTAATCAAATATCAAATCAAAATCAAAAAAAACCGCGATATCAAAATAATTGTGCTGTCAATAAACATCAACATCCCAAAACAACTACAAACTTTGTATCATAAAATACAACCAGTGTTGTACCTTTAAAATAGTTTACAGTACCAGTGTTGCAACTTACAATTCAACAAACTAACAAACGAGTCATTAGTTAGATCGTTACCCAAAATAATGCAAATCCGGCAATCAACTGAGAAAACCGTCGAAAATTATTCACGTACTAACTCTCAAATCCTCAAGACGACCGTCTCGAATGGCGGTTAACGGCAACCGTATGTAGATAGAGTGTCGAGGGATACTGAGAGCTTACGGAGCACATCACTAATCCTGTGTTAACTCAGTTAACTCCACTAACTCAGTGTTGTCGCTGGCTTAGGGTAAGATATTGGGGTAGTATGTTTGAATATCGGTGTAATGTACTGACACGTTACGGTGACTTGTGAGAATATTCATGATTGAAGTTGGGACTGAGATTAGGCTGTTTGTGTAGAGATGGTTGCATACGTTAAATAAAAAATGTAACATCTATTTTAAGAAATTTCTTCTATATGCTATAATATTTAAGTAAAAGATTTATTAATTTTTTTTTGAAAAGTGAAATCTTCGTAAAGTTGAATGATCTTAATCTTTTATCTACAATTTTTAACGATCCAAATAAATTTTAAAAGGAAATAGTAATGTTTTACAGTTTTGCGCAACTTTCATATGAAAATATTTAAAAAAAATTGCTATGTTTTTTATTCACCCAAATCATATGACACTAGTTGCCTTATATCTGAATGCCTTTAGACTTACCTTCAAATTATACGGGATATAGTTTTTCAAGTAAACTTTATACAAATGCGGATTTGCTATGTATCTATGGAAGTCCCGCCTCTTATTACGTAGTATTTATATACTCTTTGATGTCTTACATCTTTATCCTTTGTTTGATAAGTTTTATTTTATTGATCAAACCAGAATTTAATTAAATTTGACAATAATAATACTTTAGCCTTTTGTCTATGTGATTTGACAAACAGGCAAACTGCTCTCCTAGTAATAAGAGACAACTGTGGCCTCTAGATTAAGCAGGTGCATCGCTGTTTTTGGCTAGAATGACTATTGTATAAATCTGCCAGCTACCTTATTCTCTGGAACGGAACATGACAGAGTCATTATGGTGGCAGGAATGGGTAAGGCGGTGGATCCCTACTTGGTAAGTTGCTGCACAGCACTCTACTACCAATGAACCACTCTTTGATAGGGATACAGTCCAATCAATATTTATAATCCAGTTTAATGGTAACATCGAATACAATGGGATAATTACATCCCTACTCGCTATACCATAAAAATATTAAACTTGTTCAACCTAGCTATTATCTAACTTTTAATAATAATATCGAACGTTAAAGTTACAATTTATAGTAAGCGTTTTCTATGTTATTCCATTGATTCGTAATAGTGTTCAATAATAAATCATTATTAATAGCTCGCACATAAAATACGGCGCCAGGCGTAAAACGTATTCTGCATAGACGATCGCTAATTCATCGCTAACCGATTGAAATGCTGCCCCGTTCTTAACGACTATCGATACATATAAAAGAGAGTCCCCTCACTATTGTTGATGCCGAAACCGTATCAATATATTACAACTTAACAAGGAGCCAGGGTCAGAAGTTTGGACATCGGGAATTTTAAGAGCATATATACGTATCTTCATGACAATGGGGTACGGGGTAGGCAGAGAGTTGCCAAACCTTACGAACCTGACAGACCTGTCTAGCTTCCATCACATTTATTACCCTTTTCATACAAATATGCCGGTTTCGGAGACTCTTGACTCCACCCTCAGATAATATCGGAGCGATCTGAGTGTGGAATGTCAACCTTGGTCTCCCCGGGTACCTACATCTGTCCATTTTATTAACATGATAATTAAATTTTAATCGCCTGTGTGGTCTAGCAGTCCAGGTATTGGACTTGACTTGGGCAACAAAAAGAATATGTGGTTTTGTCCAATTTTCTAACAAAAAAAATCTCGGGATTGGATATGGGCCCGTTTTGGCAATAGGCTTGCACCTATAACATTGTGGGCCTTAGAGTCTTCGGCTAGTCGTTAGAGCCCTGGTTGTGCCTCTACCTACCTCTTCGGAGATATGGTTACTTTAATAAATTCTACCGGCATCGCATCAATACTTTTATGTATATCCAGGGCCAGTGGTGGTTATTTTTTTATCATAGGGCCAACTTGGCCAAATACCAGCCAGTCTTATCCATACAAAAGTTAATAGAGACTACAATGATCTTTCATGAAGCAAAAATGAATTCCAAACATATTTATATGTCTTGTCTTTCTTTTCTTGTTATATAATTTTTATATTTCTTGTCGTCGGCTCTAGGTAGAATTCCATTCTAAACACAATTTAATGATATCACTTGTACTTTCCTCAATATATCTAAATTATTTTTGAGCCAAAGTAAGTTTACTGGCTACCTCCGAACCGGAACACGTAAACGGCAGCATTGACGTTACGGCGCGGGCAGGAATAGGTACGGCAATCCAGACAAGTCACTTCGAAACTTTATCACCTAGTAGGATGTCACGGTGTTGTTGACGGTAGGCCTGTGCTCGCCTTTTCCGAGCTGACTGGCAGAAAGGCAGATGGTCTATTCTGCAAAGGAGACTGGACCAACACGGGGAAGTATTCTAAGCACCAAAATTGTTACTTAAAGCTTGGAAACGCATTTGTGAAAACTTAATTCACAAAGAAGTAGAGAGTAAAAAGAAAACCAACATGCCTCATGACAGCATCCAGGATATTAATCTGCAACCTTTTCTGAGTCAATGTTAGAAACGAATTACAGAATGCGGTCCTCACATTCAGCAGACTCAACTCTACATAGCGCCCGGTCTAACATAGGACCCGGAAAACACGGGCTTGTTTCCTGTCAATGCCATTTAAAAAAAATAATGAGTTCAGACCAAGTACCCTTAGACATATAACGACTGCACCAATATGAAAATTAGATAAAATTTCGCAAAAGAAAAGGAAAAAGTCACGTCGACTCTTGAGAGCTTCCAACAATGGCCGACGTCATTAGGGTAAAAGTAATTAAAACTCCAATAAAAAATCACGAAATCGTCCGAATAAAGGCGAATCTTCAGTTGAGTATCCAAGCTAGATTTTGTAACAAAAGCATTGATGGCAACAAAATCGATTCAATTGTAAATGTTAAAAATTATCCATACTAATATCCTACTAATATTACAAATGCGAAAGTTTTTGAGGGTGGATGGATGTTTAATACTCTTTTACGCAACAACTATAAAACTGATTTAGATGAAACTTTACAGGAATATAGTTTTTTACAAAAAGTTAACATACAAGGTATAATAAGAAATATACTATAACACGCGAGCGAAACCGCGAATAGAAGCTAGTAACATCATAAATGCGAAAGTCTGCCTATACGTCGCTCTTTTAAGGATAAACCGCTGAACCAACTTTGATAAAAATTTAATATGTGAAATAGATCCGCATTTAAACATAGGCTAAAAAATTAGCTTCCAAAGGGCTGTATTAGGATATAAAACATTATCACATCGCGATTTGGTGATTATTTTTCTAATGCTTATGATTCTGAATTAATCCCATATAGGTTTTTTTAAGATACTTTATTAAATCCTAGATATTGCTATGATTTAAGAATACTATCAGACCCGTAGCCGTTAAGTCATCTACAGGAACAGTATAAAGAGCAAAGATTTATTTTTTGTTTGTATTGAATAGGCTAAGTAACTACTGGACAAACAACAAGCAGACGGATTTCCTAATGGTAAGAAATTCACGTCGTCTAGAGACACCAAAAGTGGCAATGGTGCGTTGCCACCCTGAGGACGGGTTGTCAGATCTCGAGCAAAAGCAGGTTTACCGGCTACCTTATCCTCCGAACCGGAACACGTCAACGGCAAACACTGACGTTATGGCAGCAAGAATAAACAAACGGCTACTCACATTTTTACGTAAAAATCAATTTGGTTTTAGACGTAGTAAATCTACAGCAGACGCTGTATTGGAACTTTCTGATACGGTCATGAAAAACTTTGATAGTAAATTGTAAACTTTTGGTATTTTTCTGGATCTTTCAAAAGCATTTGATACTGTCTCAATCCCCATAGTACTATATAACTTTATATAAAGCGGCGGTACCATTCCAATAGATGTGAACAGTTTGGAATCGTGATCTACCTTGAGCAAAAAATACCATAAAAACTATTTTTTATTGGCCGAGCGATAGCACTACAAACATACAAAAACATAGAGTTCAATTAATAACCTCCTCCTTTATAGAAAGGAAAGTATTCGCTTGCGATGCAGTTCTTATTAAAAATAAACTTAACTAGGCCCACTAGTAGCAAATTTTATGTATACGTATGACTCAAGGGCTATCAGGAGTAAATTAGAAAAAACCACATTTGTAATCTATTTCATCTATTATCAGAATCTTTAGCCTTCAAACATCATTCAATCGTTAATACATGTTAATACTTTATAAACTTGCCTCGAGAATTTAGTTTAACGTGAAAGTGTTTTTTTTTATAAAACCATTGTTTTTTTAGGGTTCCGTGCTTCGAATGAAAAATCCAGATCCTTTATACAATCACTTTGTTGTTTGTCGTTCGTTTATATGTCAATTTTTTAAAGGAACGCATGGAAGTATCAAGCTGAAATTCATATCAAATATTCAGGTCGACGGTCCCAAGTTTAAGGTTTACCAACGCTTCCAACAGATATAGTCGTTTATGCCACAAATTTTGGAAACTCGCAAGATAATGCAAATCCTCGGTGTACTTCTTTTGAACTTAGAATTTTGAAATTTGGTGCAAAGCAACTCTTATAATGCAGACAAAGTAAAAATTGGGAAAATTATTAGTTTTAGTTATCATATAATAAAATATCGTGAGGGGTGAACTTTATATGTAATATACCCACAGGTTTGTACTGAACCCTTGGTGTGCGAGTCCGACTCACACTTACCAATACCAATTTACTTAGCTGGTACCATTGAGCTAGTCTTATGATGGAGATCGAAGGTAGGAGACTGAACTTTTTAAAGAAGCAAATTTATTTCTGTAATCAAATTGAAGAAATTAGCAAACCCCATCGGGAGGACTAAAGAAATAATTTTTGTATGCGTCGAATAAAATGCAAATTTAAAAGATAAACTAAATTGTAGGTGACGTTGACAGCTGTCAAAAGGGCCTTCATACATTTGCAATAGTTTAGACATAGTAAACGTTGCTGTCAGTGCGCTCTTAGAAAGTAAACAAGAAAATCAAAACATCATGTGTTATACTATAAACAAGATAGTGGTTGGCAAGGCTGCACAGCATTCTCGATTAGACTGCGCCATCATTCCGCCGGTTCATTCAATATTTTTTTTACCGAACGCTGTAATTTCTTGGCTCCAACGCATCCGTTTACATGCCAAACAATAAATTTATTAGTCGAACGGAGGAGTGGCAACACTAAACGAACGTCACTACTCAATACGTCATCGATTGCGTTTTCAATAATTTGAAAATCGAATTCGAATTTCGAAAATTCGATTTTACTCTTCACATTATATAAGTCCGCTCGTCAAGGTGACTCGAGCTACTCGTTCTATTTTAGTTCGAATTTCATAAATATCTCATGACAGCACATCTCTCCCGCGTCTTTTGCCTCCGCCATCTTTACTTGCGTAATTATCGGACTTTGACTTAAAAACTTGTGTCCTTGCTAATTTTAAAGTCCTTAAAGTTTAACATTTATGCGGTAATAGAAGTGTGACGTAGTTTTGGCAAGATGCCGGGGCTTACGAATCAGCCGGAGAAAAATGGTAGAGCGTGTTATATTTAGTATGTCCCATACCTTGAGGGACACGGGAACAGTGGAACGCATAACGACTATATCGTCGGAATAATGGCTTCGATGGGCTGGAGCGCTGAAAACTAATCGTATATTACCGTGTTCGGCAGCAGATGGGCTGACCGAAATTGCGTTCACCATCAATATAGCCGACCTAATTGAATATTATACAGCAATTTGTGTTGCCGAAAATCTGGCTGGGAATATGCGGTGTCCATATATCGTGGACTAACGGTGTTTAATGTTTTCTATAGTATCACACGATTCGATGCAGTGTTGCAGAACTAAATTTAGCCCAGCTCTGTTTTAGCTCTGGGACTGACCGTTTGCGCAACGTCGCCTCGAGACTATGAGCGGGACGGAGTATTCTATTATAGGAAAAATGGACCGATACGCGTTGAGAAACTGTCATTCCGACATCTTTAGACTTCCTTGGCGTTTTTAAATGTTTGTATTATTTTGATTAACGTTTTTAGGATTTTTGATTTATAAATATAATGTTAGACAGCTTTCCGCTTAGTAATAATTATTCTTTATTTTTTTCACAATTAGTTTACACACATACATATATGTATATCTTCACGTCAAGTCCCTTACGGTATAGGCAGAGAATAGCGAGTGCCAGACCTCATTACCCTTTTCATAAAAACACGCCGGTTTCGGAGACTCTTGACATTATCCAAGTGATCTGATAATATCCAAGTGATCTGATCGTGAAATATCAGCCCAGGTCTTCCCGGGAACCTACATCCATCCACATTCGCATTGTATATATGCTTTGTCAATGTTTCATCTGTCATTCTTTCCACGCGACCGAACCAGTGGAGCCCTTTCGCAATTAGTTTAAAAAAATGTTAATTTTAAATTTCTAAAAAACGTATACTACAATAATTATTAAAAGAAGAATTAATAACCCCTTTAAAACCTACTCGTATTTTAGCTATAAACCATCTAGATCACATCAACGTGCACACAAAAACATCTGCTTAAAAATCAGTCTATTCATTTAGGAGTTATGACGTCTTATACAATAACACACAGACACAAACTAATATCCGTTTTATAATTAAATTTTCCGTCAAGAGTCAAAAATAGCAAATTTATATTTCCTAAAACATTGCGAAAAATGAGGAAAAATATCGGTCAATTGAAATCATAAAGTCGAAGGCGAATAAAAACAGGTACTGTACTTACATCAAATATATATATTGTTACAATGGATACGCCATTAAACAAACATTTTTCTAAAGCGAAAAATAATCAACAGATCTAATTTTCACCAGCCAACATTTATTACTGTATTAAGAGGTTAAAACCCAAATATCAATATGTGTATTGATTGTCATCTAAGTTTCTGTAGCATACTATAAAACATAGCAATGATTTAATTTATTTTTTATTTAACGTAAGATTATTAATTTTTTATTATTTGTTTTATATTGAATGCATTTTACATTGCATTTGATTAAATAATTTTGCATACACGCTGGCAAAGTTAGTTTTCTAGTTATATCTTGCTTCACTATTTTGAAATCAAAAATCAACAGCAAGATTTACTATACATTTAAATCCTTAGTGAAAAGCTACTTAAAATTTGAAATTAATTCATATTATTTGATATAAATTTTAAAATATATTGTTAAATACTATACTAATACTTCATATTTCTATTTTTTATTGATTCTGTCAGGTTAATCTATAATAAATATAATAAAAACTATAATAGAATAAATTTTGTGCATTGAAGATAATTAAAAGAAATAGGTGCAGGCGACTAAAAATGGGCAGCAAAAAATATTTCTAGTATTTTCAGATTGTTTCGGTCTATCTGAATATCGACGGCCATTCACTCCGAATCTACTGAACCGTTTGTAACGAAATTTTGCAAATAGGTACACCATATACCGAAACAGATTACAGACTACTTTTTATCTCATTTGCTAGAGTTTTTTTATGATATTGGAAGGCAAACAAGCAGACGTATTTCCTGATGGTATGAAATTCATGCCGCCTAGAGACACCAAAGGTGGTAATGGTGCGTTGCCAACCAGAGGCCGCGATGTTAGGCCTCGAGCAAAAGTAAGTTTACCGGCTGGCTACCTTACCCTCCAAACCGGAACACATCATGACGTTATGGCACCAGGATTAGGTAAGGCAGTGGTACCAATCCGGGTGAGGCGCTACAAAACTCTACCACCTAGTCAGATGTCACGGTGTTAGTGACGGTAAGCCTGTGCTCGACTTTTACGAGCTGCCTGGCAGGAAGGCAGATAGTCTATTCTGCAAAGGAGCCCGGACAACCACGTGTTTCCCATGGTAGAAGAGTAAAACTATATATTCTGTGCGCTTAAAATTTCAAACCCACTATTTTTTTGTAGTAGCATCTATCTACCTTTATATTGATGTTAACATCCCATAAAATTATTTCACAATCTTACTATTTGAAATCCCTTTCCTACTTATCGGAAGTGGTTTCAAAGGCGGGAGTTATCTCAACGTGTCGTTGACGTGCTAGATCGGGGGACGCGATATCGCGGGAAGCAGACTCGCTATATACTTAATAAGTTTTACCTCTTTATCAAACGGTTCATGTTAATAATCTAGATTTCTTTGCTGTTTCAAACATTTTTTTAACGAACTCCAAAAAGGGGAGAAAGGAATTGTTAGTTTCATTCCACTGCTTTTTTAACCCCCGACACAAAAAGTGGGGTGTTATAAGTTTGACGTGTCTGTCTGTGGCATCACAACTCCCAAACGGATGAAGTGATTTCGATTTAGTTTTTTTGGTTAAAGATAAAGGTATTTATGTGCGAGTGTTCTTAGACACGTTTGATAAAAATCGGTTGAGCCGTTTAAAAGATGTGAGGGTGAAAGTGTGGAGATTAACCGAATGTCAACATTTTTTATTTTTTTTTAAAGGGAAATTAAGTTCTTGTGTCGGGGGTTTCTCAAATTTTTAATTTAATTTTTCACACAATGATTCAGCTAATAACAGACCGATTCTGACGGTTCCTTTTTTTAAAAATGTAGTTGGCCAATAGCGAACCGATTATCATGGTTCTTTTTTAAAAATGTAATTTATGACTCCGTATTGATTCAATATTAAATCAATTTGTTATCAATTCGTGATCTTAAACGTAGTTTTTGAGTTAAACTTAATAATGCATACATTTCCACCTAGGTTTACGACATCGCTATAAGTGCGGTGATTAAATAATGGAGTCGCTTTTTTGCAGTTTTACGGAGCTGAAATTATTCTTATATCTTGCTTGACAATTCTTTTAATTTAAGTAAATCAAAAATAACAAAGACCGTTAAGATATTGAGATAATTAATAATGGTGTAGTGAATTATTTACTTTCACACTTTTTGAACATAACTATAACTAAATAATGATGTAGAAAATTACACTCTTTCACAGTTTTGAAAGAAATAATATCTGTATTTGTTTTTATTGTTGATATATTTAGATTTTATTTTATGTTGTAACTTTACGTTTCAAGTAGAGAAATTCAAAAAGTTTAAGGGCACAGGAGGTCCGCAAATACAAGCAAAGCACAAGGCCAATATCTAAGTACCGTTTCTCGAAGCTTTTGTCGATGTTTTAAACCATCATATCTTATTGACTGAAACTTGGAACTTTTAAGGGCGAGTATAGTAGAAATTTCCACTGTGAAAATTTGGCACCATTCTCGAGTTCACTGTAAGAAACCGCGAAAAGAGTAAAACTAACAAGCAGCTGGAGCTAAATTTTAAACAAATGTTTTTTTACCCTATGGATTTCTAACAGTGTATCTCAGTTGGTAGCTAAAATGCTAGTTATAACGAGTGGTAAGTCGGGAGTTTTCTCAACTTGTCTATGTTTTTCTAGAACCGAACGATATATCCAAACGATTACGATCTGGATATATAAACATATTGACGTGTACAACTTATATAGTCAAAGTGAAATGACTTTTGTTCCGATTCTGATCAGTGTTTCCGAAAAAAATACTTTTCTGAGTGTCAATAGACTATTTCTGATTATTATTTATTTTTACTAAGTAACAAATGAAGATTTCCTTCACCGTTCAATGCTAAAGAATGATAGCCAAAATTTTATTAAGTAGGGCTTGAATGTTGCAAAATAATCATTAGTTGTCATAATCAGTCATGCCAGTCTCGGGTAAAGTGGTAGGATCTTTGTAAATGCTCATCGAGTAAGATTTGACAGCATCAAGAAAACATATACGTTAATTTCTCCATTAATACTTCACTTGTGCAGTTAAACTTAAAAAAAGACTACATCAAAAGGCACCAAAATTGACTGTACTTCAATATGTACACGAAGTTCAATTGCCACAAACCGGTGTCTGTTTTTTTTAATCCCGCCAAATTGCTAAAGACTCATATGAAAAGGATTTAACCAGGTTTGTTGAATTGACTCATACTTGGCCTACAATATTCACAAAACTCAACGGAACATTGACATTTAAAAATATAATATTTGCGTGTTGTTTCGCTTGCCAAAATCAGTGGGTGTCCACTGTCTCTCTGTCCAATGTCCATCCTTGACATTGACGGGAATTTCCACTCGTCATCATCATTCTCAGTTCTTTAGGGTATGTCTATTTGACTTAAAATAAATTGACCTGTCACTTTTGAACCAGTTCTTGGCTACAAACGTAAGTATAGCATCTAAATTTTAATTATTTATATGTCACTTTCTATCCGTTTACTTTATTAGGTCCATGGTCCAACATATTTAAAATTGACGAGAAGTTCTTATTTATCATTACTACTTTTGACTCTTTAAGGTATTCCTTTTTGATATTAGAACAAATATACTTGTCACTTTAGGGCCAATTTCTTCCCAAATGGAAGTATTCAATTTTGATAAATTGAGTTTTAAAAACTAACATTTTGATTTCGGAATCAATAGACAATGTACAAAAATATAAAAATGGTTCAAATTATTGAAATCCCAAAAAAAATATGAAGTGATACTAGCGAATTTTTTTTGAAAACATTTGTCTTTTAAAATGCATCCAAAAAATAATTCCCTTATTACAAGAACCTCTTAAATATTTGTCGAAATGCAATTTTTTTCCAAAGCGAAAATATTTATTGTGTGTTGTAGCTTTACCAAAATAATTTCAAACACATTCAGATAACTGCACCATATTATTGAATGCCCAAATAGTAATTCCACTAAACCAAAAACCTTTAAAATTAACCCTTTAAATTACAACTTCGGTGATTTGAAATTTTTCAAATCCCAGCGGCTTATTTATAGACAAATAATAGATAATAGTAAAAGTAAAATTAAGTTAATGTCATAGTTTGTATTACAGTGTAATAGAGACTTTGAACTTTGGAGTACTTTAGTATATCTTTATCAATAAGATAGTAAAATATTTATTATTTGTTGAAGGTTTTAAAAAATAATTTTTTTTGTTTATCTAAAAAAAACTAAAAAAATTGAACGCTGCAAAAGTAATTCCACTATCACAAAACTGGTTTTGCCGAAATGCAATACGGAAAATTAAAGTCCTAAAAGTCCTAATGTTAAAGCTGCAATCAGAGGATGCAACCACAAAAAAGTAGAAAGCCATCAAAGTAGAGTTTAATGGTAAGAAATAAACGTTAAACGGCGCGTTACAGTGGCGTGTGCCAAGTGCAGGCTGCCAATAGACCTCAGGCTGTCATCGACGCCACCTGACCTTCGCGACGCGTGTATAAACCAGGGTTAATTTTTTTATCCTTTTATTATAAATACGAAAGTGTGTTTATTTGTTAGATTGTCTTTTTTTTATTTTAAGCCCGTTACATACAATCAGAACTTTATAACGTATTCCGTTTCGAAAAATATCGAACGTAACATATTAAAACTTTTTGGAACTGCCACACACTCCAGCAATTTTTCCGTACGGAGTTTGACTGGATTTGTATGGGGCGCCAATTTGTATTTTGAAATTTCGAATCGTTTTTCCTTAAAGGAATACCGAATGTATATTACAGGCCTTCTGGTACATATTGTGTTTTTATGTGAGTTTTTATGCGCACGGCTCTCGATTTTAAAAGACATAGTTTACTAAAATAACTGGAATACAAGAATAGCGGGCACCGATATGCACCTTCTCTGATACCTAAACAGATTAACCCTGACTACCAGAAAGACTGACAAAAATTTTCACGTCATTGCTCAAAAGTTAGTGTAGTTAAAAATACTTTTTTGAAATCACAGACAACTCCAATTTGTATTAGTACAGAATATTTTTAGAACCAATCCCATGAATATGAGATGTCATAGTATCCGAACTGGGAAGGACGTTCCATAATTACTTATGACTCCGTTGCTGCTATTGTTTATCTCATTTTCTGTAGTAGATCTGCGACATCCCCATCACTCTTTATTCTACTAACAATTTAAAGAGTATTCAACTAGTAACATCTATTAGACTAGATGATAGATTCCTATAACCGCTACTCTCCACCATAGACTAGATGATAGATTCCTACAACAGCTACTCGTCTTACCTAATTCTGACATCATAACTTCTATGCTTTCTATTATATTTTTTTGATTTGGAGGAGGCTCCAGTTGCTAGTCAGGTTGATAGTTTAACATGGTTGTTGTATTCAAGCGACGAATACCGTCAGAAAAGTTATCTGCATATCTTCTCATGCTACAAAAATAGCCCAGCGATTTATTATTCGTTTTAGTTTTTTTTTTTAATAATGTATATGATTGATTAGTTATTTATTAATTTTAACGGGATTTTTACGTCAGTTAAGCATTACGTTTTCTATTCGCCTAATTAACAATTTCAATTAGGAGAACAAAATACATACTAAACAGTAACTTGAGCTTCGGCTTCCGGCTTTGGCAGTTACCACAAAAGCTAGTTTTTTTTTAAGCGACTAATGTGTTGCTAACCTGTCGGAATTTATAGCTTTACCTGATTTTGTGGGCGAGCAGTGTGCTCGGCCCGAGTCATCATTATTTAGACGGATTAGACTCTTCCCTACAAAGCCTGTCTGGAGAGTGCGTTGAGGACGTTATGTGCCGGACGGGAAAAAAGTTCTACATCGCAGAACCCAACGGTATAGTGTGGTGTGTTGTTAGTTTGTGTTGGGAATGGGAGAAGGTCGCTTTAGTCAGCACTAACGGATCGGTGAGATTCGAGAAAACATGACGGGGCACAGATCTAGTATTATTCCATAGCTTACCTAGTCCATTTTGTTTCATTTGGGAGGTCAGCGTGGCGGACAAGGCTCCCCTAACGGTAAAAGATAAACGCGCAGTGATGGAAATTGGAATATCTTACCAGACAAACAAGATATGGAGTGCTGAGAATCAACTAAGAAGCGTCAGATGTTTTGTATCGCTACAGGACTAACAAAATATAATACCGCGATGTAGGATTTGCTCGAATTTTATTAGTTTGTGATGCTTCGCTAGTTGTAGAGTCTAATATTTTTTAACGCTCTACATACTTAAAATAGTAGAGTAAAGAATATAGACAGTGGCCACCCACTAAAACAACAGGTAATATTTTTATTGCACAAAAAAAACAATCTCCTGAAAGATGAACTCCTCGTTGATAGACCCCAAACGTTTATATGATAATCTTACCACGTAAATCAAGCTTATTGGCTACCCTTCGTACCAGAATACGATAGTGGCGAGCACTAATATAGTCATGGCAGGATATTCAACCGGGTGTGATAGTAATACGGTTGTGTAAAAACCCCACTACATAGTCAGGGTCACATTGTTGGTGATAGTCAAACTCTCAGTTCTTATCGTCTAGCGTAGCTGCTGGGTAGGTTGGCCTACATACTTCGAAGGAGGTCAATACGGAAAAAAACAAAAGCGATGTCGTTGTAAGACAAAAATATTTGTTAGTTATTGGCAGTAATTTTGTAGTTACTGTTAGTTTGTATTTATAGACTAATCTAAACCGTTGAGTTTGCCCATGAGGCAATAGCAACAGCTTGACTTCAATTTTCATTAAACTCGATTAAATTTAAAGTTAGATAAATATTACATACATGGTTTAATCAGGTCCAGGTACATTACGGATTAAGTTGTAGCAAAAATCTATTTTTTACCTCATAGGTGTCTTCATTACTTTCTTCAGAATATCTTCGATACACAAATAATGGTATTTTACGATTTTTATAATATAGTATGGAAATTGTGTAGAATATTTTCCAGTTGATAGAGGTAATCGTGGCTCATCAGATATTTCGAAAGGTTAAATTTTATATACTTGTTGTGAGTTCCAAAACCGCATATAGAAATTTAAAAACCTTTAGTTTAAATCGAACATTATGTATAGACTTTTGATACTGAACTTACCTATAGGTTTACTGGTTCGAAACTGGACTACACAATCTGCTGTAGACACCATAATAATAACTACAATATTTAATTCAAGTAAAATCAAGTAAATCAAATATGCTTTTATCAAATAAACGATAACAAAACAAGTGTCGTAACACGTAGATAGGAGACATAGAGTTCTACGCAACCTATTGATCTAAATGATTATTATAAAATTAAGCGAAGGTAAAATTAAGTAAAAGTTTAAAAAAACTTAAATTCAGTTTGAAGTTGGGCAAAATTGAGATTAAAATCAGATTTGAATTTCGGTTTCGACCATGGATTTTTACCCAACACTAGCTATTTCTTTAATGGGTATAATATTCTTGGAAAATGCTTTTAACATAGTATGCTATTCTAATCACATAATACCTGTAAAACATGCCTGTAAACGCAATAAAACAGAACTATTAAATTTAAAAACTTCTAAAAATACAGTCTATCTTTCCTATGAAAAAATCCAACTACCAAAATAGATTTCCAATATGGCGCTGTGGCTAGTGATGCGACAAATAATCGTGTAGCGTGTTATTACGTAATTTATTTAATCCATAACGATTATTATTGGTAGGCTTTGCGAAGTGATATCCATCTAAACCAATCGGCTAATGGACTTTCCTTTGCCTTTGGATTTGTAAATGAAAAAAGTAAAAAGGAACGTGCAACATTCTTTGTGGGGGAGTGCATTCGGGATCATGCACATGTACATTATATCTATGAATGCAATTAAAAATATGCTTTGTAATTGCATTATTCAAACATTGATAATAAAATAGAATTTTGATGTGTGACTCATATAAATAATGTAATGGTAACATTAATAATGTAATGGTAATGATATCTGTTTTTATTTAATACTAGCTGTCCGGGCGAACTTTGTTCTACCCGTTCAGTTTGTAAGGAAAAAATTAAAATGTTGCATTTACTAGATTCCTTGCGGTTTTTCCTTTTTTCTTATCTTTTAAACCCTACTAGCTACTGATTTTTATATAAATAGACTTAGCGTTCCAAACCAAGGGTAGTTTTTGTCTTATTTTCGTTAATGTTGACAATAATTTTAATATCTTGGAAATTATAAAACCATTATTAAGCGTAAATCTTATAGTCGATTATTAGAAAGATACGAGCATTTATAATTTTTTTTTACATAGATATTAGATATGGCGGATATCGAGCTAGAGATTCACCGTAGTATATAAACCAACGTAAAAAGCTTGAAAATGCAACGACATTAGAAAAAAGTTTTAATTTAACACTTTTATCGTGTCATTATGATTCACACATCAATCCTTATGATCATCATAAACGAACAGTATATTTAAAAATGTCATAAAATGACATTAGAACAGTTGTTTTAAAACTATATTGTAATTGTAATCATGTATGTTTTATTGTATGTTACGTTTATGGCAATCAAAAGTAAACTATTTTGTAAATACAACAGTAATATCAACATTAACAGTTAGTGAAAAACATCCAACACCGAAGTGGCAAGAAAAGGTGATAGAATAGAAAAAAACAACACGATAGGGGGGGATAGAAAACATCGAGTATATTTTAAAACATCGATGCAACGCGAACCGCCCTACGACTGCCGGCCGGGTATTTTTGGTATATTTTGTATTTCCATGGCCATAAATCTTTCAATGTCCTTTTTATTTTTTGTTAAGGTCTAAGTTTATATCTTGACTGCCTCTGTCATATACTCAGCGAAGGCTTTTAAGCATATCATGACCAAAATAAAAAAGTAAATAAGATACAACTGAAAGAAAATTGTAGTTGTGAGATGCAATCATACATTATTGTAATGCCTAATTATATGTCTTTTTTAATCTTTATCATAAATAACATTTTTTGTAGTTTTTTTTTCTATTGTATTAAGTTTGCAAGTAACAGTAGTAGTTTTTTTTATCTAAGTAGTTAATCATCTGATAATTTTGGAACAAAATATGCTGAATACCTACATACTGTCAGCAATATGACAAATAAAGAACAAAAGACTTCAAAAATATTAGAGAAAGCATTTTATTGTTTTATCAAAATTATACTCGTTCTAGAAAAATCGTTTTCTTACTTACAAAAAAGGTTGAAATATCACATTTAAGGGCTAATTTGGATCGTCAAATTTTACTTAAAAAACTCAATTAACATTGTGTTGATATTCTTGAAGGTTACACAGATGTTTTTTTAACGTAGTGTTTTTTATATATTAATGTTTATAATAAGCATATTAATGTTTTAATTAATCTGCAGCTTATAATTTTTTTATTGCCTAAGTGTATTTATTTAATTTACAAGCTGTAAAATAAATTTCTTGAAAATGTTTCAATCTTTTAATATTTTTAATGGACTAGAAATGTTTGCATTTTAACTTTTAAATTTAGTAAATTTAATTAATATTATATACTTAATATTATTTTAATTAATATTATGTAATACAATAAAATAAATTATACAAAAGTACAAAATCATTTAAATATTTTCTTATCACGTATAAAATATAGAGTTCGCTTCGAACAGATAAATCTAAAATTTATTGAGTTATTAACAAAACTTTAGATTGTTAAATGAGATGACGGAACTTTGAGACTTGGAAAGTTGAAGCTCTCGAATAAGCAAATTCGAAAGCTTAAAACATTGGCTACAAACTTTTTTGATTTATATGAGTATTGATTAAATTCGGCTAATTGGAAAAATATATTTTTCTTTTGTTTTTAAAAGTTTTCTTTTTGTAAGTTTTGTTTTACAACTTTAAAAAAAGATTTGTAGACTAAGTGAGAGTGAACAATACATAAATGTTATTATTATTAACTTTCTACACTTGTAGGATTGGGAAGATGTGCGACTAATACTGGGTATATCAGTCGTGTATTGATTATGTATTAGCCATGTATTCTGAACTGCCAACAACGTTAAGGAGATGCCTAAAAACACCAAACACTAACCGTTTTTCTCGACAATTTTACGATCAAGAAACATATTGTCATAAACCGGTAATATAAGTAAGTTTTAGGGAAAAGTAAAATACTATTCTTAAAGCATACTACCGCATTTTTTTATAAAACAAATAAAGGTGACAAAAAATAGCAAATACAGAGAATGATTAATATTTTTTAACCAAATTATAACCTATCTTGAGATATTTTGTATCATTCTATTTCAATTTACATAATTTTCTAAATCGTAAAAGAAATTTAAACCAACGAAATAAAAACTAAACAATAAATCTAGACGAAAACAGAGTTCTCTGAATCAATACAGAAGAACGAAACAAAACAAAAAAAAACATTTCCTAGAACACAATACTCACCTAATCTATTATTATAAATCAAAGTTGTTTGTAATCTAAGTTTATAATCGACTAAGAAAAGCTAGATTTAAGTTTAAAATAGTTTGAAATAGCTTACTATTCAGTTTGTTTAGTTCAAGTGATTGTGTTAGCCTGTAAGTTGGGAACGTGTTGAGCTGAATAAGCTAAACAATTCTGAGGCAATTTAGATATTTTACTTCAAACATTTTCTGAGAAACACACAAATATCTTCACTGTTTCTGGTGGATATATATTTTGTTTTAAAGGTAACTTAAATATTTCTTATCTTTATTTTTATGACTAGTTTACAATATGAATTTGTTTATTCATTTAAAATCAATGTTTGTATTAAATTTTATAAGAATAGATAAATTTATTAAAATAAGATTTTAATGAACTGACGTTTTATTAGTTAAATAAAGAGGTATTCGTACTCTATACACGAAAACAAGACTTAAGGAATTTAATTAATGCACAATATTTTAAAAATACTGTGTAAACATCGATTTAATTTATAATTTACTTTTTTTTACTATACATTATTTTTACCAGTATAAACTGTAAAAATGAGTAACTGAAAATAACTACACTAAAAAATCTGAGGCTATTTGAATATTTTCATGTACTGAAACATTGGTAATGTACTAATGTAACGTATCTCTCTCTGTAACTCACACAAAATACATTAGTTTGATTTGCGACTGGGTTTATTTTAACTCGATATTAATTTTGTATAACGGACTCTATATTTAAGTGTATTTACAATTTTATTTGGATTATAAACAAAAAAATTAAATACTTTTTAATCATAAAACAGTTTGAATAGAATATTAAGCTTCAAAAATAGCATAAAAACTTTACTTAAAACGTTTTTTTTTTTTATAAATGCAACGCAAGTAAGATAAGTTCTAGAAGTTTATAATAGCTCACAATTCAGTTTTATTAGGTTAAGTGATTGTGTTTGCCAATGTAAGCTGGAAAGGTGTTGGAGTGAATAAGCTAAACAATTCTGAGGCAATTTGAATATTTTACTTCGAGAATTTTCCTGAGATACAAACAAATATTCTTTGTATCTTCAGGAGCCATTTTTCTGCAGAGTTACGAATACAAGTTTGATATGCAAAATTTTATTCCTTGTTGTTGGAAAGTTTGAAAACATGCTGTAATTTTAACTACTTACTATAATTATGAGAAAATAGATGTAATGTGATATACTTCCATTTATATTATTACTATTTAATAAACTGAAAAAAGCTGAATCGTTTAAATCTTTACACTGTCATAAGGCCAAAGTAAAATCACTTAATGAAATCGTATAAATTCTATAAAAATTGTTAGATAAAAGTTGAAGATAATTATATTATTATAAGAGTAAAACTGCTAATTTGACTTTAAAAGTACATTTACACTTGATAAAACAAAGGTAACCTACCTTGATATTATATTGATATTGATATTCAAATATAAGCCAATTTTTCTATTACATGATAAAAGTTGATTATTAGGTAGTCCGATAAGTCCTCACGCTAAAATTTTTAATTAAGATTTTAGACTATTTTTTGAACTACCCCTGGTTTTAGGGGTATCAAAGAATAACATATCCCGATCAGTCAAATAATGTTTGAGTTCTAACGAAATTGATGTACATACATGCTATTTCTATAAATTAAAAAAGATCGCTTCAGACTGGATTTGAACCTGTAACCTTTCGTCTCAAGCCGACCAATGCTCTAACCATTTCAGCTACTGAAGATTCAAGTCCCGTGGCGAAAATTTTTAATTCCTTTCTTACCCATTAACGCGGGCTATATATACAGGTTCAAATCCTGCCCGGGCCGAAATGTTATTTTCGTCTTTTTCGTTTTTTTCTTTAAAATTTATAGAAATTTAACCCAAGCATAGGGCAAGTACAAAAATAAACATACAATTTAGCAAGAACAAATATATAAAACAAAACCACGGTTACCCACTAGTATAATTTATTTTCGTAATATCGATAGTGCATACAGTAAGCTCTGATTGGATAGATTCGAATGTACTGATTGAAAATATTGATTCGCAATATTCTGCGGTAAAAATTAAACTTCGTTGTTTGTCAGTGGGATACTAAAGACTAAAGAATTTCACGAGTAATAACTTTAACTGCTGAACTGAACTAAATTAGTCTGTAGTAAAATAAATTAAAAGTAGAATAACAAAACCCTAAAATGTTTATATTAAGAAACTGTTTAGCAAGTTTGTAAAACTCTATTTTTACATAAGTAATAATTAATGTCTAAATATTGCTAAGGAAGCTATGCAACGTATAAGTTGTAAGTTTATTTGATTTCATTGTTTCATTTTCCTCCAACTAGCTTTATATATGTAGCTTCTTAATTTGGAAATATTTTTTATGTTTTAAACATTCATTATTTTATAAATTAAATGCACATGTTTTGTTACAAAACAAATGAACCTGTGAAATTATAAGTATATGAAGAGATTATATGTAAGAAGTTTCTTGTAATGTTCTAATATTAAATTAATAGAATTTTCTTTATTTTAAGTAGATAATTGTGTTTGAAAAAAAACATTAACTAAATGTACTTAGCTATATTGAATATTGAAAAATGATTGAAAATTACGTTCGCATAATCTGTTTTTTATCGTAGTTAATTGAATCCAATATAGTATTCAATAATAAAGCTAAAAAAATATTTATGTAAAAAAAACATATTTACTAATAATGAAATTCTCAAATCTTATATTATAAAAACATAATTGTTTTACATTATTACAAACATAAAAAAAATACGAAACTGAAATTACTTATTTTATTCTAACATTTACTCTATATTAAAATCATAAATAAAATTCTCCAGTTCTGTTCACAAATTTAAACTGATCTTAATATGAAATTCGTAATTCATAATTGATTAATTAGTATGATGGCCTGATTTATTAAAATTAAACAAAAAATACATTTTTATGTGATAAGAAGCGAACAAACACAAGTATCTATTGATTGTAAAAGGCAACCATGGTCTATGGACACCATTGATGTTTTCGCGTGTCTAGCTTGTGGCCTAGGTTTTAGGCTAATTTTGCAAGTCTACCAGCTACTCTGTCCTCCAGACCGGAACATGACGTCGGATCCCTTCCCGAGCGAATGGCAGCATGGCACTCTACCACCAGTGAATATAGTCACGAACTCTATTATAAAAAGTATTACAAGATAAAAGTCATTATTTCTGGCTTTTGTAGTTATTATACATATAACCTCCATACTTGTGTACTTTGTCATATAATCTATTCTCAAAGATATATTTTTTTTACGACAAAGAGAGAAAATATTATTTTAATAAAGATGTTTCTAATGATATTTAAAAGGCAAATAATTTAATATTTGTATTTTAACTTAATACAAAATGGCATGCTCTATAGTTGTAATGGTTACATTATTTTGCAACTGAAAAGATGTTTACTTCATTAAATTGAAAACTAGTTGAGTACCATCTAGAGATAAACAATTTTAATGTGGAAATGTTGCCTATTCAAACCCCTAATTTTTTTTTAGATATAAGGTAGTTATATATTACAAGAAAGTAAATAAAACAATAAAAAAAGTAATCAATATTAATACACGTTTTTAATATAAAGTTGCACGCATTTTTTTTTATTAAAATCAATTACATTAAGAGATTGTGTACGAGTATCAATTAAACGCGAAAGAAGTGAACATCCTTACTGCGGATACGAACATTGGGCGGCACTATGCCGTAGTGCCCCTGCAGTTTGCTTACTCACATCTTCTTGAATGTATATCGATTTACTATTTGCCCTTTAAGAATTTAATCTGTAGCATTTTTGTTACTGGCATGAAATATTTGAAAAAAGAAACTGTTTTTATTGTTTTAATTTTATGCAAAGAAAAAAAAATAAGACTGCAAATAAGGTTTTAATTAGAAAATGTATTTTTTAATATTTTTGTTAGTTTTATTAGTCAAAAGGGCGCTTAGTACTATAATATAATAAAGATACTATCAGTAATTTATGATATAGATAACAAACTATGTAAAATTTTAAAAGCACGTGTCGAAAAGCTCCTCGTGCAAAGTTATGAAAATTTGCAATTTATTTTTTTCTAGGAATGTTTTAGTTTTTTAATGTCTACGTCTACTTGATTGTTTTATCAAAATTGATATTGACATTTTGCAATATTTTTTTAATTCTTTTTTGTGCAAGAAAATAATATTTTTTTTAATTATAACGTTTTAGGACATTTTTATTAATTTGCGCAATTTCATTTTTATAGTAAAGATACTTATTTTAGAATAAACATATTAAAAAAACATAAGTTCCATTAACTATCGTAAGCCTATTTTTCAGGCTTTATATTTTTTTGTATCTTATGCGTTATCTGACTCTACATTTAATAGACCCGCTTTTAAATACCATTTTTCACTACACACACAAATTTTATTTATCATTTCTTATATGCTAATTATCATTTTTTTAATATAGCTTTTAGGCCTACTATATACATTATACACAATTTTTCACTTTTGTATTACCGACGCGAGAACAACAAAAAGCTCTTCCTGTATCGATCTGTTTACAAAGTTTGTTTTGATAGATTATTTTATGCTAATTATGTATTTCACATTAATTTCTACACTAAACGTATTTTATTGAAAATACGTGCTATCACATGCGTCCACGGTAGGACTATACCCGAAAATACCCGGGCGGCGGTCGCGTAGGTAAGCGAGTAGCTCACAACATCTGTTAATATGATCATTGTTAATTACATATGGGTTTGTTGTTAAAATGTAGCACCTGTCCCGAGGAGGGCGCTTGCAGGTACGTCGCTACGTCGTCCACCATGCAGGCTCGCGGCAGTTCGGGGAGGAACATAATACGTTATAGGGCGCGCATCTCGCGTGCGGGCTGCGCGGCGCGCCGCGTCCGACTGGCGCGATCCCTCGCCCCGCGCCATTGTTGCCCACCCCCGCCTAATGCTAGGGCTGGCGGGTAAGAGCTTTTCCGGCAGGAAAATCTTTATAAAAATCGAATGCCGCATGTATGACTTAATATCACTTAAGAACGACGCCATGTCTGCTATGTGTAGTTGTATCATTTTGTAGTCGAACAACAAGGTTGTAAAGTATGTGCGTGTAGCAGTAGATATGATAATGATTTTAAATAATTATGCAAAAACATAATAATTTAAAAGAAAATCTGACGAAAATATAAATAAATAATTCAGTGATAAGTAAGGACAACCATTTGAAAACAATATGAAACGTATGTTTATTGTATTTCATGAATTTCCTGTATTTAAATAAAAAAATCGTAACTAGTATTTTGTTGAATTTTGATACTATTTATTAGAATAAAACGTTAATTTGTCTATCAAAGGTCCATATTATACATCCTTTGAATAATTCCTCATTTTGAAAAACCTTCCAACACTAAAATAATAAAAAAAATGTTATCTGTACTCACACCCATACAATCGCTACAATGTTTGCCCTAAACGTCATTAATTGTGTATTCATAGCTTGAAATGGCAATAAAAATAATTTAATAGCCTGCCCTAGAAAATTGTTAATTATCGTAAAAATATCAAAAATTTTCCGCTTAGGCAACCCTAACACGCAGCATCGTAATGCATTCGCGGCACTCGCTGCGTCTCGGCGCCACTCGGACCCGATCGGTACGCGCTCGGCTTTCCTCGGAAAGCTCTTTCGCATTCGGAACATAGTCATGACATATCTTTTAAATATTTTTACTCAATTATAAACTCTACAGTAACGACACAAAGTTGAAAATAATCCCAGCAAGATAATATTTCAAGTGTTGTATTCGACTTTTGAAATATCCTAATTTATCGAACTTACTACGAAATGGCGAATACCTTATTGTATTCAGTATAGTGATGGTTTTCGTTTGACGGTCTTTTTCAGCTGACGTGTCTATAAATGTCATATTTGCGTTGGTGTGGGTATTATGACGTAGTGTGCGTTAAAAACACATCTTGGGCGGATCGGCGTAGCAATTTAGGCGGTTTTTTTTCTTTAGTAATCTAATATATTCGGATCTTTTCTTAAGTAAATTTTAAACGTTTTTAAATAAACTACTCTTACACTACTTATTTTAAGCATATCATACGTAGCATTTGAGTAGTCTAAGGTCCATATTATACCTAGAATAAATAAACCCTAAAATTTACAACTTTAAAGAGTATTGCTATGATTATTGCCTTATTCATTCTTATATGTCTAGATGTCAATAGTTAAAATATTTAGTTTAAAGTAGGGTACAGGGTTCCATCAAGCGTAGGGTTGCCAACAAACTAAAACTGATGTCTCATGAGTAAAAGCCTATCTTTCTTAATAACAGGAAATCCGTCGTCTTGTCTGCCTACATATTACAAAAACATGTTAGTCAAGTTTTTAATAAACGTCCCAATAGTAAAAGTTAGATATAACACCAGCACAGTCAGATTATAAGGTAGAGTTGCACTATCTTCATAGGATTAACACCACCTTCTCTCGTTTGCCTGCTGTGATGTCTGTGTCCGCCATTTCTTGTCCCATTTTTAAGATGGCCTAAAAACGTACTCAACATTCCATCCTACGCATATTTTTTTTCAGTAGGATATTCGATAACTACTGACCACACACTGCTTAAAACTTAAGATTTTTTTTTAAATCTTTTTCTCAACTCTTATTCTAACAACTTAAGCCCAATACATATTTAGATTATCCTGTTTTTTATAAGAAATGTGAAAACTTAAATGCAGTTAAAAATAATATTTTGAATCTCTGTTGTCTTGTGATTTGGTATTACGTTTAACTACTTGTACATAGTAATATAATTTGGGGGTGTAACTATATGAAATCGTGGGTTCGATTACCGGGTCAGCCATTTCAAATTACGTCTGGTCAACTCCTCTTGCGCTGGACTTACATACAAAAAAAGTAGGTGTCGCATATGACGCTCCTGTGTTAAAATCGGTTAAAAGTAGAACTAGCGGCAGATAAATCTTTGCTGTCTATTTTGTACTTATATTACAGAATGAAGGCAGAGTAAAGTGATATTTCTGTGTTTTGAGGAGAGGATAATCACTCTTTCCACCGTCGTTCCTACAGAAACCGTAGATGTTATTGATGCTGGTCGATATTTTATACAATCACAGTACTGTGTGGTAGTCAACTACTCACCCTATCTTCGCCAATGATGAGCAGCATAAGATGAGATGAGAGGAAAAGAACAATAATGACCACTAACGTCATGGCAGCAAAAATATTTAAGTCAGTAGTACCAATTCGGGTAAAGTACTGCACAGTACTCTATCACCTATAGCCTGTTTTTTTAATCTCAGAGACTAAATCGACGTAAGTTTTTAGCGTTTCATAAATAGTGTCATGTCATTATCGAAAATCGTTAACAAAATCTATTACCGATTTTTATAAGTTACCCTGGAAAATCGGAACATTACCCATGTTTCGATTTTCCAATGTAACTTATAAAGTATCGTAAGTAACTAAGTATCGTCATACCCATTTCCCTGAAGCAGTAAGCAGACCAACAGGGCACCTAGAATTACTTGGGTCATTTAAGTCACTAAGGGCTACTAAGTCCCACCATGTGGTAGGTATCAATTCTATCGCCATCCACTAACGTATCCAATTCCAGACAACGCTTTTTTACAACATTGAAAAATACCTTTTGTGTTGCCCGACTCGGTAATCGAACCCGGGACCTATTCGTAAAATTCTTAAGCATCTTTTTAAGTCTATCGAAGAAATCAAGTACATTATTTTACGCCAGACGTTATTCGCGATTATACCTACTCTCACACCATATCTTATATCAAATAAGCCCAAACATGATAATATAATTTCAAAATTAATTATCATATTTCAGACGGACAACCAGAGGAAGTATTTGAAAGATATCATATATGCATTCCTGCATCCCATGAGTTAAGCCAAATTACCCTCTATGTGTGTGCCAAATTTTATAAAAATCGGTTCAGCCGTTTTTGAGTGAAAAAGTAACAAACAAACATACAAACATTCGCATTTATGATATTAATAGATAATAGATATAGCTCAAAAACCACATTTCGGATCTAAATAAATTTATGTACGAATTTAATTCTACCTTTCGAAAAAGAACCATATAACATTATAGAGAATATAGAGAACAATCGCGTAACAAAAAAAACAAAAAAAAAACATACAGTCGAATTAATAGCCTCCTCCTTTTTAAGATCAATAACACTAATAATGATAATCGTCCTGGTGAGTCTATTATACTTAGTATTTCGTCGGTTTTGAAGTGCCTTACTATAAGTGTACATCGGAGGCAGTTCTAGAAAATAGCCATGCAAAGTTCTACTGGGACCAGTCTGTCATCACGGACAGGACTACTTTCGCCAATAAGCCTGACATCGTATTGGTAGAACAGTTGGAGCGCCGGCCTTTTCTTGTTGATATCACACGAGGTTAAAGTCACAGGGAACAATGTGACGTTAATCTCGTGAAAACTGAGAAGGAAAAATTGACAAAATACTTAGACTTGGCTCACGAGGTAACCGACATATGGGATATTGATTCAACAACAATTGTCCAGATAGTTGTGTCAGTAAACGGTCTTACAGCGAAAATTCTCGACCAACACCTTAAGAGACACGCTTTGCAACCCTGGGTTGCATGGTTGCAGAGCGGGTCAGGGCTTGGGCAGGCAGGCATTCAGGCATTTTTGGGGACGGCACACATTGTGCGGAGATTTCTCAGTCTGTCTCCCTGACCACTGACGGTTTAGTTGTAAGGCCACCGTCTTTGGAACTCAATTTTTTATGTTTTTATTTTTTTAATCTTAAATGTATAAACCTAGAAAATAAGAAATAATGCGAATAAATGATAATAATAATAATAATAATAAATCCCTGGACAAGTCACACAAATTGAATCTAACCCCAAAGTAAGCAAATTATATGCTTGTGTTATGGGTGTTAGTCAACGATACCAATACATAGAAATACTTAAATAGATACTAAAATAAATTTAATAAACACCCAGACCCGGAAATGCAGACATCTAAATGTTCATTACACAAATTCCTGCCCCCGTCGGGAATTGAACCCAAGCATGGCAGTTGGTCGGCTTAGTTAGGCTTGTACGCTATCTACTCGACCAACAAGGCGGTCCAATTGAATTTAAAAAATAAATTGACTAAAAACAAAGGGTGGGGTGCGAATTTTCCAGTTTTCCGGGGCTGAGTCTGGATGTAATAGTCAAATGCATAACTGTAACAAAGCTAATTTTATAAATTAACAAAAACTCATTCCGTTTCTGACCTCTCATAATGTCATTTGGCCAAACTAATTAAAACTCGATCTTTTCATTTATTAAAATGCTGCGTATACCATTAATCTTAGTGTGAAGTTAGTTTAACTATTAGTTAAAACCAAATCTGTATTTAAGCCGAGTGCACACGAGTACTTGAATAATTTAGGCGGCGCACTGTTCTCGGCCTAATATAATATACGACCCTGGATTTTGAGTCTCTTACTTGTGTTATATTAGATTTACTACTCCGTGATTATTTGCAGAGTAGCCTCAGGTAGAGGTAGGCAACATTATTTAATAATTCCACGGAAACCATTTGAAAAGTAGAGAAAAAAAATGTGTGCGTGTACTAGCGTACACTCGTAAGAAGTGAAGAAGTGAAACTTCTTTATAACGTTATTTTTCAAAAAATAATTTACTATATGCAACTTTACAGAAATTGGTTAAATAAAGTTTATTGCATATCCCTACTCCGCTGGAGAAAGTATACTTCGAATCACGCGTATTAGGGATAAGAACAAAGATGGTGCGTAACGGAAAAATGTGACGCGTAACGAAAAAATGATACACTAATTTTTTTTCCAACCCCGATAAAGTTTCACTTCAAAAATATTTATTTGCGGAATATGAGTGTTATAAAGATGTTACAAAATTGTTTAAGCATTCCAACATAAACTGAAAACTTCTGGTGTGCAAATATTTTAAGGAATTCATCAAACTAGTTTTTTTAATTACTTATCTTATACCTTTAAATGAGCAATTCTTGTATATATATATATAATTGGAATCTCGGAATCGGCTCCAACGATTTTCATGAAATTTAGTACGTAGGGGGTTTCGGGGGCCACAAATCGATCTAGCTAGAAATCATTAAAAAAAAATACGTCCAGATATTTTAATATTTAAACATTGTTTTTTGTTTTCATTACATAATTATTATGAGCCATAGGAAAAAGAAAAACATCGGTTTGTGATTTAAATTATTTAGTTATACCTCCGGAAAACTTTTATTATCGTAGAGTGCTGTGCAGCTACCCGGGCAAGTGGGTAGCTAAATGACTCTGTCATGTTCCGGTTTAGACGGGAGGGTAACAGATAGATATACACAATAGGCCTAACAAACGATATTCAGGACGGTGACGCACCTGTAACATCCGTGGTATCTATAGGTACGGATTATCTCTTATCATCAGAATAGTCGTGTGCTTGTTCGCTGAAATCTCACATAAAAAAATTCAAACATATAGAAAAAATAAGGTACCAACACAGCTTGCGCACCTGGCAGATGTTATTAACTAATTTACTTACAACTGCAACATAATATATACATGAATAAAAAAATAAGAGACAAACTTGCACTAATGAACCATACTTATCTGAGTTATGGTTTATTTAAACTCGCTCACATTTAAAGATAATTTAATTTATATAAATCTCTGTATACAGCTACTCTGTATCACAAAACTACGCTTGCCTCGCTGCAATATGAGAGCGCGCTCTTTGCACAGCCCCTAATACTAATCAGCTCAAATAAATTATCAGTGTGTATGCGCCTTTAGTTTAATTGCTCGAATCCGCATAAGGACACCGCAGTCAAGACGTTTTACGTTTTACTCATTAAGTAAAAGCACACATTAAAAGCTCTACTTATAATGAATACTCCACATATTAGTAGTTTTATTTACACTAAAAATTATTTCAACGAGCCTCCGACAAAACATACAAGTAATGTAGCTAAGAACTATCTCAATCACGTAAGCTTTAAAATAAGTCCGCATTTAAATCGGTCCATCAGTTGAAAAATTATGATCCTACAGACACACACACTGTTTGTGTGCGTTTGTGTCTGTATGTAGAGTCGCGACTTTCACATGACACTTGGGTTGGCGTCAGGAGTCTTCGAAAGTGGTGTGTTTGTATGAAATGGTAATTAATGTGAAAGAAGCTAGGCAATTAATTTATTATTTATTAAATTAATGTAACACTCTCTGGTTACCTCGCAAGTGACTTTACGTGAAGATATACGTATGTACAAATCACAAACTGTGTGTGTGTGTGCTTCTAACTAGGCTTATTTAACTTCTCACTCGACGGCTAACCTCAAAATTCACATAAAAAAATACTCTCTTATAGGAATTCGTTAAAAAATTGAAATGAAAATGACTCATCTTATATCTTTTTCCAAAATCTGTTCTATGTCTATTCTAAAATTCATGAAAACCAGTTCAGCCATTTCAACATAATAACGGAACATACACATTCGCATTTATAATATTAGTGAGCAGTTAAACAAGAAAACAACTTAAAGGAATACCGAAGTCATATAAAGGCAAAAATGCAAGTTTTGGTTAAATTTTCAACATTATGTCAAACGAACTCTATATATTAAAACAGTTAAAACAAAATAACATTGAATTGCAATAATTGATGGCAATTTTCAAATAACCATAAACGATATTCAGTCCCCGATAAGGCTGCATGTTCGCGAGCTATCGCGGGACATAAAGTCCGACAGGCGAAATTAAAAAGACTAACTGCAGTATCGCCGCCTCGGGCGCGTTCGAGCTTTTTATTTTCATTTGTAATTAGTGGGAACTTTTATTTTATTGGACGACATATTTTTGTATTGCAAAAGCGTGATTTTATAAATGAAATATTGATTTTTGTGAAAATATGGCTTTGTGGCACAGTTTGTTTTTATGTCAGCGAACAGGCACACCGCACACGTCTCTACTGATGATAATAGGCAACTGTCGCCCAGACAACATATCTGTTTTAAGTACATCACTGTCTTGATCTCAGGGGTGTAAGATTTACTTTGCAAGTCTGCCGGCTATTCTGCCGGAACAAAAATCAAATCAAAAATCAAAAAAAATATATTCAATACTAACAATGCATTAACATTTTTAATAGAGGTTAGCGTTTCCTTTTAAATGCAACAAAGCATTTGTGTTAGGAAGAGCTGCTCTGTCATAGCTCAATGTAGATATTAAGGTAAGTAAAACAATTTTTAAATGTATTAATTACTTATTATTAATATTATGATATTCTGACAAGACTCTGCGATTAAGCGGCAGGAATAAGTAAGGCGGTGAACCCCAACCCAGTGTAGTCACTGTACAGTAGCTACAATCAGTGGTCTTATTGACCTATTTTAATTATATTTGCTACTTAATAATAATAATTACCTCTATGGTCTAGGGGTCCGGCGTTGGACTTGACTCCTTGGGATCTCGGGTTTGGTCCCCGGGTCTAACAACGAAAAAATAGAAAATTTTATGTATTTTCAATTTTCTAATAAAAATGACGTTGCTCGGGATTGGACATGTGCCTTTGTTACATGTTGAACTCCTTATGGATACCCGCCACTTTCGGGAGAAATGACAGGTTATGTCGGACTCCTACCGACCAAAACCACATTTGCTCTCCCCTGCGCAAAGTACTGGGACTGCGGAAACGTTTTCGCATACATCAACTGCCCCGGCGGCGTCGGATCTTACGATATTCATCCATGCACCTCCACTCAACAGGGTTCCGCAGATCGTCAGAAGTGATGCACGCAGACACAATGTTCATCACTTCAGGTTCTTAGGGCGTCAGACAATCCTGTAACCGTCGTAACTCTACGACTTGGTTGGCAAAATGACATATACCACCTCCTTCCTCCGGTGGACCTTAATGCCGCCACCACATGCAGACCAAATCACCTATTACCCTGTGTCTATTCTTCGTGTCCCCACTTGAACCAAAAGGGGTAATAAAGAGCGACCTCTCAAGTCCAATTGGTTTTGCCGCGGCTCACCTCGACTCCGGGTACTCAGCCCTCTTTCCAAGACAAGGTTTGGACCGGGGGGGGAGACTTTGCTCTACAATGCCCTATACCAATTTTGTGAGTGACAGATATGTATAACCTGGTATTGATATTGGCTGCTATAAACCTTCACCATATATATTTAGGTGACGGAAGCCATTATATTACTAACTGCGCTCTTTTCCTCATTCGTATCAAATAAAAAAAACATATAAAGAAACGTATGTTTTGCTTACTTTAACTATGTAGATCAATTGGTGTAAACATTTGGAAATTTGCATTGTTTATGTTATTAATATATATAGCTATAAATGTATGAATGTATTAAATATCCATGTATGGACCGATAGCATCAGGAGAGGTTATGTGTTTGCACTTGCGGAATAAACGCTAAATTGCTAAGTTTGCACTGCACCGCTACATCAAAAGATAATGTTATGTAAAATAGATTTACGAATTAATAGACAGAGCTTTATTTTATTCTTCATATACTCAACTTTTGTGCGGTTGGTTGGTCGGGAGAGTAGCGTAAAAAATCCGACGTTAAAATGAAGATGGACAAGATTCAGGTTCGACTTCGACAGACAAGTTTATCTGTTGAACGTGTCTGTATTTAGAGGACTGGTAGTTTCTATTAATGAATGGTTGTATTTATATAGTTAATGTATCTATATACTTGTATTTATGTATTTATATACTTAAAATGGAAACTTCTGTAACTGCGTTATGGACTTTTTATGATAAGTAAAAAAATATTAAACTCGCATCATGACACGTGACCTCCTTTTCTTGGTACATCTTCAAGGTATACAGGGTTCAAAGGTAATATAAGGTGCTTGCGCCTAGCGTAACGCGCGTTTAAGTTTAAGTTTTTTTTTTGTTCTCAAACAAAATCAATTTATTAAATGATAGTACTTTTACACTGATAAACCAATTTGTTTAAACTTATTCCCTGACTAACTATAAATATCAAAAATATACAATTTTAATATTTAAGTTTTCACTTTTGCTTGCACTTCAGGAGTACAATCGAATTTAACCCCAAAGTAAGCAAATTTTATGCTTGTGTTAAGGGTGTACTGTAAGTCAACGATTCTAATACACAGTCATACTTCAATAGATACCAAAATAAATTCAATAAACACCCAGACGGAAATGCAGACATTTAAATGTTTATCACACAAATGCCTGCCCCTGTCGGGAATCGAACCCGAGCGTTGCAGTTGGTCAGTGTAATTAGGGGTGTACGCTAGCCACTCGACCAACGAGGCGGTCAAAAATTAACATTAATAATGACAGTAACTTTCGTGTCTCTGAAGATATATTTATTTCGGTACTTGCGCTGCGCTTGGATTAATTTTCTATACAATTTTGAAAAAGTGAAAAATATCTTTAACAATTATAGAAATATAACATAAGCACAGAGCAAGTACAAAAATAAAAATACTGCACTGTATGTTCATTAGATATGCGAAAAATCCCATTTATAATATCATCCATATTAGGTAGTAATATGGTATCACCTATGTATCTGTGTATCGTTATCTTCATTCCTGAATTCCCAATATATGAGGCAGAGGTACAACCAGAGTCACACTTGACTAACTCGAAGGCACTAAATCCACAATAGTGACAGAACCTATCATCAAACGAGCAAATATTCAATCCCGAGTAACGTTGTCTTAATCAAAAAATTAAAAAACACAGTTTCTTTTTGTTTCCCAACCCGGAATCGAGCTCTCATGAAGTCAAGCCCAACAACGGATGCTAGACCACAGAGGCCATAACCGATTTAATGGCTAATATGTTGCTAACCTCGCGGTTTTAACAACTTCATTTATTTTGGGCTGAGCAGAGTGCTCATCTCGAGACATCATATTTAGATGAATTGGACTGTTCCCTACAACGCCAGGAACAAGGGCTGACTACCGGGAGACCGTACCTCCACTTGGTGTTGCGTACTGGTTACTGAATGGATTTGATGAAGAAGCAGCAAGCTCATCGCTTGGCGTTAGGCGCCATGCGCATAAGAGATCTTCGTCGCTGAAACCGACGGCGACGGTGTAGTGTAGAGGAATAAGGCCATAACCATTTGGTTAATTTGAGTAACGTACTGTTAGGTTTGGCTTCCTGGCACTTATAAAAAAAAGCACTTTTAAGGAAGCAATCCTTTATTTATAATATTATTTATAAAGTTAATTTTCACAACACTACACTTTACTACTGTCTTTACTTTATTATTGACGTGACTTCGCGGCCCTGATGAAGGGCTGCGAACGACCGGAGCTGGTATACTATTTAGTCTCCTCGCTGAAGCCAACCGGCAGGCAGAAACCCGGTCCGTCGTTGGGCAGCGATTTGACCGAATGTATATGACTGACTGGAAACTTGGAAAACATGGGTTTTTATACATTATTATTGCTGAATTGTAGGGTTAACTGCAATTCAGCAATTTGGCAATGAAAATAGGGATGTAACAGTACGTACGTATTTTCACGCCCATATCCCCGAAGAGGTACAACAACCCACGACTAGCCGAAGACATTAAGTCCCACAATGCGATAGGTGGCAAGCCTATGGCCAACTGGGCACATATCCAATCCCGAGCAACATTTTTTTATTAGAAAATTGGAAAAACCCAATATTCTTTTTGTTGTCCGACCCGGGATTCGACCCCTGGACCTCATGCAGTCAAGTCATCAGTACCGCTAGACCACAGAGGCTATATTAACAAAAATATAATACGTAAAACTATACAAGTGTATTCAAATTATTAAAATATCTGCTTGTCGTGTCTATGAGTTCCTAGTCCCATATTAAGACGCTGTTCGCGAGGTTACACGTAATATAAATTCCTATCCAATATTCACAAATTCTCCCGCCGCATTTTAATGTTCAAAGGCAAATTGCAATTTTCTTATGCTCAACATGTCGCCGCTTTAAATATAAAGCCTCTGCGGTTTAAACGTATGGCTATTTGAACTATTTGTTTGAAAAAATATGTTACTTCATGAAGAAAATTCGAAAGATTAAAATAAATCAATTTTCTAATATTTAAAACACAGAACTTTTTCTATATTTTTGTAAGTAAAATTAAAATCATACCGACTTACTACTAAAAAAATAAACACTGGTTGAACACATGTTTTACTAAACACTCTTAAATTGGATTCACAACCAATAACATGCTGCCACGTCATCCAAATGTAGCATGTCAATATTTTATTACAATATCACAAGTAGCGTGTAGTATAGATAGTGTTTAGTTGAACAAGTGTCGTTTATTTTTTTTGTGGTAAGGCGGATAAAGTTTAACCACCCATAGTACAAAAAAATGAACATTCATAGAACAACTACTAATAACTAAATACTGTCTAATATTAAATCTCAATCATTTTAGTCATACAAAGTAGTTTCTAGGCGATATACATCAAACCAGCCCAAACTCCAGGGCAAATTATTTATTAATTTTCAAACGAGAAATTGCAAAAAACTAACTTCTTTAATTAAGACACTAATGTTAATACTTATTTCTGATTAACAAATTCCGAAAAAGAACGTATAGAACAGTTTTGCAGAAAAACTTTATTTAACAATAACCTAACACAACCTAAAAGTGATGCAGGTAAGGAATATCTCGAATATTTTAGCTGTCAAACAACAAAAACCTTATCGAAATCTGTCTATCCCTTCATAACTTGTCATGTCCCAGAAACACAGGCGCAGAGAGAAAGAAAGATATCAGGATTATAACATTCCTCTTTTTCCGTCGGAGTTTAAAAATGTTATTGGCTGTATCTTTCATCAAACGTTATTTAAGTAGAAGACTGATAATTTCTATATTTTTTTACCCATTACAAAGACAAACAAGCAGACGAAATTACAGATGACAAAGAATACGCGAGTTTATAAGTTTTTACCCATTCCAAAAAAAGTTCGCAACGCCGCCAAATAAGTTTTCACTTCAAAAAAGTATCTTCACACCCATATCCGCGAACAAGTGGGCAGAGACACAACCAGGGCATCCATGACTAGCCGAAGACACTAAGTCCCACAATGTGATAGGTGGCAAGCCTATCGCCAACGAGGCACATATCCAATCCCAAGCATCGTTTTTTTTATAAGAAAATTGGAAAAACCCAATTTTCTTTTTGTTGTCCTACCGTTAATTCAAACCCGGGACCTCAGGTAGTCCAGTCCAACAACTGAACCGCTAGACCACAGAGGCGACAATATCCTAATCTAATTAATATTACTACTATATTCTACTATTATCTAGCGATAGGGACGTCACATTCATACGGTCCAGTAGTACATATTCTGTACTAGCAGTTGCTCGCGGCGTTGTCGGCGAGGTAGCACAGAAACGTTATTTCGAGATAAAACTATTCTATATGTTAATCCAAGCCACCCTCTATGTGTGTACCCAAATTTCAAGAAAATCGGTAAGAAGTATTTATATTAGTATGAATGAGTAACAAAAAAAACAAACAAACAGACAAACTTTCACATTTGTAATATTAATAGGATATGAATATTAATAGGATAGGAATATTACCTATTCTATTTATTAATTTAAATTTCACAACAAAAATAATTTCAGTAATCTGTTTACTAAAATTATTCTGAACTATTTTTTGGCCTTAGAAATAGTATTAAAACAATTGAATATTTTTTTAACTATAAATCTAAGTCATGTTTCATTAAAATCAGACAAGTATTTGGTACACTCCCCTTGCCGTAGCTGGCTAAATATTAGGTCTACGTCCCAACCGTAGCGTTATTAGAATGACCTCTACAGTGTCTACGATGCTTTGTGCTACATGTCTACGATCTACGATACTAGAACACACAATATTATTGTCACCTACATTTTGGCAAAATTATTCCGTAGCATTTTTAGTATGACCTCTACAGTAAATACAATGACTACGATCTACAATGATAATAATATTATTGAAAGAAAGCATTTTTTTCTTATACATTTTAGTAAAATGAAACCTAATGATAGTAAAATGACCTATACAGTATTGACGACGCTTCATGCTACTCGACTACTATCTATAATACTAGCATCTTCACGCCCATATCCCCGAATAGGTAGGCAGAGGCACAACCAGGGTACCCACGACTAGCCGAAGATACTAAGTCCCACAATGTGATAGGTGGCAAGCCTATCGCCAACCGGGCACATTTCCAATCCCGACCAACATTTTTTTTTATTAGAAAATTGGAAAAATCCAATTTTCTTTTTGTTGCCCGACCCGGGATTCGAACCCGGGACCTCATGCAGTCAAGTGCAACAACTGAACCGCTAGACCACAGAGGCGATTATATATAATACTAGAACACTTAATATTAACCATACTTTTGTTTTGGTAGACCAAATTTCAACATTTTTACCCAATTCCGAAAGTAAGGTTATATTTTTATATGTATTTACTTGTAGACACCTCTTAAAGAAATTGGACTGTTATATTTAGATTTATGCTTTAGTGGTTTAAGTGATAATTTACAGTCGAACCTTTCATGACCAAAGTTGAAGAAGACTATACAAAGTTCTTCTACCATGAGCTGATCACATGTGTACAAAATTAACCATATTTAATCAACAATATCAAGTACGGTGTGGAAGTCGTACAACTGCTAGCCCAGCATCACTTTAATGTAATTGCTTGCTACTGACGTGTGCCGGTTTGAAGGTGTAACTAATAGAGATTAAGATGTCAGCTCCCAGTTAGCGATGCATAATTGTCGTATATATTAATGATGTTAAAATAAATATCTCTGGCCAAGTTATACAAATTGAATCTAATCCCAAAGTAAACAAATTATTTGCTTTCTTATGAGGTTTAGTCAACGTTTTTAATACATCGAAATACTTAAATAGATACCACAATAAATAAATAAGTAAATGTCCTTGGACAAGTCACACAAATTAAATCTAACCCCAAAGTAAGCAAATCATATGCTTGTTATGGGTGTTAGTCAACGATTCTAATACATAGATTGACTTAGATAGATACCAGAATAAATGCTTATTAAAAAGCACACAGACCCGGAAATCATCATCATCACACATATGTCGTCGGGAGTCGAACCAAAGCCTCGAGATTGGTCGGTGTAGTTAGGACTGTACGCTACCCACTGGACCAACGAAGAGAGTCAGCCAAAAGAGCATTATTAATTTGTTACGGAGGTTGTCAATCTCTACACTCAGAAATTCTACTAATACCAAGATACCAAAATATCTATATATCACTACACAGTATATAACAAAGTCGCTTCCTCTGTCCCATGACCCTTTGTATGCTTGAATTTTTAAAACTACGCATTGGATTTTATTGCGGTTTTTTTTAAATAATAAAGTGATTGAAGAGGAAGGTTTACATGTATATTTCATAACCGTGCGAAACTGAGGCGGGCCGACAGTAATATAATAAAACATTAAAACAATTATTGCTGCGTGTTGTATACTGGAACCAGAATCTAAAACAAGGGTTATTAAAACTTGTACGGTTTGTATTTGTCTGCTCACTTTTTACGCTTTAACTATCAAACAGATTTTCGCCAAATTTTGGGAGTAGTAGCTTATATATAGTCCTTATTAACAGTTAGAATACCTATTATCGCGGGAAAATCTTTTAACCTACTAACCGTAACTTTTACGAAGTAGCGGGCAAAAGCTAGTCTTCTTTCGTAGTTGATTTTCATAAGTTTCTGTTATTTATATAATAGTTATTGTGTTATTTATATAATCCATTGTTTTAAATTACTTTCAAACATAATTTAAAAGTCGGAATGTCCTGTTTCCTGTTTGTATAGGTAGTAATTTTGCAGCGCATTTCTAAACTTATTTTAAGTTGCCGCTACCTTCTTTTAACGCAATCAAGAGAAAAAGACAAAAAGTGTTTATTAATCTCATATGAACTTGTACGGATCATTTCTACAGACGTTTAAATAGAACATCGGAATACTTTTATTTAAAACGCCACGAAATATAATTATCCTGACTAATTTGACATTTTTAAAACATTCCATCCCTTGTGGTTTTTGTATATGTGCTCTAAAGTATCGTGTCCTAGGTTGGATGGCAGGGTTAAAGACATAGGCCTTTTTTATGGCATAAAGCAATGACAAGGCACACTGCTTTCCTGATGGTGATAGAAAACCTTGGCCAATAGACACCATAGATATTATAAGTGTGTTACTATCATGTGGCCGTGATGGAAGGCCTATTGCGCAAGTCTACCGGCTTTCAGAGTCATTATGGCGGCAAGTATAGATAAAATATCTACTCAGGCAAGTTACTACACAGCGCTCTACCACCAGTGGTCTTATTGGTGATGACCTATAACTGTGCTTACCTCTTACGAGCTGCTTGGCAACGAGTTAGATGGTCCATTCTACTCAGCGGAATCGGTCTTTTTCTTTTATTTGCCTCGTAAATATGTGTAGCATCTTCACGCCAATATCCCTGAAGAGAGCAAGTGGTACAACCAGGGTACCCAGGGATGCAAGTCTATCGCAAACAGTCTCGTATCCAATCCCGAGCAACGTTATTTTTATTAGAAAATTGAAAATATACATTTTCTAATGCTTTTTGTTGCCCGACCTGGGAATTGAACCCGAAACCTCAAGAAGTCAAGTCCGACGCTGGACCGCTAGACCACAGAGATATACCTACCTATCGTAGCTCCGAACCGGAACATGTCGCTGTCAATATTGTGATAACAATAGTCAAGGCGGTGGATCAATACCCAGCAAGTGGTTGCACAGTGCACAGCACTCTACCAGTAGTATTATAGTCACTTAACCTATAAACATATCTAACGAGTTGCCTCATAAGGAGGCAGACGGTCTATTCTACACCGAAGACTCGGAGCCGGTCTTACAATAATGACGACAGCTGTCTCTTACCGTCACTGCATCTGTCTGCCGATTCATAACAAAAGAAATTGTACAAATCTGTAAAAAATCGACTAGCGTTTGTTGATACTTTGTCTGAACTTAATACAAAAACTGTGTTTAAGTTAAAAGTCGGTTAATACCAGCTAGCTAAGTCGCACTAGTTATCTTGTACCGAGTCAGGTTTACGCCCGTTTTTTCCGTAGCCGGCTTGCGCCACTGATTTATACTGAGCTTATCGCGCCCCTGAATTTATTTGTCTGCTCATAGCCCGCCGATGCTGGTTTTGAACGGCCTGCTAATGTTTAGAAGTGACAGCAGAATGTTCCTTTTTCAAATATCAAATAATTTTCGCTTATCGTGGGTTCTTACCATTGACCTCTAAGTATATGGACATGAAATAGTTACCAATAAAGTCTGCCGCTGGCTACTCAATATGGCTGCCATTTGACATTACTAAGACTGTCCAAAAAACGTAAAGTATCGATATCGATACATAATCCATAATCTTAAAACCAAAAATGTTCATTAAACCCCCGACAAACCAACTTTTACGATAGTTACTTTTCCAACGATAAACACACACTATCGCACACATTTTGATGTGCTTTAGGCAAACTCCAAATATAATAAAACACAATACAGTCAACTTTTAAAAAGTATGATCAATCAGCAACTTCCCAGTTCTTTCATTAGTCAAGGTATTCACTATAATATTTATTGCGTCTATAGATCACGGTTCTATTTTATCATCGCCATGTGCTTGTCCGCACACTTATTACTTAAAATACCAATTTTCGATTTCGACAAAATTTGGTTTAGTAATTGTTTTGTCGACACTTTAAAGAAACATATCTAAATAACATTATCACTCTGGCAAAGCCGCGGGCAACAGTACAAAACAAAGTTTGCGTCAGAAAAGGTAGTATTTCGATATCGATACATGATCTATTAATGTAGATATGAATTATTATTTAACTCTCGATTGAAATTGCTTCTAATGTATAGCTACTCAGCTGCCTTATAAATAGTTAAATGCAATGAAAAGAAAGAAATAACATTCTTTCACTTTTCACCAGCATTTTTTTTTAAATTGTGATATGCAAATATGTTTACTTTTACATAAGTTAACTCTTTATTTTTATTACAATATTCATTATCATTATAAAAAAAATGTGATCAGATTATATTCAAACCACTTTCCTAACTTAAAAGTGAGCACTTTAAATAATTCTTATAACGATAGACCATGATTAATATTTTCAGTGGAAATGGTATACATTTTTATCTTGTTTAAATATTCTTTTCTGGGAACGTAAAATAAAATGTCGACAATTGTAATAGTATACTTCACTATAAAAATTGACCACTAAATATGGATTCTTGGCAAGCCTGACAACTGTCATAACGTCAATTTAATTCGACGCCAAAATGAGCATAGACAAAAATGTCGTTATCTCTTTCGGCGTACATAATATCAACATTTGTTAAAAAGAGACAAAGAGATGTTGTTAAGCTATATGTCGATTCCAACGGTATTTATACAACTAAATTTGCTATATAACATTGTTGCACTTCTTTATATATTCCTATTTCTATGGTTCTTACGACGGGTGACATCTAACGTCAATATACTTTTTTAAGATATTTGTACTTTTCCACAATTGACAATACGGGTAAGTACTTTTACAAGTATTATTTTAAGAAAAAGTGTGTATACCTTGAAACCAATTGCCGACAGAGAAAAGTAGGTATGAGTTCCATAACATTCTCTTATTCTAATAAAAGCTGAACATAAATACAAAATAATTAATTCTGTAACATTTTTTAATATAAATTACCTTCTTTTTATACTATACTAGCGGCCCGCTCCGGCTTCGCACGGGTATGAATGAAATATACATATAAACCTTCCTCTTTAATCACTTTATCTATTAAAAAACCTCATCAAAACCCGTTGTGTAGTTTTAAAGATTTAAGCATACAAATAGAAAAAGAGGAAGCGACTTTATTTTATACCATGTAGTGAAGATACCGATTAGCAGGATTTAATTTTTTTGTGATATTGGAAGGCAAACAAACAGACGGATTTCTTGATGGTAAGAAATTCACGCAGCCTAGAGACACCAAAGGTTGTAATGGTGCATTGTCAACCTGAGGCTGGGATGTTAGGCCTCGAGCAAAAGTAAGTTTACCGGCTACTTTACCGTCCCAAACAACCAGGAACAGGTAAGGCGGTAGTACTAATCCGGGTGAGTCGCTGCGAAATTCTACCACCTAGTCATATGTCACGGTGTTAGTGACGGTCGCTTTTAAAACTGTAAAAAGAAACTGATTCAATTCTAAAACATTCCTAGCTCTATGCACCTCGTTGTCTCGGGTTGGTAATTGTACAAATTATAAATATGTGACCGCGCGGTTCGACCGTAGAGTGCGACTGTCGCATATTAATGTCGCACGCAAGTCGCACGGTACATTTGGCGGAATTTTATTTGCTCTCATTTATAACTACTGTGATGATACATTTACGTATTAGCTGAGCTGAGATTAGACAAATAATTTCTTGAATAATTCGTAAATGAGAGACACAGACGTGTAGTGTGCCGAATACAAAACGAAACATTTTATATGTTTACTCCTGTACGTTGGTACCAGGTCTGTATGTTGGTACTCAGTTTATTTGTAAACATACCTAATAAGTAGGTTTTTTACTATGTTTTTGTTAACAAACAAAGGAATTAACGCTTAACTCTAACCGGGCGTAGTAGCTGCGAGGCATTGCCTTTTTCTATCCTTCCATCCAGTCTCAAAGGTTTTTTTTCATGTGAGAGTAGAGCGGACAAACACACGACTTTTCAAATGTTAAGAGCGTACCTCTGTCCTGCGAGCGGGATGTTAAGCCTGTTGTGCAACTCTACCGGCTACCCTACGCTACCTTAGCTTTTAAATTATATAAATTGTCTCCTTCACCCTAAGGTTGTCTGGCAGAGATCGCTCTGAAGCGATAAGACCGCCTTTGTGCACCTAAGCTAAATATTATTAGTTAAAGAGTGTGTATTATTTGCAAAATTTTGGCACATATTAAAGTGTATTTATTCATTCGTCATTCATTTATTCATTCATTCCTTTTAGACCGCAAAATGAGTGAGCCATTATTGCGGCAGGTATATGTAAGGCGGTGGGTCCCGGTAAGGTTGATCAAAAAGTTGATCTAGTGTGAGTTTTCAACAAAACTTATTTCACTAGTAAATAGATTAATGTTTTGTCCGTCAAAAACGAATACAGAAACGAATGACTCCACACATTTTGATAATTAAAAGTATTTAAAGTCAAACGCGACAGCGAAGTAAATTCTTACAAAGTAAACAAAAACCTAATACTTCTGTAGATTGCACCCAAATATTCGTGAATTTTCTGCAGGATTATCAAAGGCATTCTCCCCTAGGATGCAGCTCCCCTTTATACACATACGTATTTCCAATTTTGGAACATAAGGTAATAAAACCCGTGATATTTAGCACATGTCGAAGGCTGGACCGATAATAGTCAGCAGAGAGCCTAATATTTGTAACCGCGCAATCTGCGGAACCGTAACAGATGTTATTTTATTAACAGACGCTTGAATATTTTTAATTTCCAAAAAAATATCCAATATGTAGCAGGAACAGGATGCCGCAGCTTTTCCTTACTTGAGTACCCGGCATTCGACAATTTATGTACGAAAGTGATAATGTAAAAAAAAAGAAAATTGGCTTGTGCGTCGAGTTTAATACATGTATCTACTTAATCAAAATTAAAGTGATAACCAACTAGGAAACGGGGATTGTCGACTCGAGTTTTTAGTTAATTATCTACAGATATTATGACAAAATATAATTATTTGAACGTAATAAGAAAAACGTTTTATGGTCATAGGCAATAATCATTTCTCTCCGAAGCTCGCTAATTGTATAGGTACTTACGCAATGATAAAAATATATTATATGCTAATGTCTGATATAAGGTATGACGAATCAGTGGACCTAAAGATTCCAAAATATTCGCCTGTTTCAAATATAGAACAAAACATGTATTTGATTTGATTAGGTGATAAATATAACCTTCGCGTCCTAAGAGCCCCATAGACGAACGACAGAATGTCTGCGACTGATTGGAGACGTAGTGATTATATTCTCTTTGCTAATTGACTGTGGTCGCTGGAGTCGACGACATCTTTATTATAGACGTCAGCGACTGTCGCCACTGTCGCGGGATGCCCCGTAAGTGTCGCCGACCTACAGCGACATATTTTTTTTGGAGTTATAATTCACTCACATATTATTACCACTGTGAGTGGTGTTTTGAAAATTTGCAAAAAAATAATAATACCGTTACAGTCTATTACAATTGTAAATAGAAGAAGAGCCCAAATGGAGATTTTGATAATTACTTAAATACGTCAGTTTATCATATTATGAAAGATACCTTGTACTATGGGATTTGGAAAAATGATAAGAGTGAATTTTTACGATGCGCGCTCACACCAACAGATAAATGTGATAGTCAAAAGCAACACCCTGAAATTAGTTGCGAACCTTTTTATTTTTAATTATATTTTATGATTTTTAATTATTTTTGCATGCTATTTATGTATATTTATGTATGTATGCGTTGTGTTATTATTTGGTATTTTTGATTGTTACGCCAAAGAAGTATAACTTCTTACGTGCGTACATGAGTACACACACTCTTTTTTTACTTAAAATACCTACATAGAATCATAACAGGTTAAAATACGATGGTTTTTTTGCCTGAAAATACGAACAGATTTGAATAATCAGAGTAGTCGTTATTTCAAAAATAATTCATTTATGTTCGTTAACCGTTACGGCGACCTGTTTGATTGACATGATTTCAGACACAATATAACATATAAAATTTTGTTAAATTCAAAAACAATTGAAAAATACTATTTTTGCTGGGCGACATATCCGATATTAAATATTACAATGCATGTATTTATTTGTTTTCAAAGTCAGCATTAAAATAAGAAACTGAACTTTATTCAACAAACACGTAGTTATGCATGAAAAGTATCAAAATCAGTATACCAAAGATCTGATAACGACGACCAAAACCACTAACCAGCCACCCACTCAATCCCACCATAAGACAATATACAACACCGTTTTTGCCGGTCTCAATGACGAAGAAGTCTTTCCCGCCCGGCGCCTAATGCCTCTTACACAGTTTCAATTGTGAGGTTTCCTATACACACTACTACAACTTGCGATAGTTTGCGACACCGCAAGGGTCGCAAGCTGTCGACTTACGATCGCTCGTGTGTAAGAGCTCATAAACATGATATTTTTAAATAGAATAGAAAATAAATTTTGAGTACGTAGGTGATTTACTTATTGAAGAAAAAGTTGCTTTTTGCGGATTTACTGGACTTAAATTGTTTTATACGTAGGTAAATAAAGAAGCCCTTAGCCCCAAAGAGGTTGGTAATAGTCATTAACGTGGATAATAGGTTAAACCTCTTAATATCTAGATACCGATGGCCACGTTTTTGTCTAGTGTCACTATGTGAAAGGTGGCAAGCCTGTCACCAACTAGGCACATAGCCAATCCCAGGTAACGTGGTTTTTATAAATTTTAAATATGACTATTTCTTCTTTTTGCTGTCCGACCTAAGAATCTATCCCGGAACCTCATGAAGTCAAGTCCAACGCCGAACAGACCACACAGGCTGTCCTGTACAGAATTACCTACTTCTGAATATAATTATGCTTCAGAATGTAATATTGAAATAACAGTTACAAAGTTCGTTATAACAAAGCGCATAGGCATTTCGCATTTAAGTCCTAAAAGTCCTAAAACTAAAAAGTAACGACGTCATTCTGTAACTTTCTAGGCGGAAGTTAACTGCCATAGACACGAGTACAGATCTACGAATTAGGACATTAATGGATATGGCATTAAACCGTTTGGATATTGTTACTGGTGTGGGATGTGGACTTCACCTATCTACATATTTTAAATGTAGGTACACTTTGTAAAGTCGGTAGGTAAAACGGCTTGATCAATATATCTAGATTTGATTTGTCAAAAATGAGTAATAATATTTTGTTTAAGCTACGTCCAAATGCGTTCAGTATTTTAATGATGAGTATGTACCTATCTAATACCTACAAAGACTAGAATTAGAGAACAGCTTAATCTAGTTACTTAGCGTTAATTATTTAAAGGTAAAATTTGCTACAAGTATTGTACATTAATTGTATAGGTATATAAGTTTCACCACACTTTACAACACTCGGACACGAATGCCTCTTTCCAATCTTATCATGTTCGCTTTCTTTCTCCAATCAATCAATACAAATCAAATTTTCCTAATGCAAAGAGTTTCAACAAAATTATTGCATATTGATACGCTTCTTGTTGAACAACAGAGTGAGCAAACAGAGCTTTGACGTAAATGAAATTTATAATAAAAATGTTAATGTACATAAATTAAAAAAGTGTGTCAAAAATATGTTTGAATAAAACTAAGTACATTCAAACACTACCCTTTAAGAAATGCCCTTTAATTTCGAAAATCACATATAAATAAGTTCATCCAGTTAAAAGCTTCGATAACACAGATACGATTGCAGACAAATTCTCGATTTCACATCAACTAAAAACAAGCAATTTCGTAACTCTTGGTTGCCTACAGATTCGTCTCGCGCCATATCGCTGCGTTTTTCCCGCGCTAATTACTGCTAGCCGCGCGGCGCGCCAGCCAGGCAGCGGTTGCAATACCGCTCGGCGCTCACCAGCTAATCGTACTTTTAAGATTATTACCACCGTCACAGACGAAAATGTCTTTTTATACCCACTTAGAATTTGTTCTCCTTAACTTGTTGGGGGATGATCGACAACAGGCGGTTAGAATGTGACGACCTCATCATCCTTCTTGCCTCTTGCTACTGCCATAACATTTGTACCTACTCGTCATTGACGTGATCAGTCTAGACATTGAGACGTATTTGCGCGTGGACAGGACATCTTTGTCCTGCCATTCCGAATACTTATACATATTATAGGTCTGTGAACAAGCACATGGCTCTCGTGATGATAGGTGACAACGGTAGCCTTTAGCTGGTAATATTATGTTACCGTCTCTATAGACACCATAGGTGTTACAGGTGCCTCACTGTCCTACGACGGAAATGTTAGGCCTCTTGCGAAACTGCACCCTCCCGACCGGAACATGACCGAGTAAGTAAAGCGATGGATATCGTGCAAATTGCTGTGCAACACTCTAGCACCAGTGCTCTTGTTGGTACTGGCTTATATGTTAGTGCTCGCCACTTACGTACTGCTTGGCAGGTGGTATATTATACTTTGCTGACCCGGACTAATACCGGCATTTTTTTATATAATACTAGCTGTTCCGGCGAACTTCGTCCCGCCCGTTCAGTTTATATGGGAAAAAATAAAACGTCTTTTTTTCTAGTTTCCTCGCTGTAAAATGTCGAGATAAAATGTACCCAATGTCCTTTTCCTGGTTCTAAGCTACCTCTCCATTAATTTTCAGCCTAATCGGTTTAACTGTCACGACTTTCTTTTATATATATCGATGATTCATCTTTCATAATAGTATTTTTTTATTTTTTATTATTTTTAAGGAATACACCTTCGGAACGAAGACAAATCCAACGAACCAAAAACCATAAAAATTAATCCAGCAGATCTCGAGTTATAAGTGTTGTAAAAAACCCTATTTTCTTTTATATATTATATAGATTGTTCTAGTGATACAAATTAATGTTGTGAAGAAATTGCAGGATCTGATACCCCAGGCAAGAGATAGAAAGATTTTTGTACTGTTTTTTCTTGCAATTACTCGAAATCGATAAAAACTACGCAGAAACGTCAAAATAAAATGTTTAGAGCTAAAATTGCATACAAAAAGCGTTCAAGTGCGAGTCGAACTCACCCATGAAGGGTCCCGTAGCAGCATTCAGCATAATTTGAATTAAGTATCTTTCAATTTAGGGCGATACAAATCGTATATAGATATTGAAACGTATATTAGACCAATATCGTAATATCCGATATCGATGCGTATCAAAACTATATATTTTTTGAAACCCTATATTAGTGAATCGTAGCGATACGCTTGATTCGCTATCTAAATAGGATATCAAATCAAACCGTATCGCCTCGTAATACGGTCTACAAACGAACAGAAGATACGATATACGACGAGTAGAACCGAACCGATGCAGGAGGACGCTTGCGCGGGCGACTGAAAGGATTGTTTGTGGGCGAGTGAAATAGCAATAGCCGGTCATTTGTAGGATTTCATACTTTAAACATATTAAGATTAAGGTTATTTCTTTACTTTCTCGTGTATTTTGCCATATTTTTAAAGTACATTAAACAGTCAGTAATAGATATATTGTCTTTGGTAATAGGAATCATTTTCGATTGGCAATTTTTCGGAGTTCTTACTGACCTTTGTCCTTGAACTCATAGTTCCGATTCCTGTGTCCGGTGTCCTCTTCTATGATCCATTTCTAATTCTTTCTTATTATTCTATTGAAAGATTCAGATTTCAGGGTCTCGAAGCGCCAACAAGTGCAAACAATTCCGCGAGTTAAAATTGTTTGTTAATTTAGGTAGGTAGGTATATTCTTTCATTATTGACCGCCCCGTCGGTCGAGTGGCTAGCGTACACGCCTAACTACGCTCACCAACCGCGAGGCTCGGGTTCGATTCCAGACAGGGGCAGGCATTTGTGTGATGAACATTTTAGATATCTGCATTTCCGGGTCTGGGCGTAGGTATATTAAATGTATTCTGGTGTCTATTTAAGTATTTCTCAAGCATATACCTACCTTATTAGCTTGCTTTGGAGTTAGATTCAATTTGTGTAACTTGTCTAGAGATATTTATTTATTATAGGTTACAGATATTAGTTATGTTATTAGTTAGGTACCTACCTACCTATATTAAGTTGTAGATAAATAGTTAAGTGTTGTGTTTTTGTATCATACCTAATATATGCAAAATGTTAGTTAGTAGGTTAATTAGATTTATCTCAGTTACTAATTGATAAATCATTTCGAAATGTCTCGTGTAAATTCAAGTATCTACCTACCTACCCTTTGGGATTATTTTGATAAAACAAATACTGAAGACAAAAAGGCCAAATGTCGAGTTTGTGGTGATTCGTATACCTACCTGGTCACAAAGGCACTACCGGAAATTTGAAAGCCCACTTGAAAAGAAGTACAGGATATAAGTGCGACTTTAGCTGTAGGCTCAACAACATCAATGACACCAGCAGCGACTACTTCGATGGCGACCATAAGTACGACAATGACCCTGACGCCGACACCAACTCCATCCATATCCACGGGTACGCGACAGTAAACAATACAAGTACATAATTGGACCTGCCGTACTCCCGTCCCGACCTGAGCCTGACACACTCCCGCTATGAGTGTGAATTGCGCTTAAAACAGTCAAATTGACTAATCAGTCACGAACTGATCTATCTCATTCCAAACACATGCAGCCAGTCCTAAGTCTGCTAGAAGTATAAAGGAAAGTTCATTGACATCGATATTGTTAAGTTTATCTACGCATTTTGCTTGTAAAAAGGTAGTAGGTACCAAATTGGTATATTTTTTATGCAAAACTTACTAAAACCAATACCTATTTCTGTAAATATTACTTTATTTTATTTGTAAAAGTAACCATTAAATATCTGTAATACACTCAATGTGCCTACGTACCAAATCCAGACAGATTTGAATACATTAAATCACAATGATATCATGTTATGATACGGTAGGTATACAGTTTTAGCTAACATCGTCTTATAGGTTTGATATAAATACAGACCGATTCACCAATATATAGTTTCAGAAAATATATAGTTTCAGAATCCGATACCGGATATCGATATATAGTTTCGATTCGATATCTTAAAAACCCTATATTACACACTCCTACAATTTATTCATTTAATACTATTAATATTACAAATGCGAAAGTTTGTATGTTTGTTTGTTACTATTTTAAGCAAAATCTGCTAAACCGATTTTCATGAAATTTGGAACACACACAGAGGGTAGCTTGGATTAACGATTGACACTTTAACCCCAAAAACTGTTCTCGTGGGTTCACTCTCGCGGGACGCGGGCAACAGCTAGTATTTAATTAACATTAAATACTTAGTGATTGAAATTTGTCACTTCAGCTAATTGCTAGATTCTAAACTGCACAGCGCCATCTATTAAGAGTCAAGCACAACTATTTTAAGTATTGTTACAAAACTACTTACTATACATCGTTCACACAAAATAATGATAAAAACCTCAATATCAACCTTAACACAATGATAACACAAGCTAATAATTTGTTTACTTTGGAGTTCAATTCCATTTGTGTAACTTGTACAAAAATGTTTATTTATTTTTCTCAGGTCAAATAATTGAATTAAATAGATTTTTTGATTCAGGGATGATCATAACATAAAGAAGGGAAAGTTTCAAATTGTAACTAAACAGCAGACAAATTTAATTTTTTACCTTTTTGAAATATTTGTAGTTTTTTATTGTTAAAAATTACAACATTTAATTTTCATATTGAAAATTAATATTTTTTAGAAGCAGAGTCAAACGGGCACATCGTGGCTTGCATAGTAAGTGATTACCGCCACCAACGCACGGACATTGGAACCACCAGGAGTATCACAGAAGATTTGCCATTTGTATTTACCTAAATGTTCCTCACAAAATTTCACAAATTAAATAATTTATGGGTACTCAGTAAAAACTGCAAAAAATCGACTTCGATTTCAATTTAAAAAAAATGACAACTTTTTTTATACAATTTTAAAGTCTACATACTTATTTTCTTGTAGTGATTGTGTAACTTTGATAATAGTCGTGTAATTAGAAAATACTTTCAATTTCTTTTTCCACCAGTTGCAGGTGTTTCAGGTCCTGCAATTTCTACACATTGTTTTGTATCACTAAAGCTCAGTTTCTATCATAAACAAACCGTAATCACTTGTATACCAATTAGTAGGTAGTTTGCCTAAAAGTGATGAAGTATTGCTCATACTTTTTTACACAAAACATTTCGATTTAACAGTTGACAACGAACGACCATAGTAATATGGTTTACAGTTTGTACATAAAACTACCATTTATAAGCAAAACAACTCGTTACTTAAATGTAGGAACTGGGCATAAATAAATAAATATTCCTGGATAAGTTACACATATTGAATCTAACCCCAAAGTAAACAAATTATATGCTTGCGTTATGGGTGTCAGTCAACGATACAAATGCATAGAATTACTTAAATAGTTACCAAAATAAATTTAATAAGCCCCCAGACCTGGAAACGCAGACATCTAAATATTCATTACACAAATACCTACCCCCAACGGGAATCGAACCCGAACCAGCGCTTGGCTGATGTAGTTAAGCATGTTTGCTAGGCACTTGACCAACAAGGCGGTCGGTCTATAAAACTTCATTACCCTAATCAAAAATGCAAGTTTTTGAAACGTGTATTGATTTAAATGTTTATTTGACCGTAGCAATATGAATACGTACTTATTTACCTTCACGCCAAGTCCTTGATGGGGTAGGAAGAGAGTATCAAATATAACAATCTTTTGTAGACCAGCCTAACTTCCTCCACATTTGATACCTTTTTAATACAAACTTTATCATAGGTCCACTCTTTATATCAATGTATTTGTAACTACAAGTAGCTGCCCTTGTAGATATCATTGGACCTGCTGAGGCTTAGTTGCCCCATGATATATGAGCTTATGCAGTATGAACTAGTTTAGTTAATATCCCAAAAAACAGTTATCCGACATTAGAATATGCTTACGTAAAGCATATTAATGAAAGCAACCCTAGCAGGGCTTAATAAATTTTTCAGTCAAAGTTATATTTTCCCACAAGACCGGTATTAATGATACAATTACATAAAAATGAAAATTTACAATTTTGCAATTATATGTAACAGGTGCATTATGGTACTTTAATTAGGTGTCTACATTTAATAAGTATTGGTGTCACAGGACAGTATTGACATAAAGAGTGCAATGGTCTACCGTGGAAGTAGTGAAATAGCAAGAACCACTTTGTTGAAGTGTAGATACCTTTGTTGAGTAGATAAAGAGAGAAATTCTGTACCAGAATATCATGTCAGTGTTTCTTGAGTTAAACTCATAATATAAGCATAAATTAAAGAATTTGGTTAATTAACTTCTTTTATTATTACTTATTTTTAACAGGTCTTTTCCTTGACTTTATTAAGCTAGATGCTTCATCATTTAACTGTTGGAAAAAGGCTTTTGATGTTTTTAAAGATTTATCTGTAGCCTCTACACCCTTCTTCGTATTTCTCTGGTCTGTTACTTTCATTACATTACCCTTATTTCTTTGTAACTTCTTTTTCCTTCTTCTTTCTCTATTTTTATCTGTCTTTGTTCTTTCATCTTTACTAATCAAATCACCCTTCTGTTTTCTTTTTATTTCCTCTGGAGCTAATAAAGTTGCTTCACTGGTAGCCACCGGTGCAACTTCTTCCATTGATATAGCTGGTGTATTACTGACAATTTTAACTTCTGCTTGGGGTGGTTTCGGGGTGTAATGATAATGGCACAATGCATCAAGTTTGGCAAATATGTTTTTCATTATACTGCGGATTTCTTTATGACTTTCTGGCTCCTCTTCGTTTACCTCTCCATTTAATGCTTGCTTTTGTTTCAAGTATTCAGATTCATAAACTTGAGCCAAACTTAATTTGCTCTTAGATTGGTCAAGCACTACAGACTTCTTAAAGTCAAGTTGATCATCAACTGGCTTTTCTTTTCTTTCAACATCATCCCATGCTTTATCTTTGATTCTTTGTTTGATTAAACCTTCTAAAGTTAATGTAGTTTGTTCGGTTATAGCAGGTGGTGGCCGAGTAGTAAGATCAAAATCAAGGACTTCTTGAAGAAGAGAATTTTCTGGACGTTTCTTGGCGTCAACCTCCCCTTTTAATTGCCATGGTGAATCTGTTAGCGATTTCTCCTCTAATTTTGATATTTGTTGCTTAAGACGTTGTTGACGTTTTTCAAATTCTGATTGTTTTTCTTTATCTGAATCAATTTTAGGTTTTTTTTGCACAGGTTCTTCTTGACTATCATCTGAGTCATCATCTGAGTTTAGTCCAGTAAATGTAACTTTTTTTTTCTGTTTTTTATTTTCTTGTACTCCATTACCTTTAGAGTCTGGATATTCTTCTTCTTCAGTACCATTCTCTTGTCCTTCTTCTTCACTCTCTTGTATGTCTCTGTCATTTTCTTGATCTTCTTCACCTTCCTCTTGATTGTCGTCACCACCTTCATTGAAAAAGTCTGAATACATCATATCATTTTTACCTTCGTTATCAGAATCTTCATCATCTATATCTTCAAACAAATCAATAGAATCACTATCATCATCATTCTTAGTTTTTCTTTCTAGTTTCTCCTCATTTAACAAAAACTTCTCCATTTCTTGTAATTTGAAAAACTTGTCATCAACTATAGAAGGTTTTGATTGAGATTTAATCACATTTTTCTTTGATTGTATCTTAGAATCCCCAGATTCAGAGTTTTTGTCTTCCTTCATCTCATTATCAGATATATCCGATTCATTATCATCACTATTATTGTCCTGATCATTATTTGGAATTTCAGAGTCTTTTGAAAACTTAATAGGAAATTTAAGATCATTTTTTTGAGATAAAAAGTTAGCTACATCCCAAGTAAACTGGTCGTAGCACTGCACATTTTGAAGGTCGATTTGTTGCCAAATTTGTTCTTCATCAAAATCACTAACTATAATTTCTGACAGAGCTTGACTATTTTTTAATTTACTAGGCTTTTCTTGTGACTTTGTAAAGTCATAAAGTGATTTTATTAAACATTTTATATCGTCTTTTATTTCGTGTTGAATAGACAAATATTTAACGGGTTTTGCAGTTAAGGAAGAAAATTTTTCATAAACATCATCTAATTTAGTAGTTTCCATACTTATTATTTACAATATTTTTTAAATAATTGAAGAAAACCTAAAAATAACACAAAAACACACGCGGTAGGTACATATTACACCCACATGACAATGACATTTGATTTGACACTTGACAGCCATCAGCACAGTACATTTGTTCTCTTTAGTTCTTCTCACCAGCTTTCGCATTTGCCATTAGATTTAAAAGATAATCTATTATCAGTAGACGACAAGCGAACTAATTTCTATTAGAAAAAGAACGTCATTTGTGTTTGCTATCTCTGTTGGTCACTGAGAAACATAATCAGCCCCCAGACATGTACACACATGTATTTTCGATAACATACTCTAAAATATTTGAGTATTAATATTCGTTTGCTATCTTTTAAATACAGCGATTAATAAAAAATATAGGTCCTTGTGTTGTAAATTGAATAAATGTTTTTGAAATTTGTTACAAAAAGGTGTCTTTTGACCTTTGACAAACATTTTTGTTAGAAATCAACTTATTTTATGTTGGCTACTACCTACTTTACCCACCCAGATGGTGATAGAGATAATGACTATGGATTTTTATCCATCGTCATCATCATTCTGCATCATTGTTTTACATTCACTTGCATTTTCAACATTTCAAACGTCTTCATACACAATATTAAGTACATCGGTTTTCACGTTGAAAGTCAGAGCTACCTTTGCATTTATAAGAGCATTAGTTAAATATTAAACACATGTCCACCCAGATGGCTTCCCATGATAACTATGGTAATTTTTGCGTTAAAAATAGTCCAAGAGCTTCCACACTGCAATCTTTCTCTGTTACCAAATTCATCTAAATTCGTTTAGCCATTTCGACATAATTTAGAAAGAAATACTTAGCAGTTAAGAGTTTTCATTTTCACAATATTAGTGGGATTTAGGTATAAACATTAAAGAACCACTGAATCAATCAATTCAATCAATTTTATAAATCGTTAGGTCTGTATTTTGTTGTTTGATGTTATACAACGGGAAGTAAGTCCATGTCCATCTTAAGTTACATGCTTCCTAGTTCTAAACCAAGTATACAAATTTAGTGTGTTTACTTATTCCGCGCTAAGTTTAACTATAAAGGCAGTAAAATAACTGTAACTTCCTGACAAAGTTCTGGGGAAAAGGCCAAGTAGCAAAAATTTTACGTAATTGACAATTATATCAATGCGCCACTACACACAAAATGTATCCTACTCATCGCATTGCCAAACGCATCATAAAGAGAGGAACAGAAAAAAATTATGTCTTACAATTGATTGTATCATCAAAAAATAACGCTGTAACTACGGTTAACTCATTGCATTCTGTCTTATATTACATCCGGCCCTACCTGACCTACCTGAAGACAAGACAGCTGCTATGGAAGAATCATCATCATCAGCCGGAGGACATCCACTGCTTGACATAGGCCTCCCCCAAAGAGCGCCACAAGTCACGGTCACCAGCCGCTTGTATCCAACGACTCCCCGCGACTTTGACCAGATCATTAGTCCACCGGGTTGGAGGTCATCCAACACTACGTCCTCCGGTGCGGGGTCGCCACTCGAGAACCTTTCTTCCCCAGCGGTTATCGGTTCTGCGAGCAATGTGGCCTGCCCATTGCCACTTCAACTTGCTAACTCTCTGAGCTATGTCGGTTACTCTCGTTCTCTTGCGGATCACCGAATTACGGATCATATCTTGCAGAGAAACACCGAGCAAAGGTCTCTCCATAGCACGCTGAGCGACTCTGAGCTTATTTAAGAGGCCCACATTCAACGGCCAAGTCTCAGTTCCATATGTCATCACTGGTAACACACACTATTTGATATGGAAGAATGTTTACTCATAATATATTTAAGCCCCGACGTAAAAACGATGGAGTGTTAAAATTTTGACTTGAGTACCGGTTTATTTATGCGACTGTGT